>JAVJIF010032010.1:0-217313 GCA_038442645.1 Agave tequilana
TTTAAGAGATGGCATGATAGGTGGTGATGTTGCTATTAACATGCCATGAAACGAATAATACAATAACAAGTCATGAGGCAATAGGAGATGCATTATTCAGTTATATGTCATGTAGTGCTGGTATTGAAGCATGAACAAGCAGGAAATAATACACATGTAACAAGTATAGGTACTAAATTTAGAACAGAAATTAACTATGACACACAGCCAGGATTAGTCGACTAGGGGTATTGGTTAGTCGACTAATAGGGTTTCTAGTCGACTAGGAGTTTTGGATTTTGATCGACTAAAACTGGGATACAGAGTGTGGAATTCTGTTTCAGTGCATACTAGTCGACTAGGGTAAGAGGGTTAGTCGACTAATAGGAAGCACTAGTCGACTAACAGATATTTCGGTCGTCTAGGTCTTTGATACAGAAAGTAGGGTTTCTGGTCCAGGATGGATTAGTCGACTAGGTGGATTCAGGAGTCGACTAATATGGGTTTCCAGAGAGTTTATTAGTCGACTGATATTTTGGGCAAGTCGACTAATACTGTGTTTCCAGAAAAACTAAATTTCAGCTAAGTGTTCTAGTCGACTAGGTCTTATGGTAAGTCGACTAATAGTGGGGAAAATCAGTGTACAGACAGACAGAAATTCTGGAAACGTGTTTGATGGCTAAATCCTGGTTTTAGGTGACCTATGTGTACAAGAAGTGTAAATACAGTGCTCTAAGGCTAATACAAGTCTTGGTGAGTGAATTACTCCCTTGGAATGGTTGGATTTGAGCTTAGATGACCTAAAATAGGATTTTAGTGTGCAAGTGAACAAAGATTTCTACTTCAAGTATGTGATGTGTGAACTAGGTCTTGGTGAGTAAGAACTCACCTGGAGGGGTCAAATCTGAAGCTTGATCCAAGGATGGAGGTGTTGGCTCCAATCCACAAATGGTATGAAGCTAGGGAGTTGCCTTGGGGAGTAGTGGGAAGATGGAGCTCTAGATGAAGTCCTTGATGAATCCCTTGTGATCTAGAGGTGGGTGTGAAGGGATTTGGGTGATCTCTTGAAGTTAGGGTTGTTGAAGAGGAGAAGAAGGGGATTTGCAATTCCTCTCTTGATGAAGAAATGAGAAGGAAAGGGGAAATTTGCAATTGAAGGAATTTATATGTTGGGATTTATGTGAAGGGGTTGACATTTTGGTGAATGTGAGGGGTTATCTTGCAAAAGGAGGGGAGAGGTGAGTGTCCTCTCTTTGGCCACTTGGCCGGCTGTGGGAGAGGGAGAGAGTGAGTGGGGTTAGGTGAAGTGATGAGTGGGAAATGAGGTGGAAATGAAGTGGAATTTGGATTTTTGCAATTTTGAAAAAAGGTCCGAATTTCAAGTATCCTCGATGGTCTGAAAATTTTACAAAAATCAAGAATAAGATTTTAAGACTCATGGTGAAATTCGTTTGAAGAAATAATTTGTAGTTTAAAATTAAAAATCCCGGAATCAGTCACCTGCCGACTCAGTTGGAATTTTCATAAATTTATAAAATCTCCAGAAAAAGAGTGTAGGTTGAAAATATGATTCTAAGGAATAATGCTAAAGGACCATCTAGAAATTCCTAACTGTTTGTGAGTAAAAATCCTGGAATCGGTCAGCGGCACTGGCCGACACCGGTTTCGGAGAAATCATTTAATTCCAGAAAATTCCAGAAAATCACATAAATCTAAAATATTGGAAATGATATTTGGAATTAAAATCGGTCAAATACGGAAGGTACATCGGAAAATACGGTCAAAGGACTGAATACGTAACTAGGCACGTATTCAGGGAGAGGGGTATTACAATCTACCCACCTTACAAAAATTTCGTCCTCGAAATTTCATAAGGTGAAAGATAACAGGGAAAGCAACAGATAGATATGGATACAAGGAAAGATAACGGTAGAGAAAGGTAGAGAGGAAGAGTCTTACCCAATCAAGATGTGAAAAGTTGAGGATAACGCTCCCGGATAAACGTCCTCACGCTCCCAAGTGGCCTCTCCTGGCGCATGCCTGTTCCATGACACCAATACCAATGGAATAGCTCTGCTCTTCAGTGTCTTGACACTCCTATCCAGAATGGCCAAAGGCTGTCTTGGTATGATAAACCGGTTGTAGCTCCAGCTCGGAATGGTCCAGAATATGGCTGTCATCCCTGACATACTTCCTCAACTGAGACACGTGGAAGACATTATGCACCCCGTCCAAAGATGGCGGTAATGCCAATCTATAGACACATCTCCCACACGATCCAGGATCTCGAATGGGCCAATATACCTTGGACTCAGCTTCCCCGAGCACCGAACCGGATCACTCCTCTGGTAGGTGATATCCTCAAGAATACATGATCTCCAACCTGGAACTCCAATGGCCTCCTCCGAGTGTCTGCCCAACTCTTCTGCCTACTCTGAGCAGCCTGAGATGATTTCTGATAACCCTGACTTTCTCTGTAGTCTGCATCAGAATCTCTGGTCCCAAAAGACTCCTCTCACCGACTTCATCCCAACAAATCGGTGATCGGCACTTCCTACCATACAATGCCTCAAAGGGTGCCATCTAATACTTGCCTGGTAGCTGTTGTTATATGAAAACTCAGCCAAGTGAAGATGGTCTTCCCAAGATCCCCCAAAGTCAATCATGCAAGCCCTCAACATATCTTCAAGGATCTGGATAGTCCTCTCAGATTGTCGTCTGTCTGAGGATGATAAGAAGTACTGAATTTCAGACGAGTTCCCAGACTTTCTTGGAGACTCTCCCAGAAATGAGATCTGAATCTGGTGTCTCTATCTGACACAATACTAACTGGAACTCCATGCAGACGAACCACCTCCTTCATATACTTATCTGCCAGAACCTCTGTCGACTGGCCTACCCTGAATGGTATGAAGTGAGCTGACTTGGTGAGGCGATCAACTATCACCCACACCGCATATTACCCCTGGGACTCCGAGGCAATGCCGTCACGAAGTCCATGGTGATGTGCTCCCATTTCCACTCGGGTATCGGCAAAGGTTGAAGAAGTCCAGCTGATCTCTGATGCTCGATCTTTATCTGCTGGCAAACCAAGCACTTAGCAACAAACTGGCTATCTCCCTCTTCATGGCATTCCACCAAAAGTGTTTCTTCAGTCCTGGTACATCTTGTTCCCCCAGGGTGTATAGAATAAGAACTGTGAGCTTCCTCCAAAATCTTCTGTCTGACTTCCCTTGGGGAACACAAAGTCTATCTCCAAAATACAATGCACCATCGGTGTGAATGCAGATATCCGACCTCAATCCAGCCTCCACCTGAGCTCTGAATGTCTGCAATCTGGGGTCCTCATCTGAGCTTCTTTGATCTCCTCATCAATGATGACTGGATCTGTAAAGCCATGAACTGCCCGGCTTGTCACCCCCTTGCACTAACATCAAATCCAATCTGATGATTCCTGAATCAACTCCCTCTGCTGTGTGAGGTGGACTAGCACTCTGTCTCTGGCATCCTGCTCAGTGCATCAGAACGGTATTGACTTTGCCTGGATGATACTGCAAGTCGATGTCATAGTCTGCCATCAGCTCCAGCCACCGCCTCTGCCTCATATTCAACCTTTTGTGAGAAAATATACTTGAGGCTCTTGTGGTCTGTGTATATCAACACTTTGTCTCCAGAAGGTAGTGTCTCCAGATCTTCAAAGCAAATATCACAGCTGCCAACTCCAAGTCATGAGTTGGGTAATTCCTCTCATGAGGCTTCAACTGCCTAGATGCATATGCTATAACATGATCATGTTGCATAAGCACACACCCCAGGCCTTTACCTGATGCATCACAGAAAATGACCATCCCTCCTCTTCCTGAAGGAGTCCTCAAGATTGGAGCTGAAATAGCCTCTGCTTCAACTGCTCAAATGCTGCATCACAATCTTCTGTCCATATGTATCTCTCCCCTTTTCTGGTGAGCCTGGTCAACGGAGCTGCAAGTCTAGAGAAATCCTGGACAAAGCGCCTGTAATATCCGGCTAGTCCAAGAAAGCTCTTATCTCAGTCACCGTCTTCGGAACTGGCCAATTCTGCACTGCCTGGACTTTACTGGGATCAACTGAAATTCCTTCTGCTGAAACTATGTGTCCGAGGAAGGCTATGCTGTCCAACAGAATTCACACTTGCTCCTCTGGCATGAAGCTGTTCCTGCTGGAGGGTCTGCAACACAATCCTCAAGTGCTCTGCATGCTCCTTCTCATTCCTTGAATAGATCAGGATGTCATCTATGAATACAACTACAAACTGATCCAGGTAAGGGGAGAACACTCGATTCATCAAATCCATGAAAACCGCAGGGGCATTGGTGACTCCGAAAGGCATAACTAGAAATTCATAGTGGCCATATCGGGTCTGAATGCAGTCTTCGGAAACATCCTCCTTCTTCACCCTCAGCTGATGGTAACCCGACTGCAAATCTAACTTAGAAAATACACGGGCTCCATGAAGCTGATCAAACAAGTCATCAATCCGGGGTAAGGATACTTGTTCTTGATGGTGACCTGTTCAACTCCCTATAATCAATACAAAGCCTCTTACCACCATCCTTCTTGTTCGCCAAGAGCACTGGAGCTCCCATGGTGAAGTGCTCGGCCGAATCAATCCCTTGTCCGAATACTCCTGCAGCTGCTTCTTCAGGATCTCCAACTCCGTCGGTGCCATCCTGTACGGAGCCTGGGATATAGGAGCTGTCCCTGGAACTGTATCAATGGAGAACTCCACTATCCTCTCGGTGGAAGTCCTGAAATCTCAGCAAAGACTCCTGGAAATTCATCCCACACTGGCACTCCTTCAGAACCTCCGAAGTGGTCATCTGAATCTCCTTCTTAGCAGGCTTCACCTCTCCGCTAAACTGGAACTCCGGCTGATGAGGGATTCTGAAATTGATCCTCCTTCCCTACAGTCAATCACTGCATAGTACTGACTGAGCCAGGTCATGCCTAAGATTACGTCGTACCCCTTGGTGTCTAGTACGAGCATATCTATGGCCAAGGTCTTCCCACAAAAGCTCCACTGGACAGTCAGCACAAACTCTAGAAGATACAACTACCCCATTTCCCGGTACTTATCTCCCACTTGTGGTCTAAAGCCTTAACAGGTATGGAATGAACAGCCACAAAATGGTCGGAGATATAACAGTGGGATGCACCGAATCGAAGAGAGCGAGAACAGGTATAGAATGAACTCTGATGTTACCTGTAATCACCTCCTCTGAAGCCTCAGCCTCCTCTGCTGTCAGGTTGTAGGCCTGACCTCTGCCACGCCCTGCTGCTGTCCGGGCTCCTCTTTGCACTGGGCGAGCAACATGCGGTGGAGGAAGGGGAAGAGCTCTCCTCATCACTGGTCCCGGTGCCTCTGCCCAACTGCCCTGGTAGTGCCCTCTGTACATTCTGCCCTTGAGGTGCCGGCAAGGTTTGATTAGCAAACCCCATTCTCCTGCGAGGACAGGTCTCCACGGCATGGTCTCGTGCTCCACACACCAAACACCATCCGTTTGCCCTCCGGCAATCCTGCTGAGAGTGTCCTGGTTTCTGGCAGAAATTGCAGATAAGACCTGGTCGAGCCACCTGGTAAGGAATGCCCTGAATGGTTGCCTGGCCTGGACCTTCGCTGCTCTGGATGGTCCTCCTCTGCCCACCGGCACAAACGGCCTCTTCATGGCCTGGTTCTCTTGCTTCTTCTGAAACCCACGCTCCACCTCTCGAGCGATGGTGAGAACCTCAGCATAGGTCTTCAGCTGCTGGGGCATCAGAAACATCTGGATCTCCATCTGTAAACCCTGCTGAAACCTGCTTGCCCTCTTCTCTTCATCTGACACCATGTAAGGGGCAAAGCGACTCAGCCTGAGGAATTCTGCAGCATACTCATCTACGGATCTATCCCCCTGTTGAAGCCTGATGAATTGCTCCTCCATGTCCTTCTGAGCAGTGGCGGGAAAGAACCTGCTATAAAAGCTCTTGGAGAACGTATCCCAAGAGATAGGCTCCTTCAAGCGAGCCTCCTCTGCAAGCACCAAGTCCTGGCTATGTCCTTCAGCTGTATCTTTGCAACCTCCACTTGGTTCTCCTTAGGCACCCTGGCGGCGTTCAGCAGATCGGTGGTGTCTGTCAACCACTGTTCAGCCTCCAATGGTCTCTCGACTCCCGTGAATACGGCCGGTTGCAGCTGCGAAAGTCTGACACGTTCCCAGGCCTTTGCTCCTTCGGAGCTGCCAACTCCTGCCTGAGGAGCTCAGTCTGCTGCTGCTGATTCTCCATCTGCTGTTGCTGGTTTCCCAGCATAGTCTGAATGATCCTCAGGACATCAGCACCCTCTCCTCCTACGGGTCCATTCGGTACTTGCCCGACATTGTTGCGACCCGAACGTCTCTCCATACCGAAAGGGATAAGATCTGGAATTGGAAACAAAGGGAAGGAGTTTAGGATACGAGGATCAAATCAAGGACGAAGTCGAGAAGGACTATATAACTTTGTACATTGTAGTTGGCATTAGCAAATCACTAGAATTGCCACTTGGTTGTACTTTAGGTTTGAGAGCCTAGGCTCTGATACCAACCTGTAACGCCCCGATCCCAAAGATACGGGGACGTCACTGCAACGCATATACGTAGGCCAGATGGTGCCCCCACGTATATACGCTAAGCATAAGTACAACAAGTATCAGAGTACAACACGCACAGCGTGGTATAATCATATGCCAACTTACAAAATATAAGTACAAAGTTACACAAGTTATGATAAGCAAAAATCACTATACAAGTGTCCTTTATCACAAACCCAAGACAAAAAGAACGATACACAACCAAAAATACAAAATGCTCACGTAAGGATGGAGAGATCCGTGAACCAAAAAGTGTCGGGCAGGGTAGATCTAGAGCTGGTCGGCCTGCTCTCCTAGGTAAGCCAAGTCCTCTGTGGAAGGCTCCACTTCGCCACAGCCTCGGAATCTGAATATGCAAATCCAAAGGGTCAAGACATAATACAACAAATAAAAGATAGCCAAGTGGCAAGGATCATGAATAGAGATAATGAAATAGTACTAAGTAACAATGCATGACTAGAGATGTAAACTAAGAAAGATAAAGTCATATGCAATAAATCTACAATTAATGTCTTATTATTATTACTTGTCTTACTGTGATATCTAGCTATGTGACCCAGCGTCCAGAGCACATAGATCCATATCCAAGTGAAACAAGGTGTTATTAGAAACAGCGGTTGTATCGACGAACTATGTTTACAGTGTGTCCCGTGCATGCCCGGGACCACGGCCCAGTATTGTTCCGTTGCTTGAAGACGGAACCTGCCGCTAGGCTAAACAGGAGGGTCTTATATATGCCCTTGTCATGACAGTAAACAGGAAAGGAGGAAGCACTCCCCTCGGTCCCTGGAGTACCACAGGTAAGACCGGAAACATGGTGCACATCCTAATACCACTGTAAACACGAACACATATCGATATCCGCATATTTCCCCCTGACCCATGTGTAAGTTGGTGCATTTTATGTAAAAGTCCGGTGTATCATGCTTTGTTTTAAGAGATGGCATGATAGGTGGTGATGTTGCTATTTAACATGCCATGAAAGAATATATACAATAACAAGTCATGAGGCAATAGGAGATGCATCCATTCAGTATATGTCATGTAGTGCTGGTATTGAAGCATGAACAAGCAGGAATAATACACATGTAACAAGTATAGGTACTAAATTTAGAACAGAAATTAACTATGACACACAGCCAGGATTAGTCGACTAGGGGTATTGGTTAGTCGACTAATAGGGTTTCTAGTCGACTAGGAGTTTGGATTGATCGACTAAAACTGGGATACAGAGTGTTGGAATTCTGTTTCAGTGCATACTAGTCGACTAGGGTAAGAGGGTTAGTCGACTAATAGGAAGCACTAGTCGACTAACAGATATTTCGGTCGTCTAGGTCTTTGATACAGAAAGTAGGGTTTTCTGGTCAGGATGGATTAGTCGACTAGGTGGATTCAGGAGTCGACTATTATGGGTTTCCAGAGAGTTTATTAGTCGACTGATATTTTGGGCAAGTCGACTAATACTGTGTTTTCCAGAAAAACTAAATTTCAGCTAAGTGTTCTAGTCGACTAGGTCTTATGGTAAGTCGACTAATAGTGGGGAAAATCAGTGTACAGGACAGAAATTCTGGAAACGTGTTTGATGGCTAAATTCCTGGTTTTAGGTGACCTATGTGTACAAGAAGTGTAAATACAGTGCTCTAAGGCTAATACAAGTCTTGGTGAGTGAATTACTCCCTTGGAATGGTGGATTTGAGCTTAGATGACCTAAAAATAGGATTTTTAGTGTGCAAGTGAACAAAGATTTCTACTTCAAGTATGTGATGTGTGAACTAGGTCTTGGCGAGTAAGAACTCACCTGGAGGGGTCAAATTGAAGCTTGATCCAAGGATGGAGGTGTTGGCTCCAATCCACAACTTGTAGTTGAAGCTAGGTGAGTTGCCTTGGGGAGTAGTGGTTGAAGATGGAGCTCTAGATGAAGTCCTTGATGAATCCCTTGTGATCTAGAGGTGGTTGTGAAGGGATTTGGGTGATCTCTTGAAGTTAGGTTTGTTGAAGAGGAAGAAGAAGGGATTTTGCAATTCCTCTCTGATGAAGAAAATGAGAAGGAAAGGGGAAATTTGCATTGAAGGAATTTATATGTTGGGATTTATGTGAAGGGGTTGACATTTTGGTGAATGTGAGGGGTTATCTTGCAAAAAAGGAGGGTGAGGTGAGTGTCCTCTCTTTGGCCACTTGGCCGGCTGTGGGAGAGGGAGAGAGTGAGTGGGTTAGGTGAAGTGATGAGTGGGAAATGAGGTGGAAATGAAGTGGAATTTGGATTTTTGCAATTTTTGAAAAAGGTCGAATTTCAAGTATCTCGGATGGTCTGAAAATTTTACCAAAAATCAAGAATAAGATTTTAAGACTCATGGTGAAATTCGTTTGAAGAAATAATTTGTAGTTTTAAAATTAAAAATCCCGGAATCAGTCACTGCCGACTCAGTTGGAATTTTCATAAATTTATAAAAATCTCCAGAAAAAGAGTGTAGGTTGAAAATATGATTCTAAGAATAATGCCTAAAGGACCATCTAGAAATTCCTAACTGTTTGTGAGTTAAAATCCTGGAATCGGTCAGCGGCACTGGCCGACACCGGTTTCGGAGAAATTCATTTTAATTCCAGAAAATTCCAGAAAAATCACATAAAATCTAAAATATTGGAAAATGATATTTGGAATTAAAATCGGTCAAATACGGAAGGTACATCAGAAAAACGGTCAAAGGACTGAATACGTAACTAGGCACGTATTCCGGGAGAGGGGTATTACAATCCCTTTGTATGGATTTATTAAGAATGACTGATCTAGTTCATGACCTATTAGAAGTAGAAGGAGCTCTGGCAAGATCCTCATAGATAGAAAAAGATCTTCTTTCAAGTATAAAAGAAAGTCTCACTCAATACAAAGCATACAGAGAGACTACTGCGGGTCCAATTAAAGAAGAAAGTTCAAACGAACTTCCCTCTGAAGGACATAACACAAGTTTCATTCAAGCATTTACTCCATAAAGCAGTTTTCTATGTTTTCCTCTCGCTACCTGTTTTTACTTACAATCTCATTCTGGCTAATGACCTTCGCTTTGGGTTCAATTTATACTTTCTCGTTATTGAGAATAGGCCTCTCCTCATACCATATTAGTTCATTGATATGCTTCATCCAGTTTCATCTCCCCGTATGAATCATAATTTGTTGATTGCATAGATCCTTTTTGCTAGATCTCTGTAGAATCTCTTGACAGGGAAATCAAGGAACTCATCCCATCAGTGTATTCTTGTGACCCCTTAATCTTCACACGAAGCGCAAGCAATGGTATCTCAAGCCGTAATCATTTGTGGTTTCACCATGAAACAAAGGTATACATACATAAAAAGAGGCTGATTATGTTGGCACATCCCATCTATATTGATCGCGGAGCTCTTGTGGATTCTCTAGCTTTTGAATGAGAGAGAGAGAGAGAGAGAGAGAGAGAGAGAGAGAGAGAGAGAGAGAGAGTAATGTGTATTTTTGCTGTTTAGGCAGGTGTCCAGCTCGACCAAGCTAGAAAACACCTACATGCTCTGACTTCATCGGGCACCCACTAGAGATGAGATGACGGGTAACCTTTTGGAAGTCAATTACACTCACCTTGTATCTCTCACGGATCCACATATTGAATCAAACGATGATTCATTGTATATTTTGCCATATCAAGTGGGTTAGTTGGAGCAATTGGTGAGGAACAAATACGGACCATCGGGTAATCTAGGTGATTTCAAAGTCTCACCCACTGCGAAAGTTTTCAGATGTTCAGGAAAACCAGTCATTGCAACAGGTTTAGACATCCCAGAGGACGGAATTGTTACCAAAATTTTGACTGATACTGTTAGGGGCAAAGTCGAATACTCGAATATAGATTCCCCTATGCTCATGTGAACTATGCTTTCTCAACACTTTTCACATAGGATATCCCAGGAAAAAACAATGGCAATAACTGATAGGCTTGGGCTTGCAGGTGCCTGCAGCACTCCAGGTCTGCCTATAATCCTCCAAGCGTAAGTGATTGGGCGAAAACAAGCCTGACATGCCCTGATTGAGACTAAATCATACTTTAATAAAGAGGCATACAAGAGACTAGTTGCTTCTGACATTGCTCGATGGCCAAGGCACATTACAGCTGTCAATGAGTCGTGACAAAGGAAGGTTCGATAGAGAGACATGAATATCTGACACTGGACTAAACTCTTGGCTAGAACACCAAACAACTCTAGATTTGGGATTCTTGTAGAGTAGAACCATGTGGTACAGGTACGAGATAGATCTTCCAAAGAACAAAGTCTTTTTCGGGCCTGACGCCATAGAGTTCTTTTCCGTCACTTCTTTGGTTAGTTTGACGAGTGGTACTAAAGGATCTTTCAATCAATTTTGTTTTTCAAAAATTCTGTGCCGTGAGAACTTCATGTGGTTTATGCACGACACAGGCACCTCTCGGGTCAACAACTTGTGCAGAGTGATGTGTCCCAATTCACCGCCACACATCCAACGTCACCCAACCGTTCCAAATTTCAATACGCAATCACGCATGCGTCCATCTTTCAACACCCTCTCACTCTCCTCTCACGCTTAAACTGCACCATGTCCGCCTCCCGCGACTACGACCGCGCCTCCGAGATCAAGGCCTTCGACGACACCAAGGCTGGCGTCAAAGGCCTCGTCGACGCCGGCATCACCCACGTCCCTCGATTCTTCCACGACTCTAATTTCACCAACAACCCCAACCCAAACATCGCCATCCCCGTCGTCGACCTGCAACGCGATCGCGATCAGGTCATAGATGAGGTCAAGCGGGCGGCGGAGATATTCGGGTTCTTTCAGGTCGTCAACCATGGGATCGCCCAACAGGTGTTGATGAAATGCGTGAGGGAGTGAGGAGGTTCAACGAGCAAGACCCGGAGATCAGGATGAAGTACTACACGCGTGATTCGAGCAAGAAGGTGCTTTTCAGTAGCAATTTCGATCTTTACGTGGCCCCCGCTGCGAATTGGAGGGACACGTTGTTCTGTGTTATGGCGCCTGAGCCTCCCAGCCCTGAAGAGCTGCCGCTTGCGTGCAGGTAATTTGTCAAGAAAATTACTGAAGCTCTTTATCAATACTGCATGAGTAACAATATGCAGCTTTCAAACAATTATCATCATCACTTTAACAACCGTAGTCCTAATAAATTGAGCACAACTTTTTCCTGCTTGATAAAACTTAAAGGTGCGGTTATGATTATCATCATTCGTCGGCTAAGCTTTTCTTTTTCCATCAAAATGAGATCGTTTATGGAGCAAGGGTCCACGAAATGTTTGACAAAGTCTTAAGACATGCTACTGGTTTCACGTTAATTATCTCTTAATTAATACGGTACTTAAATTCATAGGTGAAGGGATTATGAGCGGCGTAAGGGTTTGCTAATTCTAAAGATGAGTTGGCATCCTCCAAATTTCCTTAAAGTGGGAAAAAAAATCTAGAAGAAAGACAAGATAGTGTATTGTCAGGAATTACATTTAACAACTTTGAGGCGCACATGAAGTCAAAAGCTACTCTTGAGATCTGCTATCCAAATTGTTTGTTCCATACTGGGGAATGTCAAATTTTAGATAGTGAAATCAACATTCCAGATCTTCAATAACTCTTCAAAAACATCACGTATGCCATGTTATTCCTCAACAACAAATTTACAATGATGAACCAAGGTGAAATCTTGAAATCTTGTAGCCTGTCACAACTTTTTGAGATTGGTGTATCTGATTCCTAATTTGCTAGGTGATAATGAACTGCGAGATGGGAAGACAAAATCCTAGTGAAAATAAGCAAACAGAGGAGAAAGCATGTATTCTTTCGGGAAGAGAAGGGAGAAAAGAGTCAAGAGAGCTTATATGGAAATAATAGAAGATATTTCAAAGTAGGCTTAATTGCAGCTTTTTACAAAGAGGAAAGAGGGAAATATGAGAGTTTGTTAAGAAGGAGATTTGTGCTAGTTAAATTTTATATAGTCAAACTAATATTATGTACACAATGACACAAAATATATACGACAATATAACATCTCCGCCAACCTATAAAAATTGGTCCAGCTTCAAGATAAATATATATTGTTGCAAACAAGTAATCCAAGGAAGCTTATCCTAGAGTACCGCGTTCCAGGAGCAATAGTTTTTTGCATATCTATTTTCACTCCATACAAAACTATGTGCATTCTTGGTAACCTAATCCTGATCTGTTGTTTAGTTATTGTTTCTTATGTCTCATTATCATCTAAAACTTTCCCATAAAAACCAGTTTTGCTATAGAGCATAATCAATTTTGAGGAAGCTCCAAACTTAAAGGATGTAACCAAGGTTTTTCATGTCAACCCTTTAAGAATTAGTTAAATTTCTAGTTGTAATTTGACCGTTACAGAATGATGACACATGTCCTAACAACCAGGAGCCTCCATCACTCCGGAGCCATTCTAGAGGCCGCTCTTCTCTTCGAGGACGCTTCCATCTCGGCAGCTCCAATGCTTTCAGTCATCCCAGAGCTCTCCCCTTCTGGAGACTTCAACTCCGCACAAGACAACTACGACAATAGATCATCCCTGATTTTCGCCTTCAGTTACACCACGACAACATATCATCCCTGATTTGTGCTTTCAATTCACAGCCTGTTCTTCATCCCACTTCATAACGTGAAACGCCCTCCAGCCTGAGCAGTTATGGACAGAGACAGATTTCTCTACATGCAATCCCAACAATCAAGAATCGATTATCACGGCCGTTACAAAAATCAACACATGCATATCATGCGGTTACGAGAATTACGCCGTACCATTCACCTCATACACGCAGATCAGATCAAGTATAAATAGACTTTCTCCTCCGGCAAGAGGGGCATGATGCTCTATTTTTCCTTTTTCTGATAAAAGCCCAGCACTAAGGCTCTTGCATACAATAATGCAATCACTGTAAATCCTGTAACTAGTGGATTATAATTACTTCTTCTCGTGGTTTTTTTTCGATTTGGGTTTCCACGTAAAAAACTTGTCTCTCTTTCTCTGTGCTATTTTTTTATTCATACACTCCTCACTTTTCTACTCACTTGTGGTGTGGATTGACTATTGATCACCTATGGCAGAATATCTCCATCACAAACTGGTGATTTCATTGAGATCTAAGTCCTAACACTTAGACATCTACTCTACCAAACTCATCTTCTCTCTCTAATGAGCCATGGTCCCCAAAAAAAAGCCGCCCCCCAGTAATGAGACCACTTCCAAGGGCAAATCCATTGTCACCTCTGTAGGCATCATTTCCCCGATCGACCTCAGCCTCAGCCTCATCGTAGAAGAGACTATCTCCGCATCTTCACAGGAGGCAGCCGGAAACATTCCCCCTCCATAACGTACAAAGCCAACTCCTCTAAATGTTCGCTGACATGAGGGACGAGATGGCGAAGCAACAAGGCTCTGTTCGACCGTGAGTGGGAGCAAGTGTTGCATGATCGAGAAAACGCACCCGGTGGAACGGGGGGAGTTGAAGCATCTAAATGACCAACTCCTCGCCTAAATCTCGACCCTCCAAAACACCTAAGGGCTATGTCCATCGCCAGAAAAGCCCACTGCTATGGAGGCCCAAGAAGGGGAGCACTCTCAGAGCCAGAGAAGATGCAGGTTAGACTCTCCTACCCCGTCGGAATGATCCGACGACGGGTGGAGTTCGTCACATCCCCGCATGAGGGATCAACATGATCATACGCGGTTTTAGACCGAAGAGTTCATCTGTGTCAAATATCTCGACAAGTTTATGCAGAAACGAGTCAAAGAAGACTGCCACACCACGACAGACTCAGAGCCATCAGCATCGATGCATCCAACTTCGCCTTCTCTGAGGGCATATTGGAATGTGAATTTTTCAAGAATTTCACGATTTTGACCTTTGATTGCTACTCCGATCAGAGCGACCCGGTCCAGCACCTCCGTCAGTATTAGGATAAGATGGTGATCCATGTCAGAAATGACTCCATCTTATGTCGGATCTTTCCCTCCAGCTTGTAGTGAATAGCCTTCAATTAGGTTTACTCTCTTTTGTCACATTCAATCCACTGCTTCGAGGATCTCATCAAGTTGTTCCTCTCTCAGTACTCTTCCCGTCAAAAATTCAAGCAGGACAACCATCATCTCCTTCATCTCCTCTCTGTCAAGATGAGATCCTCCGACAGTCTCAAGACGTATATCGGTTACTTTCAGAATCAGCTAGTTACAGTACACAACTGCAGCGATGATGCCTCTGCTCTCGCATACAGGTCACCCACCCGCTGAACAAGCATTTAGTGAAGTACAACATCATCTCTTGGAATGAGGTCATGTACTGAGCCCAATCATACATCCAATTGAGAGAGGCAATGAAATCTCCGCCAACCAATCTTTCAACCACTATGACGCTGGAGCAAAATCAAAATCGCAACACGGAGACCCCTCTGTCGATAACCATGATCGCGGGCATGGTGCTTTCAAGAAGCAGCCATTCTCGGACCACCAGCAGGGTCAACTCCGAACTATCGAGTTGATGACAGCTTCGCTCTGCTGAAGCTTCCGATCCAAGACGTCTTCAAAGCCATCGAGGATCACCTAGGTGATTTGTCCGGAAGCGTAGCCACACGATCCTGCTCGTCCTTAGCGAAAGATTACTGCTCCTTTCATGACTGCAAGAGACACCGGACTTTCCAATGCTGGTCCCTCCTCAAGTATCTCAAAAATCTTGTCCAACAAAGATATCTTCAGAAATATGTTCTTACACCCAGAGTTTCCTTCGAGACAGAAAAATAACAGGAAACTCCATCTCTGGCTCGATCATAACAGATGGTCACTTAGTACTGAGCAGTTGACTAACACCAACCATGCAAATAAGAACAATGAAGTTCCTTTAATGAATAGTACTCCCTATATTTCATTTCAATTTTCATGTATTGTATTAAAAGCATTTAATAAAAATACATTCTGACTCCTTATGGTTTCCCTACATCCTTCTCAGAATCCGTGAAACTTGCTCACTGGCCCTCACTCGGCTAACCTACTAGCTCTTCTCTCCGAGGTAATGTGATTGCATATTTGAGGAGGGATTCCCCCACTCGAGATCTATAACATCAACATCCGACTCCTGGTTCCCCACATCCTTCACAAGATCTACTAATCCGCTCACCGACCCCATGCAGCCTACTCAGAAGCGCCTTTTTCCGAAACATCTACTTGTGTGTTCCTAAGAGAGAAGCTCCTACTCGAGAATGACAATACAAGCATTCGTCTCCGGAACCTCTGCCTCCTCTCTAATCAGGTCATTGTCAGTCCAACTCTAGAGTTGAGGGCTCCTCTCACTCCGAGACCTCTATCTGTGTGTTCCGAGGAGGGAAGCCCCCACTCGAGAATGATTACACAAGCATCTGCCTCTCTAGCTTGTCCCTGATTGGACAACTACTTTCCGGAAGGCTTATCCCCAATCAGATAACTGTCACCCTCAAGGCTCATCCCCGGTTGGGCAGCTACCGTCCGAAAGGTTCATCGTAACTGGGCAACTGTCAGGCTTATCCCTAATCGGGCAACTATCGTCTGGAAAGTCCATCTCCGATTAGGTTACTGCTAGTTTGTCTATGTTCTAAAAAAGAAAGCCCCCACTTGAGAATTATAATGCAAACACTTATCTCTGAATTTCTAAACTGATCCTCAATTGGGCAACTGCCTTCCGGAAGGCTCATCCCTAAATTGAGTAACTGTCTGTCCAGCTTCATAGCTGAGGGCTCCCCTCACTCAGAATCATATGCTCGTATGTTTCAAGGAGAGAAACCCCCACTCAAGAACGATAGCATAAATATCAGCCTCCTGGCTCCCCTCGTCTTGCTTCCTCCCAGCTGGGCAGCCAACCAAACAGCCAAGTCCACCTTATCGACTGAAGTTCTATCAACATCTGTATGCTCGGAGATAGAGAAGACATCCAGAGACGGCAACGCAGACACATCACATTCTTACCATTTGGAAGTCAGGCCTCCGAAGGGGCATGATCATTCCACAAGACAAATTAGGAAAGATCTAAACATGACTCAATCATTTCTATTACGAAGTACATGCAATTACATTTCATTACGTTCATTATATCGTTACATCTGATAAATGGAATACATGCAATCATTTACATCCTGTGTTTGCTTTTTGAAAAAGAAATACAAAAGATTCGTGAACCTATCCTGCCATCATTTCCAGACCTCTGATACAAGAATAATAAAGATTATTTCATCGGCAGAGATCTTTCAGAGGCAATCTTCCATCCTCGCCAGTGTCATGGCTCCTAGGTTGGCATCTATATGCGTTGACAATAGCTCACACGCCTCTAAGGCAGCCAGGCCACACAACTTACCGTGTCGATCCCCAAGAAGCCCTTCAAGAGCAAGGCAATGACGTCCAACCAGGCGGAACCCGACAGACACACCAGAAGGAGAAAATAGCATTTCTCAGCTGCAGTGTTCTAAGGAAAAGGATTAGGCTCCGGTGTGAGAAGCAGTTCACTAGCACACCCGACCGAAACATCCTCCATCGTACACCCTATATGGAGGGAGTGTCAGATCCCTTAGAACGATCCTCACCCCCTAAAATCAGGCGACTTGAAATCAAATCATCAGCTTCAATCAAAGGGGGGCGCCAAGCAATCACCCCTGGCGGCGGAGCCATGTGACAAAGACTGATGTTTTGTGACAAGCTCATCACAGCGACTAACATATTGCGTCAACTAGACTCTCAAACAACCGGGACTCGATCACCATCCTCTCTAGACTCTCAAACAACCGGGACTCGATCACCATCCTCTCTACCTTTTCTTTCTCCATCTGATGAAGAGAAGAAAATAATACATGGTGACTCACAAGACAACAGTGGAAGATATCAGAGATAGAGATTTCTCATAGGAGAAGCCGCTTCCACCCAAAAAGATCTATCATATTTATAGATGGAGGAGGGCATCTCCTCTTTAAAGTTCTCAATCTCCGAAAATCGGTTCACATCTCGAGACTTTTAGTCAACCGAAAAGACATAATATCAACCGATGCTTCCCCACGATCTCTGTCATCATGGCGCTCGGATCGAAGGGATGCCAATTATAAATTTTAAGGAACCAAATCGATCGGCATGCTAGCTGTCAGCCACGCGATCTCCAAGTCAATTCTGAAGAACCCACATTAATGATTCAAATCTTCTCCTACCCATGAGTATCAAGACGAGCTTTAGGCACTAAAGAATCTCTCACTAACTCCGCTCTCCCGACTTTTCTTTCGCAGGCTCCGACAAACGAAAAAGCGGGGGCACCTATGAAAAACACCTAGAGGGGGTGAATAGGTGCACTTGCTAATCTAGAAACTAAATGCGCTAAATGCGGAAGCTAATGCAAATTTTGCAACACACTTAATACAACACACAAGTGTAACCGAATTCCCCGTGAAGGGCTCTGGACTAACTCCTCTTGATTCCCCTTGAATGGGTTGAGGTGCTATGTGAAGCTCTTGTGTTAAGTATAAGTGAGGCACACACACAAGCAAGCCAAATATATAAGGATGAACAATATAAAAGATGCAAGGCAACACAAGCAATATATGATATGAATGAAGTATGATGTTTTGCACAAATAAATGAGATAGAGAGTTGAGAGACAAGTGGATCAAACGCTAACAACAAGATATGTTTCGAGGTTCGAGCACCCAGCTCTACATCCCCGCCTACACCACCGTGTAGGATTTCCAATCCACTATCTCCCACCGAGGGAACCTCTACTGAAGAGGATTTGTTACAACACAAGGAGTACCGAACTCCTCTCTCAAACACCGCCTCACAACCGAGGGGTAGGCCCGAAGCCAAACAACAACCAACGCCTCTACCGAAGAGGGTTACAAACCAAACTCCACCTCTCACTAGAGGAGCAAACCACAAGCCTCAACCTCTACCAAAGAGGGAGCAAACCAATCACCCGATCAACCTCTACCAAAGAGGGATACAACAAGAACAAGGGTGTTTACAACAAGTGGTTCCAAAGACCACAAACTCAATCTCTCTTTTCTTTTTTTTTTCACAAAACAAATGATCCTAATAGATTAGGATAGAAGATAGCTCAAGTGTGGAATTAAGGTGTTTTTGGAAACAAGCAACAAAGAAAAACTACTTGGGAAATGTCTTGTAAATGATAGAAAATGAAAACCAATACAATATCCCAAAAACCTAGTTCTCTTTGATTTTCCAAAAACCCAAAACAATAAAGATGAAATCTTTTTAGCACAAAAACTATTTTGAAAACTTGTAAAAACACTTCAGAAAGGTAGGAAATTTTGCTCTTGAAAATCTTATCAAAACAGCCCAAGAGTTGGGGTATTTATAGCCCCAAAACAAAACTAGCCGTTAGGCTGATGTGGCAACCTGACAGGCTTAGCGGTCGACCGGCCGGTCGACCGCTAACGGTCAAAAATGTGACCGTTGGGCAAACCCGGTCGACCCAAACAAACAGAGAGCACTGCTCTCAGTTACGGTCGACCGTCCGGGTCGACCGCCCTTGTGTCTGTCAGACGTGCACGGCTCTGTGCACGTCGGTCGACCTCACGGGTCGACCGGCCCTTGGTGCGGTCGACCCATACGGTCGACCGACCTGGCCTGTCAGCACAAACCTGGGTCAGAAACACTGTTAAAATATTTTTGAAAAATCTTTTATCTTTTCTGAAAATTCTATAAAACTTATTTTAACATATTATATTGAACCACAAACAAATGATAAAAATTTCAAGACATATATCAATCATATCAATTCATTTTTGAGTCTTGCAAATTTTATCAAAACCAAAACCTGTATTTTATCAAACTTGATTTTTCAACACATGAATAGGAAAGTCAAAATAAGTTTGTTTAAAAGTTAAGCATGCATGAATAGAAAGAAACAACTATACATATATCAATTAAACTTGTTTTGATCAACTATTCATGAAAACTAAATTCAAAACATAAATCTTGTGTGTGTTGTGCACTTGAGCATATCAACTATACTAAGCTTTACAAATGGATCTAAACACACTAAACACTAAACTAGGATACCTAAGTCTTCTTGATGATCTTCCATCTTCAAGTAGACTCGATCCCAAATTGTGATCCGCCGAGTGCAAAGGTATGATCTTGATGCTCGGGCACCGGAATCACCATGTGAAGGCTTCCAAACTCTTCTTTTTGAAGCAATCACCAACTAATATCTTGATTAATGATCTGTAACTAAAATCATAAGATAATTAATAAACATAACTACATGAGTTAATCATCATCAAAACTAGGGTGGAAGGCCTTTGGGCCAACAATCTCCCCTTTTTGATGATGACAAAACTCATGGAGTTATATATGCATGGATTAAAGTTAAGCTTCAAAGAAGCTCCCCCTTAACTCATGCATAAACCAATAAACAATAAATATGCAATGAATATTAAACATAAAACATGAAACATGCATATCTATGCATAAACAATAAAAGGTTCTAGATACCAATGAAATGTTCAAAACAAAACATGCTCTAGAAACTAATTACAAAGCATGCTCTAGATACCAATTAAAATTAAACAAAATTAAACTTAATATATGCAAAACATAAACATGCATATATAAAACTTCTCAAATAATTCTCCCCCTTTTTGTCAATCATCAACAAAGGGGTAAAAACCAAAACAAAACAAAATCTTCTCTCTTTTTAATCTTCAATAAGGGGTAAAAACAAAACCAAATCAATAAATTTTTCTCCCTTTTTTTTGTTCGAAACAATGAATCAATAAAAATAATATTTTCCCCCTTTTTGTCAAAAACAAAAACAAAACCAATTAAGGGTGACAATCAATTAAGGTACCAATTGAAAGTATGTCAAAAAATAGCATCTTGATACCAATTGAATGGAAACAAACAAAATATTGATACTAATTTTAAGCAAAACACATGAAAATCTTGATACCAATTGAAATTGAACATAATAAATTTTGAATGTCTAAACAAAAATTTTGATACCAATTGTAAATATTTTTCATTTTGAACATATGATACCAAATTTGAATTTTCAATCATAAAGTATGGGAGTGGAAAACAAATACCAATTGAAAGATGAAATACGAATTTTCTCCCCCTTTATGAAATACAAACTAAAACAATGTTCACTTTTATTTTAACAAGCTTACGCATTGTTAAAAAATTGAAACAAATATATATATATGTATGAAAAATAGATACCAATTGAAATTGATATACATGGAATTGAAAGCATACATACATACAAAATATATGAGTATACAAGAAAAGTCAAGATTGATACCAATTGAAAGAATTCAATGATACCAATTGAAATAACAATAATGATCAAGTGTATACATCATATTATCTACCTCCCAATCATGGTTCAAGTTTTAAATGATTTTCATTTTAAGGTATTCATGAACATGATCTCCCATCCAACCTCCCATGAGAAGGTAGGGGCTTTCAAAAATAGATTAAAAATAAGCTTTGTTTGAAAAACTCTACCAAAATGAAAAATACGAACTAGTTAAATGAAAAATTTGTAAACTAGTACGAAATCCTTCAAGTAAGGAATAAACTAAAAATAATTTTCATAAAACACATGTAAATCACATAGCACTTAAAAACACTCAATATTCAATAAAGTCCATACATGCTCATGAAAACATACTCATGAGAAATATTTTAAAAATGGTGAGTGTACAAGTAATGTGTGACATGGCAATATGAAATATCCAATTAAGCTCAAAATTCCTAGAAACATGAAAACATGAAAATCATCAAAACTATTTAATCTTCAAGGTATATGTATGTCCTATACAAATTAAAGTATACATACATATCCAAACACAACGAGTCCACAAAGATATATGCATGAAGGCACGTGGCTCAAAAAGGATGTATATGTATAACAATAATTTAGATAAAATGGACATATACATGAAGTTAAACAAATAAACACGAAATCAAGAAAAACTAAATTTTCACCAAAACAAATTTCATTTCGAGGTATATGTATGAATTGTCAACACAATAAGTATACATACATATCCCTAAACACAATTGAGTCCATAAATATAGATTTGCATGAAAGGCAAATGACTCAAGGGGTATACATGTATATCTTAAAGTTTGGCAAAATAAACATATACATGAAATAAAAAATCATAAAACAAATCCAAAAATAAGAATACAAGTTTAAAATGCATGAATCATCAAAACTAGACTATACTAGCACATCTAATGGGTTCAAATAAGCATTAAAGCACAAACATATATAGATTTATTTGTGGCCCACTATATGCACGAATATATATCTAGTCTTAATGAAAACTAACATCTAAACATGTAATCAACACATGAAGCATAAAACACGATAAAAATCAATATGATAAACATAAACATGATTATTATGAATATCCACATGTTATTAGATTTATGATGTACATGATAGCTAGTCAAATACGAGAACACAAAATAATAATCCATATTAAATATGGGTGTCTCAAATACTATACATGTATGTCAAGAATCTAATTAACATGGCATTTTCATACTAATCACTAAACTATAAAACATGCTATAAACAATGAATATTAAAAGCATGTAAATAAAATAAGGAGTTAGGAATCGTTACCAAAACCTATGAGGCAACTCTCCATGTCTCCAAAATAAGGTGGTCCTCTCCACCAAACATCCCTTGAAAGTGATGCATCCAAATGATTTCCATGAAGCTCGGAACGCATCCACTCCAAGGTACGGCTACTCTCACGTCATGTGAGAGCCCACACCTACATTAAACAAAGGAGAGGTGGTCTTTGGTACCCATATCTTATTGGGTCCATGGGGGTTAGTACCTTCTCTAACTCAAACAAACTTATTTGCTAAATTTATATTATGTAATCTATCAAAGCAAAATTTAGCAAGGTGGCCCTTACGTCCACAATGTGTACAAGTGTACACATGAGCATACATGTGATGGGTGTGTCCGTGAGGAGCATGTGTATGCCGTGGGGGGTGTGCATGAAAAGATGGAACTTGTTTCTTTCGAAACAAAGTTTCCAAACGTGTATGCCCAACAACACATTGGCTCAAAGTGGAGTCCAAACAGTCTACACTCTTCTTTAATAAACAAATATCATCATTGATCCTAGAAGAAGAGGTACATGCATTAGGTAGACTAGATGAAGAAGCTACACTAGCATGGCAAACATGTGCATCAATCTTATTTTGTAAAACATCATTTTTCTTTAAACAAACATTTAAATCATTTGAAATAGAAATTATTTTATTTTTCAAAGAGTTATTTTCTTTAACAACAAATTCAATTTTTGAAGACAAAACTTTATTTTTCTTCAAAACATTTTCACAATCATTTTTAGTTTTCAAAAATTCATTTTCTTTAAGTGCAAGATCAAGTTGAGATTTTAATGAATCCCTCTCATTAGCAATCTCCTCTTTTTCTTGCAAAACAACATCAAGTCTAGCAATCAAATTTTTATTATCATTATTAAGGCCTAGACTTTTCTTTTTCAACAAATTATATTTTCAATTAATTTTTCACAAACTATTGAAAGTTCTTCATTTAAAGCATGGGGATCAATATTCTCATCACATGAAGAACTAGCATCATCACAATCTAAGTGGGGTTCCGAAAGTACCTCAAGGGGTTATTCCCTTGGATCATCAAGCATTGTGAGTCGGATTCTCCACTAGATTCCTCTTCTTGTTGGTTAGGCGTTTGAAGCTTGGAGGTGGTGGTTGTTGTCAACTTGTTCCACACTGCAAAAGCGGAATCAAGGTTAGAAACACTCATAAGATATTCTTTAGATAAAGTGCTTCTAATGGCCTCAAGGGCTTGTGCATTGGCCCCTATATGATTGCTATCACCAAGGTAGGATTCCTTGGTAATGGCAAGGTAAACCTTATGTCCTAGGTTTGTAAATAAACGGTCATCCTAATCTTCCAAACAAGAATGTTGGAAGGGTCAAACATAGGTGGGGTCATGAAGGCCATGGTAAACTATATGTGTGCAAACAAGCAATGCAAACAATAGATTAGCAACCAAATGGATCTTACTCCTAGGATGTTAAGCCTAAGTATCAGGAGCACTAGCTCTAATACCAATTGAAAAACACCTAGAGGGGGGGTGAATAGGTGTTAATGCTAATCTAGAAACTAAATGCGCTAAATGCGAAAGTTAAGGCAAATATTGCAACACACTTAATACAACACACAAGTGTAGCCGAATTCCCCGTGAAGGGCTCTGGACTAACTCCTCTTGATTCCCCTTGAATGGGTTGAGGTGCTATGTGAAGCTCTTGTGGTTAAGTATAAGTGAGGCACACACACAAGCAAGCCAAGCATATAAGGATGAATAATATAAAAGATGCAAGGCAACACAAGCAAATATATGATATGAATGAAGTATGATGCTTTGCACAAATAAATGAGAGAGAGTTGAGAGACAAGTGGATCAAACGCTAACAACAAAATATGTTTCGAGGTTCGAACACCCAGCTCTACATCCCCGCCTACACCACCGTGTAGGATTTCCAATCCACTATCTCCCACTGAGGGAACCTCTATCGAAGAGGATTTGTTACAACACAAGGAGTACCGAACTCCTCTCTCAAACACCGCCTCACAACCGAGGGGTAGGCCCGAAGCCAAACAACAACCAACGCCTCTACTGAAGAGGGTTACAAACCAAACTCCACCTCTCACTAGAGGGAGCAAACTACAAGCCTCAACCTCTACCAAAGAGGGAGCAAACCAATCACCTGATCAACCTCTACCAAAGAGGGATACAACAAGAACAAGGGTGTTTACAACAAGTGGTTCCAAAGACCACAAACTCAATCTCTCTTTTCTTTTTTTTTTTCACAAAATAAATGATCCTAATAGATTAGGATAGAAGATAGCTCAAGTGTGGAATCAAGGTGTTTTTAGAAATAAGCAACAAAGAAAAACTACTTGGGAAATGTCTTGTAAATGATAGAAAATGAAAACCAATACAATATCCCAAAAACCTAGTTCTTTTTGATTTTTCAAAAACCCAAAACAATAAAGATGGAATCTTTTTAGCACAAAAACTATTTTGAAAACTTGTAAAAACACTTCAGAAAGGTAGGAATTTTTGCTCTTGAAAATCTTATCAAAACAACCCAAGAGTTGGGGTATTTATAGCCCCAAAATAAAACTAGCCGTTAGGCTGATGTGGCAGCCTGACAGGCTTGGCGGTCGACCGCCCGATCGACCGCCAACGATAAAAAATGTGACCGTTGGGCAAACCCGGTCGACCGCCCGGTCGACCCAAACAAACAGAGAGCACTGCTCTCAGTTACGGTCGACCGTCCGGGTCGACCGCCCTTGTGTCTGCCAGACGTGCACGGCGTGCACATCGGTCGACCTCACGGGTCGACCGGCCCTTATTGCGGTCGACCCAAACGGTCGACCGACCTGACCTGTCAGCACAAACCTGGGTCAGAAACACTGTTAAAATATATTTGAAAAATCTTTTATCTTTTCTGAAAATTCTATAAAACTTGTTTTAACATATTATATTGAACTACAAACAAGTGATAAAAATTTCAAGACATATATCAATCATATCAATTCATTTTTGAGTCTTGCAAATTTTATCAAAACCAAAACCTGTATTTTATCAAACTTGATTTTTCAACACATGAATAGGAAAGTTAAAATAAGTTTGTTTAAAAGTTAAGCATGCATGTATAAAAAGAAACAACTATACATATATCAATTAAACTTGTTTTGATCAACTATTCATAAAAACCAAATCCAAAACATAAATCTTGTGTGTGTTGTGCACTTGAGCATATCAACTATACTAAGCTTTACAAATGGATCTAAACACACTAAACACTAAACTAGGATACCTAAGTCTTCTTGACGATCTTCCATCTTCAAGTAGACTCGATCCCAAACCGTGATCCGCCGAGTGCAAAGGTATGATCTTGATGCTCGGGCACCGGATCACCATGTGAAGGCTTCCAAACTCTTCTTTTTGAAGCAATCACCAACTAATATCTTAATCAATGATCTGTAACTAAAATCACAAGATAATTAGTAAACATAACTACATGAGTTAATCATCATCAAAACTAGGGTGGAAGGCCTTTGGGCCAACAACCTATAGTGGCCAAAATTTGACCCTCACAGGATGATGATGATATGTGTTCTTGCAACCAGGAGCTTTCGTCGCTCTTGATATAGTAGCCAAAACCCCGCTCTAATGCTCTCAGCCATCCTGGAGCCTCCCATTCCAGAGACTTCAGCTCCGTTTAGACAACACGACAACAAATCATCTCTGATCCCTGCCTTCAATTACACCACGACAACAGATCATTCTTGATCTCCGCCTTCAGTTACGCGACCTGATGTTTCTCCACATTCATAACGTGAAATGCCCTCCAGCCTGAACATTTATGAACAGAGGGAATTTCTGTGCATACAATCCCAGCAGTCAAACGCTAATTATCACGATCTTTACAACAAATCAACACGTGCAGATAATGCGGTTATGAGAATCACGCCCATGTTATTCACCCTCATGCATACAGATCAGATCAAGTATAAATAGACCTTCTCCTCTAGCAAGAGGGGCATGATGCTCTCTTTTTCCTTTTTTCGAGAAAAGCGCAACACTAAGACTCTGACATACAATCATGCAATCTCTGTAAATTCTGTAACTAGATTCTTCTCCTCCGCATGGTTTTTTTCCCTATTTGAGTTTTCATGTAAAAATCTTGTATGTCTCTCTTTCTCTGTGCTGTGCATTATTTTTACTCACATACTTCCTACTTCCTTACTCTCGCTTGTGCCCTAGATCGACCGTCCCATCACCTGCGGTGGAAAATCTCCACCACACTAGTTAAGGCAACAACAAATGGGGTCTCTATCATAAAAAGTTTGAGGTTTGGCTACACACTCTATATTTTTGTATTATACAAATTACTAATAAAATCAAGGAGCAACTCTTTAGATTCCTTATACTGGAAAGAGTCTAGAAAATCTCAGATGCATGTTTTAATTAATTAATTTAATTTGTATCCATGGCACTAAAAAAGCCAAAAAGGCAAAAGGAATCCCATTTGCTTGTTATTTCCACAGTTTAAAATCTCAGTCATTATCGGTATCGATGGTTTTAAGTATGAATATCGTCAATTACCCGAACAATATTGGTCAGGATATCTACCTCGATATATTGAGCTAATGTCATGCAAGATACCACAAATCCCAATATGATATTGCCGAATTCGAAATTGACCGATGTTTCAAACAATAGTTATTACATTGTGTCTATTAACTAAAGGATTAAATTTTTTTTTTAATGAATGAACAAAAGCATTTTGTTTGAGTAACTATATCGCATGAAAACTGTAATCACCTAGAGGGGGTTAAATAGGTGACTAGCTAATCTAATAGTCAATTAATGCGGAATTAAAACTTTTAATGCAAACTAAAAACTTCTTAAATTAAACACCATGTATAACACAAGAGTGTAACCGGATTCCCCGTGAAGGGCTCTGGACTAACTCCTCAAGATTCCTCTAAATAAGAGTTGAGGTGCCGCGTTGGCTCTCTTGATTGAATACAAGTGTTAGCAAACAATCCCCAAGCATATAACAATATGAGCACAAATATATATCTAGAAATTAAAGATGAAAGCAATATAAGTATGCAAGATATAAACAAGTAAGAGATAAAGAGAGAGCAATCACAAACACGGAAGATTTGTTTCGAGGTTCGAGCACACTTGCTCTACGTCCCCGCCTTCAACACTATAAAGGATTTTCACTAAAATCGATCCCGCCGGATCACTTGGTGCCGCAATACCTACAAGCTCTTTGGACTCTCTAGTCCCTCTCTTGTTCCCGCAAGAACACACCGCAAGCCCACTAGCTCGCCGAGGCCGCACCTCAAATAAAGAATTCACATGCGAACTCAAAACACCGCGAACCTGCAAGTCCGCCTCCTCAAAGTACAAAGTAGAACTTTGGTGATCACAACACTTTGATCACCTAAAATCCTCTCACAACAAATATCCCTATAGGTAGATATAGCAATGGATAGCTCAAGTGTTTGTGTGAGAAAACTAGGATGGAAATGGAGGAAAACTCAAGAAATCACTTTTAAATACACTCTTGAAAATCTCTCCTTTTGATATGGCAATTTTAGCTCTTAAACAAGTGGAGATAAACATCTAATAGAGTTGGAAAAACTAGCTCAAAAATCACTTTAAAATCCTATCTAAAACAGCCCCCAAAAGCCCCATTTTATAGGGTTAGAAAAAACTAGCCGTTGCAGCCAGGATGACCTGTCGGTCGACCCCCGGTCGACCGGCCAACGGTCAGATTTCTGATCGTTGAGCCAACGGTCGACCGGCCGGTCGATCGTGGCAAGGATACAGAGAGCTATGCTCTCTGCCGGTCGACCGCCCGGTCGACCGGGGCCTTTTCCAGAGAGCAGCTACTCTCTGGCGGTCGACCGTGCGGTCGACCGGCCCATCCTGTGCACTTCTGTGCACGTCAGTTGACCGCTACGGTCGACCGGTTCCTGGTCCGGTCGACCGGTCGATCGACCGCCAGAGCCTGGCAGGCCATATTTAGGGATTTAAAAGTTGGCTTTTTAACTTAAAATAAAATCCCATAAATTCACGAAAAATCTACAAAAATAGTTTCAACATTATACTTTGATAATCAAACATGTTTGAGCAAAATCAAAACATGCTAAAAACATTTTGAACTATTTTTGTAACTTGAAAATTTTGGCAAAAAACAAAAACTGTATTTTTTCAAATTAGTTTTTTCAAAACTTATTTTTCCAAAACTTCTCCAAATACAAAAACAAGATATTTTAAACTCTTTTAAAGCACAGAGTGTATGAATATGATCCACTGCACATAAATGATGAAATATCTATGTTTTTGACAATAAGTACTAAACATGGTTTTTGTTAAAACATATATACTTAGAATTCCAAAACCCAAACCAATATTTTTCAAAAAAAGAAAACTCTTTTGTATTTTTTCAAAATAAATTCTTTTATGAAAACTCATCTAAATCAAGAGTGTGTGTGTGTATATGGTTATACTTGAGTAATCCACCAACTATTCTATCCTTTACATTTTAATCTAAAACAAAATCTTATAAAAACAAACCTAGACTCAAGTCTTGATCTTGAAGGTCTTCACTTGAAGTCTTCTCATCTTCTTGACTTGGTTCAAACACGATCCAAAGAAGTAGACTCCTCTTGAATACTTGATGTGGTCTTGATGCATAGGCTCTTGAATCAAACCGTGCTAGCTCCAAAACTCGACCTTGAATCCTTTGTTGAAGCTAAACACAAACTAAGATCTTGATCATAAATCTGAGACTAATTAAACACAAGATCATTAGTACTATAACTACATGAGCTGATCATCATCAAAACTAGAGTGATGGGCCTTTGGGCCAACAAAAACAGGTGAAGGTATCAAGTAAAGTGTGACATGCGGAAGCTTCCAAATATCTATTAGTGGCACGCGACTGTACTTTGCATATACTGAGTAATCAAGTAAAAAAAATTTGCAAAAGTTTAAACAGAAATTGACATTTGTAATCAGAATTGGTGTCTTGCATACAAAAGTTCTAAGATTGTAAAGAAATTGTGATATTGTCAAAGTTATTTATTTAAAGTGCCATTAGAGTGTTCAAAAAGTATCGTCCAAGTGTCTGACTCGCACTGTTCTAAAAATCGGATTAATCGGCCGATTAATCTTATTCGGTGGCAGCCCGCTTAATATTACATTAATCTCTCTGATTATACGCTCGGGCGATTAATCGGATCCAAAATGATTAATCTCCGATTAATCCCTGATTAATGCCCGATTAATCCGATTAATTCCCGATTAATCATTTAGACATTTCATATATTTTTTTATTTGAAAAACTTATCACTTTTTGAGTGTTAGATCGCTAAGTAGTTTATGTTGTGATGTTGATGATTTAATAATGATAGTTTGTTAAATAGTAGATCAACTATTGTTTATTAAATAGTAAATGAATTATGATTTTTTATTATTGTATATTTTGCATAAAGTGATACTTATATTTTATATTTTTGATTATTTTTCAAATTAACTTATTTAGCAATCTTTCTCCATTATTCTTTAAAGCTCATTATTTTGATTAATAAATTGACTAATTTTTTTATTTATCTTATTTTGCAGGTAAGTTCTTTGATTTATATTTATGTTGTCAAATTTGAAATCTTTGATTACTAATGCGACGAGATAAGTTCTCTTACTTCTTTTTTTTACTATTTATTTATATTGTCTTGTTGTTTAACCTATCATGGTTTATAACTTCACATCTAGATATTATCTTATATAATATTTAGGTATTTTTAATAATTAACTGTATATATTCATATGTAGCTATGTATAAATATAATTAAATATATTAAAATATTCAAAACGATTAATCCCTGATAGATCATTATTTAGTGTTGGACCGCACGAATAATGAAACTGATTTTTAGAACACTGCTGACTCGCTATAACACCAACATTTGAAATGTCCTGATGACAGTGCAGAGTAATTGTTGATATGTCTTTAATGAATAAATCAAATCATAATCTTAGACCCTTCTCTCAAAATCAATTAGCCACCCTATGAAGATTTTAGCCACCCTATGAAGATCTTAGCCACTTTATGAAATCTCTAGCCACTCTAAAAGTCATTAATAACCACTCTATGAAGATTATAGCCACCCTATGAAGATCATAGCCACACTATGAAGATCTTAGCCACCTTATGAAGATCATAGCCACCCTATGATTTTGATGTATGTGTAGGGTGAAGTGATGAAGGGGTTTAGAAGTTTTGCCTATAAATAGGCATCACATTGCATGAGATTTGAAAAGCAAGGAAGTGAGAAGAGAAAGTTGCTAAATATTGTATTATCCTCCATTTCTCTTGCCATTTATCTCTCTTTTGTTAAGCCCTACTGAGTTGGGTTTTATTTGGTTTGGGTGAGTGAGATTAGAGTTGTAATCTTTTATACTCTCCCCTTTTGATTAGTGGATTCCTCTTATTGTCTTCTCCTGTGGACGTAGGTCACATTGACCGAATCACGTTAAATACTGGTGTGTTATCCTCTTTATTTTTGTTAGTTTATATTGCAATCTATCTCTCTTTATACTTGCCATCTCTTGCATTAGAAGCCCACTGCTACAACAAACTGGTATCAGAGCTAGTGTTATCTTCTCGTGGGTTTCGAGATGGCTTCAGAAAAGTACAAAGTAGAGAAATTTGACGGAAGAAATAGCTTCAGTTTGTGGAGAGTCAAAATGCGGGCTCTCTTGGTGCAACAAGGTTTGTTGAAAGTTTTATCCGGTAAGGGCAAGTTGCCGAATCTATTTCCGAGGATGAAAAAGAAGAACTCGATATGAAGGCGCATAGTGCCATACAACTTTGTCTAGCTGACGAAGTTTTGTGGCAGGTTACCGATGAAGATACCGCTGCTGGTTTATGCCTCAAATTAGAGAGCTCACCCTTCGCATGAAGGAAGGTACGCCAGTTAAAGACCGCTTAGATGAGCTCAATAAAATTCTCATGGATTTAAAAAATATTGATGTTAGAATAGATGAAGAAGATCTGGCTCTCATCTTATTATGCTCATTACCTCTTTTCTTTGAAAATTTTGTTAATAGTATGCTCTATGGTAGAGATACACTCTCTTTGGAAGATGTCAAATCAGCTTTACATTCTAAGGAGTTAAGACAAAAAGTGTCAGTTGTAGGAAGTGAGGATCAAGCTGGAGCCTTGTTCGTCCGTGGTCGTACAGAGAAGGGTTGAGAAAAATCTCGAGGAAAATCTAGATCTAAATCTAGGTTAAGAAAAAATATTGAGTGTCACTATTGTCATAAGTTTGGACACTATAAAAGGGATTGTTTTAAGCTCAAAAAAAAAGAAAATATAAGGAGGAAATCTCAAGATGAGAAATCTTCGGTTGTTAGTTTTGCAGAAGAAGCCTTCGCATCACATGAGGTTCTTTCACTTTGATGCCCGTTTACGAGATGAGTGGGTTCTTGATTCAGGTTGTTCTTATCACATATGTCCCAACAGGGACTGGTTTGTGACCTACCAGTCAATTGATGGTGGTAATATCTTAATGAGAAATAATATGCCTTGCAAGACAATTGGTATTAGGTCAATCAAGATTAGGATGCATGATGGTATTGTTAGAACATTAATGTTCGGCATGTGCCGGATTTGAAGAAAAATTTAATTTCTTTGGGCACCCTTGACTCCAACGGTTATAAGTTTTCAGCTGAAGGTGGAGTTTTGAGAGTTACCAAAGGCTCTCTTGTTGTGATGAAAGGAAAGAAGGTGGATACCCTTTATATCCTTCAAGGTAGCACGCTGACAGGTGATGACGCTGTGTCAATGTCAGAAGACCCAGACTTAGATACCACTTGTTTGTGGCATATGCGGTTAGGGCATATGAGTGAGGGAGGACTATATGTGTTGCGTAAGCAAGGTTTGCTTTGTAGCCAGAAAATAGGAAAGCTTGACTTTTGTGAACATTGTATTTTTGGCAAGCAGTACAGAGTTTCTTTTGGTACAGGTGTTCACAGGACTAAAGATACCTTAGACTACATCCATTCAGATGTTTGGGGTCCCTTTCAGGTTCAATCGAAAGGTAGAGCTAGTTATCTTCTGACTTTAATTGATGATTATTCTAGAAAAGTTTGGGTGTATCCTCTCAAGCCATAAGAGCGATGTGTTTGCTACCTTCAAGCAGTGGAAGGTTATGATCGAAAAGCAAACAGGAAAAAAGGTGAAGCGCCTCAGGACCGATAATGGAATGGAGTTCTGTTCTATGGAGTTTGATCAATTCTGCAAAAATGAAGGAATTGTGCGGCATCGTACAGTTCGGTACACACCACAACAAAATAGAGTTGCAGAAAGGTGAACATGACGCTGTTGGAGAGAGCTTGGTGTATGCTCTCTAATGTTGGTTTGTCAAAATAATTTTGGGCCGAGATAGTAAATATAGCTTGCTATTTAATAAATCGGTCTCCCTCTACAGATATTGATTTTAAGACTCCTGAAGAGGTATGGTCTGGTACCCCCGCTAATTACTCTCATTTACGGGTATTTGGTTGCCCTGCTTATTTTCATGTAAATGATGGTAAGCTTGAACTTAGGGCAAAGAAAGTTATATTTCTTGATTATGCTACTGGGGTGAAGGGATACAGGTTGTGGTGTCCTGATCCTAAGTCACCTAAATTTTTTATTAGTAAGGATGTTACTTTTGATGAAAATTATATGCTTCAACTGAGAAAGAAGTCTGTTGTTGATATTACAGTTTCAGGAGAGAATGCAAGCAAGCAGGTGGAGCTTGAGAGTAAAGTTACAGGAGTGCAGGAGAGCACTCGCGTTGAACCAGTCAATGATGCTCAAGGTTCAACTTCAGGTGATGATACACTGCAAGAGTAACAGTACAGTATTGCCACCGGGAGAGTAAGAAGGCAGATCCGTCCACCTAAGCGATACGCCTATGCAGATATGGTCGTTTATACTCTAAGTGGGGTAGAATCTATTGAGATTTCAGAGTCTTCCGCCTACAATGAGACTATCTGTTCTGATAAAGCTGCAGAATGGACTGTTGCTATGACTGAAGAGATGGAATCTCTTCATAAGAACCAAACATGGGAGTTAGTGAAGCTGCCAGGGGACAAAAACTTGGTACTGCAGATAATCCAGCAGATATGATGACAAAGCCCGTACCTTCACGCAAGTTCGAGTACTGTCTCGAATTGCTTGGTGTTTAAATTGGTGAAGGTTGAGCCCGTCGAGGCTAGAGAAGACAGCAAGAATTCAAAGGACGCTTGATACAGTTCAAGTCAAAGTGGAGAAATTTGTTATTCATTCAAGACGAGATGGAGATTTGTTGATATGTCTTTAATTAATAAACCAAATCATAATCGTAGACCCTTCTCTCAAAATCAATTAGCCACCCTATGAAGATCTTAGCCACTCTATGAAATCTCTAGCCACCCTAAAACTCATCAATAACCACTCTATAAAGATCATAGCCACCCTATGAAGATCTTAGCCACCCTTGAAGATCATAGCCACCCTATGATTTTGATGTATGTGTAGGGTGAAGGGATGAAGGGGTTTAGAAGTTTTGCCTATAAATAGGCATCACATTGCATGAGATTTGAAGGGCAAGGAAGTAATAAGAGAGAGTTGCTAAATATTGTATTATCCTCTCCTTTCTCTTGCCATTTATCTTCCTTTTATTAAGCTCTTGTGAGTTGGGTTTTATTGGGCTTGGGTGAGTGAGATTAGAGTTGTAATCTCTTATATTCTCCCCTTTTCATTAGTGGATTCCTCTTGTTGTCTTCTCCCGTGGATGTAGGTCACATTTACGGAACTACGTTAAACACTGGTGTGTTTTTCTCTTTGTTTTTGTTAGCTTATATTGCAATCTGTCTCTCTTTATACTTGCTATCTCTTGTAAATCACCTAGAGGGGGATGAATAGGTGATGACTAATCTAATGGTCACTTAATGCCAAATAATGCGGAAGTGTAAACTATTATGATCTAAACTAAACTCTTACACTAAACACCACGTATAACACAAGAGTATTGCCGAATTCCCCGTGAAGGGCTCTGGACAAACTCCACTAGATTCCCCTTGATAAGGGTTGAGGTGCAGAGTTGGCTCTCTTGGTTAAATACAAGTGTTAGCAAACAACCCAAGCATGTATATCAATTTAGCACAAATGTATATCAAGCATGTAAGGATAAGCACAATAAAAGCATGCAAGTTATAAACAAGAGACAGAGAGAAAGAGCAATCGCAAACACAAGGGATTTGTTTCGAGGTTCGAGCACACTTGCTCTACATCCCCGCCTTCGACACACGAAGGATTTCCACTATGCTTGATCCCAATGGATCACTCCTCAGTGCCGCAACACCTACAATCCCTCGGACTCTCTAGTCCCGTACACACCGCAAGCCCACCGGCTCGCCGAGGCCGCACCTCAAACCAAGAGTTCACAACCGAACTCTAAACCACCCCGAGCACACTTGCCCGTTTCCTCAAAGTACAAGAATGAAATCTCTTGGTAATCTAAACACTTTGATCACCAATAAAAGCTCTCACTACAACACTCCTACAGAATGAATAATCAATGGATGCTCAAGTGTGGTGTGAGAAAAACTAGGATGAGAAAGGTGGAGGAAAACTCAAAGAATCACTTTAAACACTCTTGATAAAATCTTCGCTTTAGATAGGAAATATTTGCTCACAAATATGTGGAGAAAACTCTTTTAAAAGGATAAGAAAAACTGGCCCAAAGCTCTCCTGAAATCTTGGTGAAAAACAATGCCCAAACCCCCAAATTTATAGGCTAAGAAAAACTAACCGTTGGGGTCTGTCAGGCCTAACGGTCGACCGTCGGTCGGCCAGCCAACGGTCATATTTCTGACCGTTTGAGCCATCGGTCGACCGGGCGGTCGACCGAGCCAGGATACAGAGAGCAATCTCTCTGTCGGGTCGGCCGCCCGGCCGTCCGGGGCCTTTCCAGAGAGCAGAGCTCTCTGGACGGTCGATCGGGTCGGTCGGCCGGCCATCCTGCAGAACTGGAGTGCACGTCTGTGCACGTCGGTCGACCGGGTCGGTCGACCGGCTACAGCCAGACCAGAAAATTTAGGGATTTAAAACATGGTCTTTTTGGCTGAAATAAAATCCCATAAAATACTGAAAAATCTACAAAAATAGTTTTACCAATATGCTTTGATAAACAAACATGCTTGCACAAAATCAAGGCATGTTATAAAAGATTTGGACTATTTTTGTAATATGGAAATATTGGCTCAATTGAAAACTTGTATTTTTCTAAAACTTGTTTTCCATAACTTCTTTATGATACAAAAGCAAGATATTTTGAATTCATTAAAGTATAGTGTGTATGGATATGATCCACTACACAAATAAGATATCTATGTTTTTGACATTAAGCATTAAACATGGTTTTGGTTTCAAATGACATGTACATGAGAAACATCAAAAACCAAAATAGCATTTTTCAAAATGAAAGTCTTTTCACAAACAAACTAAATCAAGAGTGTGTGTGTATAGTATACTTGAGCAATCCACCAACTATTCTATCCTTTACATTTTAACTAAAAACAAAAATCTTATACCTAGACACAAGTCTTCCATCTTCTTGAAGTCTTCACTTGAAGCCTTCTCATCTTCTAGACTTGGTCCAAACACGATCCAACGAGCTCAACTCTTGATGTGGTCTTGATGCATAGGCTCGTGAATCAACTGGTGCTAGCTCCAAAACTTGACTTTAAATCCTTTGTTGAAGCTCCACACCTACTAAGATCTTGATAACAAATCTGTCACTAATTAAACACAAGATCATTAGTACAATAACTACATGAGTTGATCATCATCAAAACTAGAGTGATGGGCCTTTGGGCCAACAATCTCCCCCTTTTTGATGATGACAAAACTCATGAAGTTATATATGCATGGATTAAAGTAAAGCTTCAAAGAAGCTCCCCCTTAACTCATGCATCACAAATAAACAAAATAAATATGCAATGAGGCAAATAAATATGTATGCAAATATAGGGGTAAACATGCTAACAAGCATAAAACACGTCAAATTCTTTTTCTCCTATTTGCAAAACAAAACATATATGCATAAACAATCCTTTTTTACAAAAACATGCATATAAATCCAAAATCTTCTCCCTCTTTTTGTCAATCATCAACAAAGGGGTAAAAAAACACAATCAACAAATTTTTTTCCTCCTTTTTGTCATAAACAAAGAGATCAAGAAGGGGTAAACAATTAAGTCAATAAAAGTTTATATGCGATATACATTCATGAAGAGGAAGACGGTTAAGTAACTTTCCTACACATATACATTACATGAAAGAGGGATGACAAGCCCTAATTCACATAATGCATAATATGTAATGCATAAGAGGAGATGTAAAGCTCCCCCTACACACGTGTATCACATAAAGAAGAGTTGTCAACCTCCTCAATACACGATACACTCATCATGAATCTATATGTAGAAGAGATGTTAAGCTCTCCTTGCATATGGGCAATACAAATCAAATCATTTTTTAAAGGTATCACTTGTAAAATTAAATTTTTAAGATACCAATTGTAAATAATCAAATTGTAAATAAACATTACAAATGTTTTAATTTTTCAACTACATAAAACATATTGATATCAATTATAAATTTATAACAAATTTGAAGCATTTTGATACCAATTGAAAAACATGCATAAGCTTAAAAATGTCAATTGAGATACCAATTGAAAATAAAGTTTTAGATCAAGCTTAGCATAAACTTTGTGCTTTAAAGATATATACGAAATGTAAAGTAAGCACATGAAAATCATATATATGTATGAGAATGATTAATACCAATTGAAAATTAGAGTATACATATATAGAAAACAAAATATGAGTATACAAAAATAGAGTCAAATTGATACCAATTGAAACGATTCAATGATACCAATTGAAACAATAATAGGATCATGTGTATATCTCATAAACATTGAAGAATAAATAACTAGTTAAAATAATTTTTGAAAAACTAGTTAAAGATCCTTCAAAACATGAAATCAAAGTATATGTATTTCATGAATCATACCAAATACAAGAATTGACACTCGATCTATGAAGCTCAAAAATATGTTCATGAATCAAAATCATGACAAAATAAATGAAGTATGAGTGTACAAGAATCATGTATATAGCATTTTCATGAAAATAATCAATAAAGCTCAAAAATGATCAAAACAAATTATTCATTTTATTTTATCAAACAAAACATGAAAATTTATTTTTCATTAAAAACAATAAACTTCTAGGTATATGTATGATTTATCTAAATCTAACAATATGCATACATATCCCAAACATAAAACGAGTCTATTAATAGTATTTGCATGAAGGCAAGAGACTCACGGGTATACATGTATATTTACTAGATTTGAATTAAAAATACATATACATGAAGTAAAATCATAAAATTTGGCAAAGCATGTATAAATGAGAGAATCATCAAAACTAGCATATACATGTGCATAAAGTGGGTACAAATGAGCATGAAGTGCAAACATATATAAATCAATTTGTTCTTACTATTTGTACATGTATAAATACAAGTTTTGATAAAAACTACATTTAAACTAGTATTTACCACATGAAGCATAAAAATACATAAATCATGAACATGCTAAGAATGTCACATATGAAATAAGCATGTAAAATAAATTAGGAGTTTAGAAATAGTTACCAAACCAAGGAACTACTCCAATCTCCAAACATGGTGGTTGTCCCACCAAACCTCCTTGATAGTGGTGCATCCAATATGTGTCCATCAAGTCCATTGCATCCACCATCAAGGCACCAAATCTCTCACGTCTTGTGAGAGCCCTCACCTACATCAAAAACCAAAGGTGGGGACTTTGGTACCCATTTTTTCTTGGGTCCTTGGGTATTAGCTTTGTAAGGAACCCAAACATATTTATTAGCAAAATTTAAAGGATGAATCTTATCAAAACAAAACTTTGCTAAATGGCCTTTGCGGTCACAATGTGTACAATTGTACACCTTAGGATGCTTATGTGTGTGAGTGTGATCATGACGTGCAACATAAGCAAATGCATGATGATGATGTGCATGAATGTGTGGAGTTTGTTTCTTTGAAAACAAAGACTCCAATCTCTTATGGTTAAATGCACATGAGCTCAAAGTGGAGCTCAAACAATCCATTTTCTTTTTCAAAAATTTAACTTCATTTTGATCAATAGAGGTGGTGGCATGTAAAGCATGATCAAAAGTCTTTTTCCTTTTAGAAACCTTTTCTTTTTCCTTTTCTTTTTCAAAAATTTTTCTTTTCAAAGAGTTGTTTTCTTGAAAAGCAATTTCCTTTTGTTTCTCTACCAAGATAATTTTATTTTTCAAAGATATATTTCCTTCACATAAATCATTCAATTTAGACATTAAGGAAACATTCTCATTTTTCAAAATATCATTTTCTTTTTCCATGCATGCTACCTTATTTTCTAATCAATCTTTTTCATTAAGCATGCAATCAAATTTCTTTTTTAAATTTTTATTATCTTTCTTAAGCATGTCATATTTCTCAAGAAGGAGTTGACAAAAAGTGCTAAGCTCATCATATGACATGTTATCATCTTCTACCTTGAATTCGGTAGTTACCTCAAGGGGGTTATCCCCTTGGACCATATAGCACAAGTTGGAGGTGTCACTTCCAACGTCCGAATCGCTCCCCGCATAGTATTGTTCATTTTCGTCAAGGGAGATGAGGGTGTTCCAAACTACAAAAGCCAAATCAAGATTAGCAACCCTAAATAAATAATCATCATTTAGGGTACTCTTTAAAGCATTTAGGGCTTTTGCATTAGCCTCAAGATTCTTACCATCTAAACAATATGCATTATTAGTGGTGGTAAGATAAACATGAATGCCTAGGGCCTTAAGGAACAATGACATCTTAACCTTCCAAATGTGGATGTTAAGAATGCCAAAAGTGGGTGGTGACATGAAGTCCATGGTGTGTACAAATATGTGATTAGCCTAAAAAAGAGGATCTTTAACTCAAGGTTGTTAGACCCAAATCAAGAGCACGAGGCTCTGATACCAATTGTAAATCACGTAGAGGGGGTGAATAGGTGATGGCTAATCTAATGGTCACTTAATACCAAATAATGCGGAAGTGTAAACTATTATGACCTAAACTAAACTCTTACACTAAACACCACGTATAACACAAGAGTGTTGCCGAATTCCCCGTGAAGGGCTCTGGACAAACTCCTCTAGATTTCCCTTGATAAGGGTTGAGGTGCCGCGTTGGCTCTCTTGGTTAAATACAAGTGTTAGCAAACAACCCAAGCATGTATATCAATTTAGCACAAATGTATGTCAAGCATGTAAGGATAAGCACAATGAAAGCATGCAAGATATAAATAAGAGACAAAGAGAGAGAGCAATCGCAAACACAAGGGATTTGTTTCGAGGTTCGAGCACACTTGCTCTACATCCCCGCCTTCGACACACGAAGGATTTCCACTATGCTTGATCCCAATGGATCACTCCTCAGTGCCGCAACACCTACAATCTCTCGGACTCTCTAGTCCCGTACACATCGCAAGCCCACCGGCTCGCCGAGGCCGCACCTCAAACCAAGAGTTCACAACCGAACTCTAAACCACCACGAGCACACTTGCCCGTTTCCTCAAAGTACAAGAATGAAATCTCTTGGTAATCTAAACACTTTGATCACCAATAAAAGCTCTCACTACAACACTCCTACAGAATGAATAATCAATGGATGCTCAAGTGTGGTGTGAGAAAAACTAGGATGAGAAAGGTGGAGGAAAACTCAAAGAATCACTTTAAACACTCTTGATAAAATCTTCCCTTTAGATAGGAAATATTTGCTCACAAATATGTGAAGAAAACTCTTTTAAAAGGATAAGAAAAACTGGCCCAAAGCTCTCCTGAAATCTTGGTGAAAAACAATGCCCAAACCCCCAAATTTATAGGCTAAGAAAAACTAGCCATTGGGATCTGTCAGGCCTAACGGTCGACCGTCCGGTCGGCTGGCCAACGGTCATATTTCAGACCGTTTGAGCCATCGGTCGACCGGGCGGTCGACCGAGCCAGGATACAGAGAGCAATCTCTCTGTCCGGTCGGCCGTCCGGGGCCTTTCCAGAGAGCAGAGCTCTCTAGACGGTCGACCGGGTTGGTCGGCCAGCCATCCTGCAGAACTGGCGTGCACGTCTGTGCACGTCGGTCGATCGACCGGTCGGTCGACCGGCTACAGCCAGATCAGAAAATTTAGGGATTTAAAACATGATCTTTTGGCTGAAATAAAATCCCATAAAATACTGAAAAATCTACAAAAATAGTATTACCAATATGCTTTGATAAACAAACATGCTTGCACAAAATCAAGGCATGTTATAAAAGATTTGGACTATTTTTGTAATATGAAAATATTGGCTCAATTGAAAACTTGTATTTTTCTAAAACTTGTTTTCCATAACTTCTTCATGATACAAAAATAAGATATTTTGAATTCATTAAAGCATAGTGTGTATGGATATGATCCACTAGACAAATAATATATCTATGTTTTTGACATTAAGCATTAAACATGGTTTTGGTTTCAAAAGACATGTACATGAGAAACATCAAAAACCAAAATAGTATTTTTCAAAATGAAAGTCTTTTCACAAACAAACTAAATAAGAGTGTGTGTGTGTATAGTATATTTGAGCAATCCACCAACTATTCTATCCTTTACATTTTAACTAAAAACAAAAATCTTATACCTAGACACAAGTCTTCCATCTTCTTGAAGTCTTCACTTAAAGTCTTCTCATCTTCTAGACTTGGTCCAAATACGATCCAACGAGCTCAACTCTTGATGTGGTCTTGATGCATAGGCTCGTGAATCAACCGGTGCTAGCTCCAAAACTTGACTTTAAATCCTTTGTTAAAGCTCTACACCTACTACGATCTTGATAACAAATCTGTCACTAATTAAACACAAGATCATTAGTACAATAACTACATGAGTTGATCATCATCAAAACTAGAGTGATGGGTCTTTGGGCCAACATCTCTCGCATTAGAAGCCCACTGCTACAACAGTAATAACTATTACAAATGACATTGTAGAGTAATGCTTCTAAAGTTTTATCAATATAAGTTGATGATAGGGACAATCAACTAAAAAGGGAAGCACGAGGAAACTAACTATGATCAAGGTAACTGATGTGTACTTGTCCACGTTCACATAGATTTCACTCATACAGATTCCTAATATGCTTTATATGCAAGAAATCTATACTTTGGTTTAGTAAACCAAAATGGATAACAACATCATAAAAGCTTCTTTTCTCTAAATTATTTGTTATTAAATACCTTTTCATGATATTGGTGGTCAGATTCTTCCTTATAGTTTCTCTAAACACTAGAGAATGCTTCATTTTAATATCATTGCCGGTTACATGACATATAATCTTCACCTTGACATTTCGTCTTACGCATTTGCCTTAAACATGTAGGGAAATACTCATTCAGTATACGCATCATATTCAGAAGCTGGGGGACATTTTATTTGGGCTGCTTTCTGAGGCGCTCGGATTAAATCGCGACTACTTAAAGGAAATAGAATGTGCCAAAGGCATTAGCCAAGCCATCCATTACTACCCACCATGCCCAGAGCCACATCTAACTCTCGGCACTAGCAAGCATTCTGATCCTGATTTCCTAACCGTCCTTCTACAGGACCACATAGGTGGCCTGCAAGTGCTTCATGAAAATCAGTGGGTTGATGTTCCCCCCATGCCTGGAACGCTGGTTGTTAACATCGGCGATTTGTTACAGGTACTTACCTGCACCTATTTGTCCCTTTTGAGCCCAACGACATTTATTATTTTGGTAAGGAAAGAAGTTAGGATATTTCATGGGGTGTACTAGTACACACATCTGTTTATTGTGGACATACACCACCACAGGCCCTAGTTCTCCATTGCCCCAAACCTCTGTGTGTGAAATGGAGAACACTTCTTATGCTATTTCAAGACAGTAGGGGCAGACCCTAGTTATTATTTTACTGCATGTGGATCCTTTTGGAAATCACCAATTTTTTTGTGTACACTGCCTTCATGGACAGGATTGCTGGATAGCCACTGCTATACTTAGTCGGATCATTGCAAAACAAATTGGCAACTGCAGAAACATGAATAAAGACTTTGTTGTCATTGTTGTTTATCTCAACTTCATTTGCTGTAAATTTTAATTGTCTCATTATTGTTGATCAATTTGCAGCTGATCTCTAATGACAAGTTTAAGAGTGTTGAGCATAGAGTACTCGTGAACAAGGCTGGTCCAAGAATTTCAGTCGCGTCATTCTTTTCCACGAACGTCTCCCCCTCATCAAGGCTTTATGGCCCTATCAAGGAGTTGTTATCCACTGATAAGCCCCCTTTATATAGAGAGACGACAGTGAAGGACTTTGCCACATACTTCAACTCGAAAGGACTGGACGGACGATCAGCACTGGACCATTTCAAGTTATGACTGCATATGTTACTGTAATTGAGATGTTATGTTATAGCAGAGGTTGATGACATATTCACAAAGCTCTTGTATAAGTTGGGGAAGTTGTATAGCGGATTTGAGAATGCGAGTTCTTGATACCTTACAATAATATTCATTATTCTCATTGATGTCCTTGATCAACCTAGTTGTGCAGCTACTTTCACACAATGTTCTGAGGCAGTTCAGAAACGATTGCTTATCTCTGGAATCTCTGCCAGTGTTTCTAGTTATCAGCTGCACATTCTCATGTTTATCTTTTGTACGGCCTAGGGATGTTTTTGAATGCTGATGAAATTTCCTGCAAGGTTCACCCTGAGAGCAGGGGAACTACACTCTACATAGGAGTTTGTAGCTTGCTCTGTCTCATAGGCAGCAGCCATCTAACTATAATAATATTCTAGTGCAGTTTGCTGGTCTTCAAAAGTTTGATTTTGATCATTCTAAATTAGTAGAAACTTCTATTAACAAGTTTGTGTGGATGCTCATTATGATTCCTGTGCATAGTAGGAAGAACAGGAAAGGATTTTGCGACAGTAGTTCTCCTTTTTTGGGACTTCTTTCCTCCAATGGAAGGACTTTTTGCCTTGTTGCCTCTTTTTTCATTTATTTGAGATGTTTATATCTCCTACAACGAGGCCTCTTTTTCTTTATAATCTTCCTCTTCTTTTATCATTTATTTGAGATGTTTATATCTCCTACTATGAGGCCTGTAAGGTCACCTAGAGGGGGGGTGAATAGGTGATGGCTAATCTAATGGTCACTAAATGTTAAATAATGCGGAAGTAAAAAATATTATGACCTAAACAAAACTATTACACTAAACACCACGTATAACACAAGAGTGTTGCCGAATTCCCCGTGAAGGGCTCTGGACAAACTCCTCTAGATTCTCCTAGATAAGGGTTGAGGTGCCGCGTTGGCTCTCTTGGTTGAATACAAGTGTTAGCAAACAATCCCAAGCAAGTATATCAATATAGCACACAATGTATATCAAGCATGAAAAGATAAACACAATATAAACATGCAAGATATAGACAAGAGATAGAGAGAGAGAGAGAGAGAGTGAGCAATCGCAAACACAAGGGATTTGTTTCAAGGTTCGAGCACCCTTGCTCTACATCCCCGCCTTCGACACACGAAGGATTTCCACTATGCTTGATCCCAATGGATCACTCCTCGGTGCCGCAACACCTACAATCCCTCGGACTCTCTAGTCCCGTACACACCGCAAGCCCACCGGCTCGCCGAGGCCGCACCTCAAACAACAAGTTCGCACCCGAACTCGAAACAACGAGTCCCCACTAGGACCCTAAACAATGCGAACACACACGTCCGCCTCCTCAAAGAACAAGAAATGATCTCTTGGTGATCTAAACACTTTGATCACCAATAAACACTCTCACAACAAAAACCTATAGGTAGATATAGCAATGGATAGCTCAAGTGTTTGTGTGAGAAAAACTAGGAAAGAGATGGTGGAGAAAAACTCAAGAAAATCTCTTTTGAACACTCTTGATAAACTCTCCTTTTGATTGGAAGTATTGGCTCTAAATTTTGTGGAGAAAAACCTCTTAAAAGAGTATGAAAAACTGGCACAAAAACTCTCCAAAATCTTAATCAAAATAGCCCCCAAATGCCCCATTTTATAGAGTCTGGAAAACTAGCCGTTGGGGTCTGTCAGGCCTGTCGGTCGACCGTCTGGCCGACCGGCCAACGGTCATATTTCAGACCGTTGTGCCATCGGTCGACCGGTCGGTCGACCGAGCCAGGATATAGAGAGCAAGTCTCTCTGTACGGTCGACCGCTCGGTCGGCCGGGGCCTTTCCAGAGAGCAGAGCTCTCTGGACGATCGACCGGGTCGGTCGGCCGGCCCTCCTGCCAGAACTGGCTGTGCACGTCTGTGCACGTCGGTCGACCGCCCGGTCGACCGGCTGAAGCCAGATCAGAAAACTAGGGATTTGAAACTTGGTCTTTTTGTCTAACATAAAATCCCATAAATTCACAGAAAATCTACAAAAATAGTTTTACCAATATACTTTGATAAACAAACATGCTTGCACAAAATCAAGGCATGTTACAAATGATTTGGACTATTTTTGTAATATGAAAAAATTAGCTCAAATGAAAACAGTATTTTTCCAAACTTGTTTTTCTAAAACTTATCTTTTCAAAACTTCTCCAAATACAAAAACAAGATATTTAAACTACTTTTAAAGCATAGTGTGTATGTATATGATCCACTACACAAACATGGTGAAATATCTATATTTTTGACATTATGCACTAAACATGGTTTTGGATAAAAGATATGTAAACTTGAAACCCAAAATCCAAAGTTATATGTTTTAACCAAAACGATATTTTTCCAAAGTAAAAATTCTTTTCTAAAACAAACTAAATCAAGAGTGTGTGTGTATATGTACTTGAGCAATCCACCAACTACTCTATCCTTTACATTTTAAACTAAAACAAAATCTTCTAAAACAAACCTAGACACAAGTCTTCATCTTCTTGAAGTCTTCACTTGAAGTCTTCTTTACTTAGTCCAAACACCGTGCAAGCTCCAAAACTTGACTTCAAATCCTTTGTTGAAGCTATGCACCTACTAAGATCTTGATCATAAATCTGTCACTAATTAAACACAAGATCATTAGTAAACATGACTACATGAGTTGATCATCATCAAAACTAGAGTGATGGGCCTTCGGGCCAACAATCTCCCCCTTTTTGATGATGACAAAACTCATGAAGTTATATATAAGCATGGATTAAAGTAAAGCTTCAAAGAAGCTCCCCTTAACTCATGCATAACACAATAAACAATAATATAGCGATGAAGCACATAAACATGTATGCAAATGAAGGAGTAAACATGCTAATCAAGCATAAAACAAATCAAATTCTTTTTCTCCTATTTGCAAAACAAAACATATATGCATAAACAATCTTTTTCACAAAACATGCATATAAATCCAAAATCTTTCTCCCCCTTTTTGTCAATCATCAACAAAGGGGTAAAAACACAATCAACAAATTTTTCTCCCCCTTTTTGTCATAAACAAAGAGATCAATAAGGGGTCAAATCAAACAAATCAATAAAAGGTTATATGCGATATACATTCATGAAGAGGAAGACGGTTAAGTAACTTCCCTACACATATACATTACATGAAAGAGGGATGACAAGCCCTAATTCACATAACGTATAATATGTAATGCATAAGAGGAGATGTGAAGCTCCCCCTACACACGTGTATCACATAAAGAAGAGTTGTCAAGCTCCTCAATATACAATACACTCAACATGAATCTATATGTAGAAGAGATGTTAAGCTCTCCTTGCATATAGGCAATACAACTCAAAAATTTTGAATTTTTTTTCTTATAAAACAAAATTTTGAATTTTTCTTTCTTAAAACAAATTTTGAGATATCAAATAAACATAATTTTTTAATTTTGATACCAATTTTAAAACATAATGCATAAGCTTAAAAAAAATTTGAATTAAGCTTAGCATAAACAAATTGTGTGCTTTAAATGTATAAATCAATGTTAACTCAAGCACAAAACAAATCATATATATGTATGAAAAATGAGTATATCAATTGAAATTGATACATACATATATAAGAAAACAAAATATGAGTATATACAAAAATAGAGTCAAGTTGATACCAATTGAAACGATTCAATGATACCAATTGAAACAATAATATGATCATGTGTATATCTCATAAACATTGAAGAATAAATAACTAGATAAATTAATTTTTGAAAAACTAGTTAAAGATCCTTCAAAAACATGAAACCAAGTCATATGTTTTTCATGAATCATACCAAATACACAAGAATTGACACTCGATCTATAAAACTCAAAAATATGTTCATGAACCAAAGTCATGACAAACAAATAAAGTGTGAGTGTTCAAAGATTATGTAAATAGCATTTTCATGAAAATAGTCAATAAGCTCAAAAACAAAATGTAAATTCATTTTTCATTAAAAACAATAAATTTCATGGTATATGTATGATTAATCCAAATCTAACAATATGCATACATATCCCAAACATAAAACGAGTCTATTAATAGTATTTGCATGAAGGTAAGAGACTCAAAAAGGATATACATGTATATTTATTAGATTTGAATAAGGATGCATATACATGAAGTAAAAACACGAAAATAGGCAAAACAAGTATAAATGAAAGAATCATCAAAACTAGCTTATACATGTACATATAGTGGGTACAAATGAGCATGAAGTGCAAACATATATGAATCAAATGTTGCTCACTATTTGTACATGTATAAATACAAGTTTTGACAAATACTACATCTAAACAAGATTTTACTACATGAAGCACAAAACAAATAAAACATGAACATGCTAAATGATATCATGAAATAGGCATGTATAGGCTAGTTATGAGCATGTAAATAAATTAGGAGTTTAGAGATAGTTACCAACCATACTCCAAAGCTCCAAACATGGTGGTTTTCTCACCAAAACTCCTTGATAGTGATGCATCCATATATGTGTCCATCAAGTCCAAGTGCATCCACCATCAAGGCACCAAATCTCTCACGTCTTTTGAGAGCCCTCACCTACATCAAATACAAAAGGTAGGGACTTTGGTACCCATTTCCTTTTGGGTCCTTGGGGGTTAGCTTTGTAAGGAACCCAAAAAATTTTATTAGCAAAATTTAAAGCATTTATCTTATCAAAATAAAACTTTGCTAAATGGCCTTTGCGGCCACAATGTGTACATTTGTACACCTTAGGATGCTTATGTGTATGTGTATGATCGTGGCGTGCAACATAAGCATATGCATGATGATGATGTGCATGAATGTGTGGAGTTTGTTTCTTTGAAAACATTGACTCCAACCTAGAATGATTAAATGCACATGAGCTCAAAGTGGAGCTCAAACAATCCATTTTATTTTTCAAAGCATTAATCTCACTATTATCAATGGTGGCATGTTAAGCATGGTGAGATTGTGAAACAATTTTCTTCTTTTTAGAAACATTTTCTTTTTCTTTTTCTTTTTCAAACATTTTTCTTTTTAAAGAGTTGTTTTCTTGAAAAGCAATTTCCTTTTGTTTTTCCACCACAATAATTTTATTTTTCAAAATAGTGTTTCCTTCACAAAGATTATTTAATTTGGACATCAAAGAAACATTTTCATTTTTCAAATCTTCTTTTTCTTTTTCTAAACATGCAATCTTATTTTTGAAAGAATCATTTTCCTTATGCATGCAAACAAAATCCTTTTTCATTTTCTTATTTTCCTTTTTAATCATGTCATATTTTTCAAGAAGGAGTTGACAAAAAGTGGTAAGCTCATCATATGACATATCATTATCTTCATCTACCTCAGATTCGGTAGTTACCTCAAGGGGGTTATCCCCTTGGACCATATAGCACTTGTTGGAGGTGTTTCTTCCAACATCCGAATCGCTCCCCGCATAATATAGATCCTTTTCGCCGAGGGAGGTGATGATGTTCCAAGCTACAAAAGCCGAATCAACATTAGAAACCCTAGATAAATATTCATCATTTAGGGTTGACTTTAAAGCATGAAGGGCTTTTGTATTAGCCTCAATATTCTTGCTATTATTAACATTAGAATCATTAGTTGTAGCAAGATAAACATGAATGCCTAGGGCTTTTAGGTACAAAGACATCTTAACCTTCCAAATTTGGATGTTAAGAATGTCAAAGGTGGGTGGTGACATGAAATTCATGGTGTGTGTACAAAATACGTGATTAGCCTAAAATGAGAATCTTTAACTCTAGGTTGTAAGACCCAAATTCAGAGCACTTGGCTCTGATACCAATTGTAAGGTCACCTAGAGGGGGGTGAATAGGTGATGGCTAATCTAATGGTCACTAAATGCCAAATAATGCGGAAGTAAAAACTATTATGACCTAAACAAAACTATTACACTAAACACCACGTATAACACAAGAGTGTTGTCGAATTCCCCGTGAAGGGCTCTGGACAAACTCCTCTAGATTCCCCTAGATAAGGGTTGAGGTGCCGCGTTGGCTCTCTTGGTTGAATACAAGTGTTAGCAAACAATCCCAAGCAAGTATATCAATATAGCATACAATGTATATCAAGCATGAAAAGATAAACACAATATAAGCATGCAAGATATAGACAAGAGATAGAGAGAGAGAGAGAGCAATCGCAAACACAAGGGATTTGTTTCGAGGTTCGAGCACCCTTGCTCTACATCCCCGCCTTTGACACACGAAGGATTTCCACTATGCTTGATCCCAATGGATCACTCCTCGGTGCCGCAACACCTACAATCCCTCGGACTCTCTAGTCCCGTACACACCGTAAGCCCACCGGCTCGCCGAGGCCGCACCTCAAATAACAAGTTCGCACCCGAACTCGAAACAACGAGTCCCCACTAGGACCCTAAACAATGCGAACACACACGTCCGCCTCCTCAAAGAACAAGAAATGATCTCTTGGTGATCTAAACACTTTGATCACCAATAAACCTCTCACAACAAAAACCTATAGGTAGATATAGCAATGGATAGCTCAAGTGTTTGTGTGAGAAAAACTAGGAAAGAGATGGTGGAGAAAAACTCAAGAAAATCTCTTTTGAACACTCTTGATAAACTCTCCTTTTGATTGGAAGTATTGGCTCTAAATTTTGTGGAGAAAAACCTCTTAAAAGAGTATGAAAAACTGGCACAAAAACTCTCCAAAAATCTTAATCAAAACAGCCCCCAAATGTCCCATTTTATAGAGTCTGGAAAACTAGCCGTTGGGGTCTGTCAGGCCTGTCGGTCGACCGTCCGGCCGATGATTGTTACACATATTTGCATTTTATACCACCTTCATACCATGCATATTGTATATTAAATGTGATTTTTAATCCCTATTTTCTCTATTTTTGCAGATCCACACCTTAAAGAGAAGAAGTCATTAATCACTTTAATTAGTGATAATTAAAGGGGTTAAATCAAAAAGAACCAAGATTTCAAATCAGATTTCACCAAGATCCGCGCGCCAATTGGAGAATCCAGATAGTCCACGTGGCTAACTACCCAACTACTAAATCCCACCAGAAAATCTGGGCTCAACGGCCCAGATTCTGCCGCCGGATCTGGGAAGATCCTGAGGATCTGCGGCCGTTTTGAAACGGTTGGGCCTCGGATTTTGCGCCAACGGTTATGGCTCCAGAAGCTTCTCAGAAATGCCTATAAATAGGTGGCCAAGGGTCTGCGCGAGATCTAGTGAAGAGAGAGAAGAAAATAGGGAATTGTTGTAATTTTGTTTAGCTTTCTTCTAGTTTTTTTTAGACTTCATCTCCTTCCTCCTTGAGTTCTAGACAAAGAGAGAGAGAGAGTTCAGTTTGAGAGCTTGTACCAAGGGAGTGACACTCTTGTGTCAAGGATTAATCAATGGAGCTTTCATCATCTCTTTGCAAGACTTGAGTATGCTTTTCTTTCATTTGCTTTAATTCCTTGCATTTGATTCTAGTTCTAGTTGAATTGCTTTAGATCTTTGCTTTCTATGAAGAATTGTAGCTTTGTTATTAGTTTAATGGAGGGCTAAGTTCTTGTTTCATGGCTAGCTAAGACTCACCTAGCTAATACTATCTCTTTTGGTGATTGTCTATTTCAATTCTTGCATAATTCTAGTTTTTGTGAATTCCAAGAAAGTATAGTTGTCTCCTTTGGTAATGGCTTGTTAGAACTCCACATGAATTATGTGTGCCTCTAATAAGAGCCTTGTCAAGAACAAGAGCCTTTGATGGAACATAAGGATGGATCACCAAGGATGTGTTACTTGTATAACAAGATCAACTCATTTACTTCAAGCTAACTTTGTAGTTAAGCTTTGAATGTTCAAAAGAGTTTTGATTCTTCTAAACTTAGCACTAATTGAGTACTAATCCTAGAGTTCCTCAATGAACATCTATTAAGAGAGCCTATGATTCAAGATGAGGCTTCAAGTTAACAACAAAGGAACACTAGTCTTCAAAAGGAAAACAACACTTGAACATGCAAGTTATCTTTAAATTGCCTATGATTCAATATGAGGCAATCTTGCAATCAACATAGAGTTAGTAAGTTAGCAATGAGGTGAAGTTAGGCTAGCCATGCATCTTCTTATCAAAAGTTTTTACAACACTTTCTTTTAGCATTCTTTTCCTTACAACACACTTCATTCTTTTAATTTCTTTTCCCACAATGCACCAATCCACCATCTCTTCTACATTTCTTGCACTTGTGTAATTAACAAAGAAGAAATCTCGTTTCCTTTTCTCACTCATATCGTAACGCTTCTAACGCTAGCTCTCCTTGTGGTTCGACTCGGTATAGCTATATGCTATAGCGAAGATTGGACAAGGTATATCAAATACATATTTGAAGTGAACAAGAACCAAAGGTTAACTCTAAACCTTATCTTTTCTACCTAATTCTTGTGCAAGAACTTCATATACCTTGTTTTTATCAATCAATTTTTGGCGCCGTTGCCGGGGAGAGCAACGGTTTGTGGTTGAAAAGTGAAGAACTAATACGAAGTCTCTTCTCTGTTGCAGGTTACAGGTTGAAGAAACAGAAAAATTTGCATAGCAGTGACATATAAGTGGACCTGGGCCTCTGCTCTCGAAAGCAGAGACCAGGATCCCTCCAAATTGCCGCAATTTCTGGGCTTTTGCCGCAGATTTGCGGCAAAGAGGAGATCACTACTGACAAGTTTTCTGCAGGGCTTGCTTCTCTGCAAAATACAGCTGCTGCTATATTTTAAATCTTGTTTTCTTCACCTGATATCTGCTAATCAACAGTAAAAAATTTGTTGAAAAAGTTAAAAATTGTTTAGATATTTGCATCTCTAGGCACGTGTCTTTCAATTCCTTTACTTTTACTGTTGAAGAGTGCGTGGGACAAGGTACGTAAGCATAGCATATAGAGTAGGACTCACTCATTGTTTGATTTAAATTACGCTTTGAGTGAACCTTGTTTGTTGATATCGTACACTTGCACTAATTGATTCTAAGGGCAAATCCCATAAAAAGATAAGGTGGGGATTTTATCACCCCTTCCTTAGCCCACAAACCATTTTTCTCACGTACTCACAATCCTAAGCTTCTAAATAAAAATTGCTAGACGTTGGCCCTAGGGACATCCGGACTCACTTAGGAGATTATCCTAAGGGGGAAAAGTGTTGGAAAGTGACTTTTGTAAAATCGGTGTCTAGGAAAGGGGTTAAGGGCCGAAAACCCGAAGGTTGTTGGTTACTTAATTAAGGAACGTCTCTGACGGAAACCTCCCAACAACTTTACCCTTCCCTGGCCGATTTGCTTATATTCAAAATCCACACCAAACCTCCTGTGGACGATCTATCGTTAGGAGTCGTCTAGGTCCAGGAAACCTAGAAAGCTTGGATTGATTTTTTTTTTTTTGATTGTTATTTTTCATTTTCCGCTTGACTGAAAGGTGCACGTTGACTGTGATTGTGTATGCAACAGTGGTTTCGGGACCCAGATTCTGCTAGGCTTGTGAGAGTTTCTACACTGCCACATACACCACCACTTGACACAATTCCAGTCATGACGAACAACGTGTCATTGCAGGACAAGTTCTATCCTATTCGCACATCACTGCCATCTTGTATTCTCCTCCCGAACACAAATGGAAGTAATTTTGAGTTGAAGCCCCAGTTCATAAACACACTTCCACGATTCCATGGCCTTGAATCTGAGGATGCATACTTCTTCATCCGAGAGTTTGAAGAAGTATGCCTTATGATGAGGATTTCCCAGCTTACCGATGATGCTGTCAGACTTAGATTCATCCCCTTTGCACTTAAGGATATCGCTAAGAAGTGGCTGTACAATCTTCCTGTCAGCTCAATTTCTTCTTGGGATGATTTCGTTAAGGTCTTTCTTAAAAAGTTCTATCATATTCATAAGACAGCCATTATGAGGAAGAATATAATGCAGTTCAAACAAGAAGCCAATGAACCGTTTTGGAAGTATTTTGAGCGCTTCAAAGACCTAGTAGCCCTGTGTCCCCATCACGGTATAGAAAAATGGCGCCAGTGCCAGATTTTATATGATGGGCTTGATTATCAGACTAAGACTCTCCTTGAAACCATGTGTCAAGGAGAATTCTTAAAGAAGGATGAAGATCAGGGTTGGGATCTTTTTGAGGCTTTAGCTGAAAATACAATCCAGTGGGAGTCATGTCCTGAGAAACCCACACCCACAACTTCCAGAACTGGTTTACATTCTATAGGATCCTCGATAGCTGCAGAAGCTAAGATAACTCAGTTGATGAAGAGGATTGAATTGCTAGAATCCAGGAAAAATTCTGTTGTTAGTCAAGTCAACCCATCATCAGTAGCTAGCCCATCACCTATGGCTAGCCCTGCACCTATAATCCACCCGGGTTGTACTTACTGCCATGATTTGAATCATGTGTTGGAAGAGTTTCCAGTGTATTACTCTCAAAATTTTCAGGAGAATACGAATGCCATGTACACCAGACCCACTTACAATCCTTACTCCAAAACCTATAATCCGGGATGGCGAAACCATCCGAACTTTTCTTGGAGTCAGTCTAGTACTGAGCAGCAGAGACAACCATTTCCACAACAATACCCTGCTCAGTCTCAGTCTCATCCACCGACTTACCACCAAAACCCACCAAATTTCAATTCATATCAGAGTCCACCCAGATTCCAACCATATCAAAATTCTGTGCCATATCAAGCTAATTTTCAACCCCAGTATCAACAACAACAACAGCATCAACCACCCAATCCTTCAGATAAGAAAATTTCCGAATTGGAGAAAATGATTGAAACCTTGTCTAAGACCCAAGCTGCAATGATGAACAATCAGCAGTAGGATATGAATAAATTACAAATCCAAATAGGACAGTTGGCTAATTCCCTAACTGAAAGGCAAAAAGGAATGCTGCCTAGCCAACCTGTGCCTAATCCCAAAGCTCATTTTCCTCTGCATGAAGTTGAAGACTTGGGACCCAGCCAATGCCAAGCCATTCAAATCCTTAGGTCTGGAAAACAAGTAGACAACAAGGTCTCAAATCAGTCTCCAAAACCTGTGTCAAAACCATCACCTTCTGTTCCAGTTCAACCTGTGTAAGATAGTCCTTCATCAAGTTCACAACCATCCACTTCTCAGTCAAAAGGAAAAGGGAAAATTGATGAGCAAACTTATAAGCCTGTTGTCCCATTCCCAAATAGGCTTACAAATCATAAGAATAATGCTCACATGGAGAAGATAAGAGAGATATTTAACCAAGTACAAATCAATGTCCCTCTCTTAGATGCTATTCAACAGGTCCCATCATACGCCAAATTTCTGAAAGAGATGTGTACTAAAAAGAGAAAAGCAAATGTCCCTAAGAAAGTCTTCTTGGCTTCCAACCTAAGTGAATTGCTTAATGGTCCAATCCCTGTGAAGTACAAAGATCCAGGGAGCCCAACCATTTCTTGTATCATAGGGCAGACCACTGTAAATAGGGCTTTGCTAGACTTGGGCGCAAGCATCAATCTTCTTCCCTTTTCCGTGTACCAGCAGTTAGGGTTAGGCAACCTTCGTCCAACCCAGATGACTATTCAATTGGCTGACCGCTCTGTTAAGATTCCCAAGGGGGAAATTACGGATGTTTTAATACGGGTGGGGAATTCATTTACCCCGTTGACTTTGTTGTTCTTGAAACACAACCCGTACATAATCACAGAGCGCAAACACCTGTCATTCTAGGACGTCCTTTCTTAGCCACCGCGAATGCGATCATCAACTGCCGAAATGGATCGATGCGGCTGACGTTCGGAGATATGACGAAGGAGGTGAATGTCTTCCATCTGGGGAAGCAGCCAAGGGATGTGGAGAATGACTCTTTTGATGTTAACTTGATAGAAGGGTTAACCAGCGAACACGTGGAGGAGATGGAATATGAATCTGAAGAGGAATTTGAGTTAGAATCTGATGACCTAACTCTTGATCAATTGTTGGATCAAATGTTGAAAGGACTACTAATTCCACCCCTATTCTTCCCTTGCACCATGAGCAACCAGTTATAGATTTAGTCCCTTCTGCTGAGCTTAAGGTTCTTCCTGGTCATCTCAAGTACAAGTACTTGGATGAAAAAGAATCCTTTCCGGTAATAATTGCATCCAATCTTACGGAACAACAAGAAGAGGACCTTTTGACTGTGTTAAGGGAAAATAAAGAAGCCATTGGTTGGACCATGGCTGATATTAAGGGGATTAGTCCTACTATTGTCCAACATAGGATTCACTTAACGGAAGATGCCAAGCCTAAATGAGACCCACAACGTCGACTTAACCCTATTATGCAAGAAGCTGTTAGAGCTGAGATATTGAAACTATTAGACAATGGGATTATTTATCCCATATCTGATAGTCAATGGGTAAGTCCTGTTCACGCTGTGCCTAAGAAAGCTGGCTTTACTGTTGTGGAGAATGAGAATAAAGAATTAATACAAACACGTCTTCCAACGAAGATTCGAGTTTGTATTGATTACAGGAAACTAAATAGTGCCACACGTAAAGACCACTTCCCACTTTCGTTTATTGATCAGATGCTGGAAAGATTGGCGGGACACGAGTATTATTGTTTCCTGGATGGATATTCAGGATATAATCAGATCCCAATTGCTCCCGAGGACCAAGATAAGACAACCTTCACCTGTCCGTTTGGAACATTTGCATACCGTGCCCTTCGGCCTTTGCAATGCTCCAGCAACATTTCAACGTTGCATGTTGAGCCTGTTCTCGGACATGGTGGAGAAATTTTTGGAAATTTTTATGGATGACTTTTCAATCTATGGGGATACATTTGAGCAATGCTTGTACCATCTGAAGCTGGTTTTACAACGATGCACGGAAAAGAATTTGACACTTAATTGGGAAAAGTGTCATTTCATGGTAAAGCATGGAATTGTACTTGGGCACAAGATATCAAGAATAGGAATCGAGGTAGACAAGTCTAAGGTGGAGGTTATTACAAAGCTCACTGAACCACAATGTTTAAAGGACATTAGATCTTTCTTAGGGCACGCTGGTTTCTATAGGAGATTCATTCAAGGGTTTAGCAACATTGCGAGACCTTTGACAAATCTCTTAGGAAAAGATGTATCCTATATCTTTGATGAGGAATGTCGAAAATCGTGGAAAGAGCTTAAGAATAGACTTGTCTCTGCGCCAATAATATCTGCACCAGACTGGACCAAACCATTTGAGATTATGTGCGACGCCTCAGATTTTGCTATAGGCGCTGTTTTAGGATAGCGTATTGATAATAGGCAGCACGTAATCTATTATGCTAGCAGAACGCTAAACGATGCCCAACTCAATTACACGACTACTGAAAAGGAATTTTTAGCGGTTGTATTTGCGTTGGAGAAATTTCGACAATATCTGCTAGGGTCCAGGACCATAATTTTTACTGATCACTCCGCCCTGAGGTACTTGATGCAAAAAAAGGACGCTAAGGCAAGATTGATTCGATGGATCCTTCTTTTGCAAGAGTTTGACTTGGAGATCAAAGATAAAAAGGGCGTTGAGAACGTGGTTGCGGATCACTTGTCAAGAATCCCGAATGCACCTCATGAGAAAATACCGATTAATGAAGATTTTCCTGACGAGCATATTTTGGAGATACGTGGAGAGCCCTGGTATGCCGATATAGTGAACTACCTTGCTACCAGGCAAATTCCTTCCCATTGGTCAGGACAAGAAAAAACACCGTTTTCTGAGACAAATACGGTTCTTCTTTTGGGATGAACCGTATTTATTCAAATACTGTCCTGACCAAATCATACGTAGATGCCTTCCAGAGGATGAACATCAGAGTGTTTTGACATTCTGTCACAAGTTAGCTTGCGGTGGACACTTTGGTCCACGGAAAACTGCGGAAAAAGTGCTTCAGAGTGGATTCTATTGGCCCACTCTCTTTAAGGATGCCTATACCTTTTGCAAGCTTTGTGATAGATGTCAATTGACGGGTCGTATTACACAAAGAAACATGATGCCCCTCACACCCATCTTGGAAGTCGAAATTTTCGACCTCTGGGGCATCGATTTTATGGGACCCTTTCCTCTGTCCTACGGTAACCAATACATTTTGGTAGCCGTAGATTATGTTTCTAAATGGGCTGAAGCGATTCCTACACGGACAAATGACAACCAAGTTGTCATTAAGTTTTTAAGAGAGAACATCATTTCGCGTTTCGGAGCCCCCCGTGCGATACTGAGCGACAATGGGAGTCATTTCTGCAATAGGGCTTTTGAAGCCTTGATGCGAAAATACTCTATTACTCATAAACTATCCACGGCTTATCATCCTCAAACCAATGGGCAAGTTGAGGTAACAAACAGACAGATAAAACTCATTCTGGAGAAGACTGTAGGACAGAATCGTAAGGATTGGTCCATCAAACTGACTGATGCCTTATGGGCATACAGGACCGCTTACAAGACTGTCCTCGGTATGTCCCTATACCGAGTTATATTTGGAAAACCATGTCACTTGCCCGTTGAATTAGAACACCGTGCACTATGGGCTTTAAAGCAGCTGAATCTAGATTTGGATAAAGCCGGTGTTCTAAGGAAGCTGCAGCTATCCGAGCTTGAAGAGTTACGAAACGAGGTATACGATAACGCTCGGATCACGAAGCACAGAACCAAGCTTTTTCACGACAAATCCATTCACAGGAAGATTTTTGTTGTCGGACAAAAGGTTCTGTTGTATAATTCTCGACTCCACCTTTTCCCTGGTAAACTGCGAACCAGGTGGTCAGGGCCTTTCATTGTTCAGAATGTTTTTTCCCACGGAGCAATCGAGATTCTTGACCCAACTAATGGCAACACATTCACTGTGAACGGTCAACGTCTCAAGCCATTTTTTACCACGGATTCCTTGTCACACGACATTCACGAATTGGGTCTTTACGACCCAGTTTATTTGTGACATTTTCATTTGTATAGTTTCCCATGCATTCTCCTGAATATCATTTTAGGGACCACACTTGTAAATATTTTTCTTTTACACTTTTTGTAAATAATAAAAAAAATAATAAAATAAAATAAAAAAAAAGAGAGAAGAAAAAAAAGAAAATTTTTTTTTGGGATTGTTGAGCATGAAAAGAATTTCACATCCCTAGGATTCTCTTTCTTCCCTAGGATTCCATTCATATTCAAAATCCTTTGACCTAGGGTTGTAATTATAACTTTGACCTAGGGATAAATTTGGACATCCCTTTTTACCTACCCCTATAAATATCCTCTTTATCAACTCTTCTCCTTCAACAGCCAATATTTTCTCAGATCTGAGAACCCTCTTCCAGAGCCGACTTCTGTCTATTTTCCCCTTCACCTGAATCCCCAGATCCGCCGCCAAAAGTCCTTCCCAGCCGCCGATCTGCGGCTATTCAGCCTTCTCTGGTGCTCAGAAAACTTCTGCGCGGCTGATTTTCTCTGCTGGTGGTAGATCCCGAGTGATTTCTTCCAATCTACATCTTGGGTGCCTTCTGCACTACTGTTTTGGATTTCCCCCCACGATTTCCGGGGGTGGTTTGCATTTTCCTTTCTCTAATCCTTTGCTTTACTTTCTTTAGCAATTATGGCCCCAAATTTATATGTGGAGAGGGATTTTTCTGCACTCTTTAATGAAAGTGGGGGGTATGGGCATATTTTTGTGGATCGAATCCGCGCTTGGAATTGGTACACTTTGGTGTTTGATCACAATGAGCATGAAGCATTTTATTGCCCCGATCTTGTCAACACTTTTTACAATTCAATAGATTATGCATCTGTGAATCATGACCCATACCAATTTGTATCTCACATGCCATTTGGTGACATTTTGGTCACACTTCCACTTCTTGCACAGATCACTCATGCCCCCATTTATCCCCATCCTAGCGACCCCTTACCATTAATCGATTACTTAACCATCATGGGTGTACACTGCACAGTCCAGGATCGTGGGCTCAAAGCCCAATCTACATTCAGAAATATTCATTGCGTTGGACGTTGGATCCAACGAAACATTCTAGGGACAGAACACACCTCTTCCTTCAATAGACCTGTGTTACAGATTATTCATGACTTGATGACACAGAACCACACGGTCTGTTTGAATCGGACTATCTTCCGTTCAATTATTGAAAATTCCTCTCGCACTCGGGGTGCAAAGTATTCTCATCCTATATTAATTACACGTCTGTGTCAACATTTCATGCCAGACGCTGTTTTTTCTACATTTGACCGAGTGACGATTACGCTAGAGAGACCCACAAGCTCATACAATAGTTGCTTGCAGGCGCTCTGGACACCCAGTGCCTTGCCTGAGACTGTACCTGTGGAGTCCTCTTCGGAGGAAAGTTTAGAGAGGATAGATGAGCCCCAATTCTGGAGACAGGAACCCCCAACGGAACCAAAAGCCTTCATGTCTACTATCTGGAAAGGCATGAAGAGGATATTTCGGGGACAAGTCAGGCTTAGGAAGAAGGTAGAGGAGCAATCCTCTCGTTTAGATGGGATGGAGGCGATGTTGAGGAGAACACAATCGGCTGGACCTAGTACCACATCGGGTCCTAAGCGACAGAGGGAGTAGCGTTATACCTTTACCTATTTCATGCATCATTTCATCTTGCATACATTGGGGACAATGCATGAGATAGGTATGGGGGGGTAGACACTAACCTAGGATTTTTTATTTTTTAGGTTTTCTTTTGTTTTTAGGATTTTCACTTTCTTTTAGGTTTTTATTTTCTTTTAGATTTTACTTTTCTTTATAGATTTTCTATTTAGATTTTACTCTTTTCTTTTTAGAAAAAATAAAAAAATTAAATAATAATAAATAAAAACTTTTTGAAAAAAGAAACAAAGTTTTGATCTATTTTTAAGAAAATTAAGATGTATCTTAGAAATTAAGAAAGCCTTAATTATGACATCTTAAACCTAGTTGAAATAATAGATCTTGTTTGAAATTATAGGCTAAGTAAGTAAAATTGGGGAGATATTTTTATCTTGAATTTTTGCCTTAGATAGTAAGCACTTCACACTTACACAATTTTTGGGATGGAAACAAAGACCTAAAATGCCATAAAAAAAAAAAAAAAAAAGAATAAAACATCACTTATTAAGCTGGATAACTATGCCTCAAGAAGCATGGTTACTCACGCCTAACGGTGAAAAATATCACTTATTAAGCTGGAAAATTATGCCTCAAGAAGCATAATTATTCACGCCTAACGGTGATCAAAAAGAATAATCCCCCTTAGTTTTGTGGCCTTTTTCACTCGAGTCCTTTAACCCGAGGGATGTTTTCTCATCTGGTGCCCTATAACCATCTGGTTTGGGAGTCATCGGTTATAGGCTCGCTACATGGGTGAACTAGAAAGCCTAAGAAAACTAAGGGAAGAAGAAAAAAAAAAAAAAATAAATGGCTTTATGGTTAGAGTTGAAATCCCAGAAATCTTCACTGTCACGGTGTGCATACTATCTAGGTTTTATGAAAGATAAAGTATTCAATCCAATTTTGAATTCTTACCTTAATTGAAAACAAGATCTTGCATGGAGACTAAGTTTAAGGAAGAATGATTATAGGTGGACTTATGACCTAGGATCACTTATATTTTTGCAAAAATAGTTTGTAAACTTGTCTCTCTTTCAAAATGTGTTTTCAAAATACTAACATTTGTTTTCTTTCTTTATGGATTTTGTGGGTGTAATCCGCTGAAAACCCTCAGGAGACAACACTCCTCCTCTAGGGTAACCTAGAGGTTTAACGGCTTGTTGCACGTGCTCAGTGCAATCGTGTCACCTACGAAAGTGGTGTAATAAATTAGTTAGGATTTTATTTTTCTTTCTTTTTCTTTCATTTTTTGCTCGAGGACGAGCAAAAGCTAGGTATGGGGGTGTGATTGTTACACATATTTGCATTTTATACCACCTTCATACCATGCATATTGTATATTAAATGTGATTTTTAATCCCTATTTTCTCTATTTTTGCAGATCCACACCTTAAAGAGAAGAAGTCATTAATCACTTTAATTAGTGATAATTAAAGGGGTTAAATCAAAAAGAACCAAGATTTCAAATCAGATTTCACCAAGATCCGCGCGCCAATTGGAGAATCCAGATAGTCCACGTGGCTAACTACCCAACTACCAAATCCCACCAAAAAATCTGGGCTCAACGGCCCAGATTCTGCCGCCGGATCTGGGAAGATCCTGAGGATCTGCGGCCGTTTTGAAACGGTTGGGCCTCGGATTTTGCGCCAACGGTTATGGCTCCAGAAGCTTCTCAGAAATGCCTATAAATAGGTGGCCAAGGGTCTGCGCGAGATCTAGTGAAGAGAGAGAAGAAAATAGGGAATTGTTGTAATTTTGTTTAGCTTTCTTCTAGTTTTTTTTTAGACTTCATCTCCTTCCTCCTTGAGTTCTAGACAAAGAGAGAGAGAGAGAGTTCAGTTTGAGAGCTTGTACCAAGGGAGTGACACTCTTGTGTCAAGAATTAATCAATGGAGCTTTCATCATCTCTTTGCAAGACTTGAGTATGCTTTTCTTTCATTTGCTTTAATTCCTTGCATTTGATTCTAGTTCTAGTTGAATTGCTTTAGATCTTTGCTTTCTATGAAGAATTGTAGCTTTGTTATTAGTTTAATGGAGGGCTAAGTTCTTGTTTCATGGCTAGCTAAGACTCACCTAGCTAATACTATCTCTTTTGGTGATTGTCTATTTCAATTCTTGCATAATTCTAGTTTTTGTGAATTCCAAGAAAGTATAGTTGTCTCCTTTGGTAATGGCTTGTTAGAACTCCACATGAATTATGTGTGCCTCTAATAAGAGCCTTGTCAAGAACAAGAGCCTTTGATGGAACATAAGGATGGATCACCAAGGATGTGTTACTTGTATAACAAGATCAACTCATTTACTTCAAGCTAACTTTGTAGTTAAGCTTTGAATGTTCAAAAGAGTTTTGATTCTTCTAAACTTAGCACTAATTGAGTACTAATCCTAGAGTTCCTCAATGAACATCTATTAAGAGAGCCTATGATTCAAGATGAGGCTTCAAGTTAACAACAAAGGAACACTAGTCTTCAAAAGGGAAACAACACTTGAACATGCAAGTTATCTTTAAATTGCCTATGATTCAATATGAGGCAATCTTGCAATCAACATAGAGTTAGTAAGTTAGCAATGAGGTGAAGTTAGGCTAGCCATGCATCTTCTTATCAAAAGTTTTTACAACACTTTCTTTTAGCATTCTTTTCCTTACAACACACTTCATTCTTTTAATTTCTTTTCCCACAATGCACCAATCCACCATCTCTTCTACATTTCTTGCACTTGTGTAATTAACAAAGAAGAAATCTCGTTTCCTTTTCTCACTCATATTGTAACGCTTCTAACGCTAGCTCTCCTTGTGGTTCGACTCGGTATAGCTATATGCTATAGCGAAGATTGGACAAGGTATATCAAATACATATTTGAAGTGAACAAGAACCAAAGGTTAACTCTAAACCTTATCTTTTCTACCTAATTCTTGTGCAAGAACTTCATATACCTTGTTTTTATCAATCAGCCGACCGGCCAACGGTCATATTTCAGACCGTTGTGCCATCGGTCGACCGGTCGGTCGACCGAGCCAGGATACAGAGAGCAAGTCTCTCTGTACGGTCGACCGCTCGGTCGGCCGGGGCCTTTCCAGAGAGCAGAGCTCTCTGGACGGTCGACCGGGTCGGTCGGCCGGCCCTCCTGCCAGAACTGGCTGTGCACGTCTGTGCACGTCGGTCGACCGCCCGGTCGACCGGCTGAAGCCAGATCAGAAAACTAGGGATTTGAAACTTGGTCTTTTTGTCTAACATAAAAACCCATAAATTCACAGAAAATCTACAAAAATAGTTTTACCAATATACTTTGATAAACAAACATGCTTGCACAAAATCAAGGCATGTTACAAATGATTTGGACTATTTTTGTAATATGGAAAAATTGGCTCAAATGAAAACAGTATTTTTCCAAACTTGTTTTTCTAAAACTTATCTTTTCCAAACTTCTCCAAATACAAAAACAAGATATTTAAACTACTTTTAAAGCATAGTGTGTATGGATATGATCCACTACACAAACATGGTGAAATATCTATGTTTTTGACATTATGCACTAAACATGGTTTTGGATAAAAGATATGTAAACTTGAAACCCAAAATCCAAAGTTATATGTTTTAACCAAAACGATATTTTTCCAAAGTAAAAATTCTTTTCTAAAACAAACTAAATCAAGAGTGTGTGTGTATATGTACTTGAGCAATCCACCAACTACTCTATCCTTTACATTTTAAACTAAAATAAAATCTTCTAAAACAAACCTAGACACAAGTCTTCATCTTCTTGAAGTCTTCACTTAAAGCCTTCTTGACTTGGTCCAAATACCGTGCAAGCTCCAAAACTTGACTTCAAATCCTTTGTTGAAGCTATGCACCTACTAAGATCTTGATCATAAATCTGTCACTAATTAAACACAAGATCATTAGTAAACATAACTACATGAGTTGATCATCATCAAAACTAGAGTGATGGGCCTTCGGGCCAACAAGGCCTACTATGAGGCCTCTTTTTCTTTATAATCTTCCTCTTCTTTTATCATTTATTTGAGATGTTTATATCTCCTACTATGAGGCCTCTTTTCCTTTTAATCTTCCTCTTCTTTTATCATCTAAGTTTGCAGGTCTTTCTTCTAGGGAAAGAAAAAAGAAAAATCTACATAGAGTTTCTAGCTCAATTGTGTGGTCAGATTTTTGATCTTTGTCTGGATCGTGACACGTGTTCCACATTGACAGGAGCGTCCTGAACGAGCAACAAACCCAATGCACCTGCAGGCCCATTGTAGCCCAAGAAGAAAGTCCAAGCACCTTGCCGAGACCGAGGACATCCAGTCATTCCCAAAGCCGCCCTTCTCTCCGAGGACACGCAGCAACCCCGAGGACTCCTGCGCTCCCAACCATCCCGAGGTCCACTCCTTTCCTGAAGCTTCTGCTCCCAGCAAGTTGTTTACAGCAACAGACCTCTATGATCTCCGCCTACAGATACCTATTGCAACTGACCTCTCTGTGATCCCCTCCTACAGATACATACTGCAATAGACCTCCGTGATCTTCTCCTGCAGTTACACAGCCTGACTTTCTCCATGTTCATAACGTGAAATGCCCTCCATCTTGGACAGTTATGGACTAAGCGAGATTTCTGGCAAGCGATCCCAACTATCAAGCACCCACAATCTCAGTCATTACAACAAATCCGTACATGAAGATTGTGGCAGTTATGCCAATCTCGCCAGCGCTTCGTCCGCCTTTCAGCCAACAATTCAGTACAAATACTTTCTCCTCCAATGAGAGGGAGATCGGATAGGAGAAATCGTAAACACAGTAAAGCCCTGCAGAATTCGTTGTAACTACTTGAATATAGTGAATTCTCTTTTCTCCCCGTGTTTTTCCCAACTTGGTTTTCCACGTAAAATCTCCTACGTTCGCTTGCTCGCTTTCTGTGTTGCGATCTTTGTCCACACTCGATAACTAATATCCCCTCAACCCCGGTGGTACAAGGTTGACCGTTCGATCAATCACGTCGGAAAATCGCCCACCACAAATTGGTGCTTTCATTGAGAGCTGAGTCATATACTCAAGATCTTTCTCCCTAAAAATCTAAAACCACCAAAAAATCCTCTCCCGAAGAAAGACGTCTTCAAAGAAGCAGAGGTCGTTCCTAACACCATCACCAGGAGCAGAGTCGTCAACACTACTAGGGGCACAGTTCTCTAACTTGCTGACGACTGACCGTATATCACTAAGGACACCGACTCCTCTTCTCCACAAGAATTAGTTGCCAGCATCTAGCCATCACTGCAGCACGAAGACCAACTTCTTTAGATGTTCTATGAGATGTGAGAGCAAATGAAGGAACAACAGGCGCAATCTGATTATTGTCATGAGCAGATGTCGATTGCAAGAATATCCTCTAAGAGCAAGAGAAGCTGAGACTGCTCGGTCAACAGCTCAAGGCCCAAGTCCCAGCCCTCCAGAACAATCCGGCATAAACTGAGGACGAGTTCGGGAACAACAAGTTTCCAATCTCCTTGTCCTCGACGAGCTGATCCAAAAGCGCATCGTGGAGGCCAAGTCGTTGGGCCACCCAACCCAATCACAAAATCCACGATTTTCCTCTCTTCAAAGAGATCCAAAAGTGTGAGTTCCCAGGAAAATTTTTGACTCTTACTTTCAATTACTACTTCGGAGTGAGTGACCCAGTTCAACATATCTGACACTTCCGGAATAAAATGGTGATCCACTCCCGCAATGATCTAGTCATGTGCACTTTTCCATCCAGCTTAAGAGGTGCAGTCTCGGACTGGTTCTGCTCCCTGGCACCGCACTCTCTCCACAATTTCTCAGAGGTAACCAAGGCATTTCTTACCCAGTACGCCTCTCGCCAAGAGACCAAGAGAAATATCCACCATCTCCTCTCCATCAAGAGGAGACAAGGAGAAAGTCTCAAGTTGTACATCAACTTCTTCTAGAGCCAGATCATCAAAATCTCCAGCTATGGTGAAGAAGTCTTTGCACTCGCGTTCATCAGTAGGCAGCACGTCACTCATCCACTGTACAAGCACCTCCTGAAGAACAATATCGCCAAAATGAGCAAGGTCCTTTACCGAGCTCAACCTTACATCCAACTTGAAGAGGCGACGAAGGATTCCTCAACCACTCCGTGAAACCAAGCAATGGTGGAGGGAAGTCGAAGCCTCCATACGAAGCTCCCAACCATGCTCAAGACCGACACTGAGGGAACCTGCTCCTAAAAGGCAAGTGCTCTTGATCTCCCTCCACCTCCACCCCGAGACTACAGATTGATGGAACACTTCACTTCCCTAAAGCTCCCTATCAATGAGGTCTTCAATACCATCAAGGACCAATCATGGGTCAGGCGCCCGAGACCACTCCAACACAATCGCTCACTTCATATGCTACCATGAATTCAAAGGGAATCAAACTGAAAATTACCTAAAGGGGGTGAATAGATGATAATACTAATCAAATGAGGAATGCAACAATTTAAGTAAACAATCCAAACGGTCAACTCAAAGAAAGAAGTGAAGCCAGATTCTCAACTAATGCCTCTAAAGCTTCTCTCTTAATTCCTCTATATAAGAGTTAGCGTGCACAATTGCCTTCTTACTTATATGAGAAAAAATCGACAATCCAACAAGCAATAGATATAGATATATAGAGCAGTAAAGACAATATGATTTCAAGAATCTAAAGAGCAAGTTTAAGATCAAATATAACAATAAAAGTATAAGCAAGAGTGAGAAATAAGACAATCGCATACACAAGAGTTTGTTTCGAGATTCGAGTAACTTGATCCACGTTCCCACCTTCACCGCGTGAAGGATTTTCACTATCTACTAAGGATTTCTACAAATGTACCATAACTATAAGGTTTACACAAGACTCTTAGTACACAACTCCAATCTTCAATCTTCTACACAAGAGGTAGCACTAAGCTAATGAAGTTTACAATCACTTAGTAACCACAAAAATCACAAAACTTCCCTCAATACAACTTCCTATAGAGTAGAGTAAAGAATTGAAGCTCAAGAAATTTGTGAGAGATAGCTCAAGAAATTTGTGAGAGATAAATTAGTGAGAAATGAATCTTTAAAAACTTAAGAACTTGTAGCAAATGATTGAAAATGAAAGCCCTTTTGGAAACTTTAAACTTTGAAATTTTTCTTGTATTTTTCAAACAATTTTCTTAATTTTTCTTGTATTTTCTAATATCTAACTCTCTATAAATGACCCCTATATATAGAAATAGAGATAATATCATTAAAGAACTAAACTAGTCATTAAAACACTGATAAAGTCCTAATAAAGTGAAATATACCCATTTTAAGATTAGACAAAATAGTTTGAAATGAGAAATGCTCATTTATTTGAAATATAGCCTAAACAGCATATTAGGGCTGTCGACAGTTCAATGTGCAACGATCATATTTTTAGCCATTGCGAACTCACCTGTCGACATCTTAATAGGCCTGGCGACAGCTGACTGATACAATCAGCCTTCGATAGCTGATGAGAGTTGTCGACAACAGCTCCAAAATATTGAAAACTGAACTCTTTGTAAAATCTTGTCGACAGCCTTCTCTAAGGGTCTGTCAACAGTAACGTTTACAGAGCTGTTGATAGCTCTATTGAGTTGTCTACAAGAGAGTTAAAAACTTAAGATTTTTTTAAAATATTTTCAAACAATTTTTGTATAAATATAGTAAAAGATATCTTGTGCATGTGTGTGTGATCCTTGATCTTCCAATATAGTAATCTACACTAAAACATACTAAATTCTTACAAGACTTTAAACTATCTTTAAGTCTTCTTTAAGTGGGCTTCTCCAAATTTTATGTTTTGACTTTCCGAACTTGAATCTCATGCTTTAATCAACTTGAGTGCTTTAATATCTTCCATTGAGGAAGAATAAAACATAAATATTTTGAACCTTGAAAAATTTAAACACTCTTGAACTTAATTAGCATCTCATAACTACATGAGTTTTGTAATCATCAAAATAAGAAATTGGTGATTATAACCTTGGGCCAACAATCTCCCATTTTTTATGATGATAAAACACATGAGTTATTTATAAAAATAATGTGAAGAGCTTTGAAAAATCTCCCTCTCAAATTATGCTTATATGAGATCAAGTTCAATTTATCAATATGGTTAATATAATTTGTCAATGTATTCAAGTCATATGCATGCATATGTAGAAATTTAACAATATAGAACAATATGGATAAATAGCCATCCATCCTTTCATGCCCCCTTCCACCAACCTAAGTATGCAATAAAGGATAAGATAACAATAATTAAATATATTAAACATTACGTACAACATGAGAATAGATAAGAGGTAATTGCATATAAATCTCAAAAAAAAAATAACTCAAAATTCTTTTCTCCTTTTTTGTCATACATCAAGGAAAGGGATAACAATTACAAAAATCCAAATACCAATTTAGAAAAAATCTCAACGATTAATTTAAAATAGCAATTGAAAATGAAATACCAAAACATAAATGATGGGTAATACCAATGAAGCTTAACGAATAAAACTCATGTATCTATCATATAAACATTTAATTCACCACAAATAAAAGAAAATCTATTATAATCAAGTAGTTTTGCAAAAATGTCGGCCAATGAAAAATCGGTAGAAATATAATCAATTTCAATAGCACCTTTCTCATAATGATCTCTAAGAAAGTGATACCGAATCTATATATGCTTGATTTTACTATGTTCATTTGCATTCTTTGTCATATGAATAGTACTAGTATTATCACAAAGTATTTTAATATGATCATAATGCAAATTATAATTAAAGAGAGTATGTTTCATCTAAAGGACCTGTGTACAATAAGCTCCGGCCGCAACAATTCAGCCTCGGTGGTTGAGAGGGCTACAAAATTTTTTTTTTTTTTGGAAGACCATGAAATAAGGCAATTTTCTAGAAATTGAGAAGTTCCACTAATACTCTTCCTATCCACTCTACAACTGGCATAGTCGGCATCTGAATAATTCATCATAGAAAATTGTCCGGTCTTTGGATATCACAAGCCCATTTTAATGATGCCCTTAAGGTATTTAATAATGTATTTTATCACAGTCAAATGAGATTCTTTGGGACAAGATTGAAATATAGCATTTAAACAAACACTAAATATAATGTTCAGCCTACTTGCCGTCAAGTAAAGCAAACTATCAATTATGCTATGGTAGAGTCTAATGTCAACATTTTACCTTATTCATCCTTGTCAAGCTTGGTTGTAGTTGCCATAGGAGTGTTGCTAATCTTCGCATCTTCTATTCTAAATTTCTTGATTTGTTCTTTTGTATACTTAGCTAGATTGACGAAGATACCATCGCTCATTTGCTTGATTTGGAGTCCAAAGAAATAGTTGAGCTCTCCCATCATACTCATTTCAAACTCTTCCTTAATGCACGAGTCATAATCATTATAAAGTTTTTCATTAGTAGATCCAAAAATGATATCATTAACATATATTTGCACTATTAAGAAATCATTATCAACATGCTTTGTAAATAAGGTGGTATCAACTTTACCGTTAACAAAACCTTTATCAATAATAAAACTACTAAGTCCTTCATAGCAAGCTCTTGGAGCTTATTTTAAACTATATAAAGCATTTTTAAGTTTGAAAATAAAATCTGGATGTGTATAATCAACAAACCAGGAGGGTTGCTGAACATACACCTCATCCTCAATAAAACCATTCAAAACTGTACTTTTAACATCCATTTGAAAAAAACTTGAAATCATTAAATGAGGCAAAAGTAAGGGTCATCAATATAGCTTCAAGCCGTGCTACTATTGCAAAGGTTTTCTCAAAATCAATACCTTTGATTTGAGTGTAACCTTGGGCCACTAGCCTAGCTATATTCCTAATTACATTATCCGACTCATCCATCTTGTTTCTAAAGATTCATTTAGTATCAACAGTTAGTCTATCATGGGACCTAGGAACAAGATGCCAAATTTGATTATGCTCAAATTGATTGAGCACTTCTTGCATTGCAAGTAACCAATATGAGTCGCCCTCATCCTCGACGATGTTCTTGACTTTATGTGTGATATGATGCAACATAGTCATGGATATCATGAAGTTTGGTTCGAGTAGTTACCCCCTTTGATATATGACGTTAGATGAGATCTTTGGGATCACTTGTTACGAATCTCCAATCCTTCAGAAGTGGTTGAGTTGGCTTCACTTTAACATCTTGGACTTCACCATTTGCATTGTCTTTTAGCTTGTTTTCCTCTTCTTGTACCAGTGAGTCTTTCAAAGATATATTCTCCAAATCTTTACTTAAGAAATTAATCTCTATAATATTCTTCACAAGAGCATTAAATTTCTCAAATTTAACATGCATTAAATTTCTCAAATTTAACATGCATAGACTCTTCAATAGTCAAAGTTGACCTACTGAAGACTCTATAAGCCTTTTTTGTATTTGAATACCCAACAAATATAGTTTCATAAGACTTAACATTAAATTTACCTAAGTTATCTTTAGTATTCAAAATAAAATATTACCAACCAAAAACTTTGAAACATGAAACATTTGGTTTTCTCAAATAGTAAATCTCAAAAAGATTTTTATTGAAATTTTTGCAAAAAATAAATTCTATTTGATATGTAACATGAAGTGTGTACAGCCTCGGTCTAGAGATATTGAGGGAGTCAGTATTCACTAATTTTGTCCTAACCATTTCTTGAAGAGTGTGATTCATCTTTCAACGACTCCATTTTGTTGTGAAGTTCTAGGACATGATAATTCTTGTTTGACTTCATTTTCTTCACAATAAGTGATAAAAAAATGGTTTTATAAACTCACCATCTTTATCACTCCTAATACGTAAAATCAAATTTTTTTCTTTCTCAACTCTTTTTCTAAAAATATTACAACGCGAAAAAGCTTCATCTTTGTGTTCCAAAAAGAAACCCATGTAAACATTGAAAAATCAACTAAAAAAAAAACAATTTTCACTAAGACTTTTGATTTTAATTGGACCAAACAAATCCATATGTATCAATTCTAAAAATATTGATGATTACTCATCAATTTTGCATATTTATTGTCACATTCCCATAATTATTTTTAATAAAACTCTACTATTTGACCTATTTTTGCTTAGTAATGTGCAGACCTTTATAAAAAAGAGAAAAATAAGAAAAGATCCCAAAAAGCCCAATAAATTCAGAGATTTGAGGCAATCATATTTGGAGATTGAAAGGAAAATCTAATTAAATTTGTGATTGAAAAATCAATTATTCTCCAAGTTGAAAAAAGAATATTATCAGCATATTTAGGATTTAAATCCAAAATTTGAGAATATACCCTTTGATTACAAGGCAAGATAGAGTCATAGAAGAAAACTCCAAAAGTCTACAATTCAATCAAAATTGGATTTTAGTCTGAGCATCAGTTAGTAATTTGATCATGACGTTCGTTATAGAAATGCAAATCTGATGATTTAAGATGATTCAAGGGCTATAATTTTTCTATTGACTACTGTTTCCATTTCAGTCATTTGTTGAGTTATATTGAGCCATCAATATGACAGCTAGTTACAGCCTAACTCAATTATTCCAATTAAGAGAAGAAAAAGATATTCTCAGCATGTTCACAGTTCAACTTTAAAATTCTAAAAATTTACCTTTTGATGAGTCAGCATTTTGATAAGTCACTATCCCAGGCTTCCTCCTATAAATACCCCAGCAAAGGCATGAGCAGAGATATCTCAGAATACTTTCAGAGATTAAAATTTAGATTTTTAGTTCAATTTTTTTCTTTCTTTTCTTTTCTGTAATTTCTTTGTAAACCAAGATTAGAGAATAGATTCATGAGAGTAAGAGAGAGAAGGTCTGTATTGAAAGTGACATCAATGTAATTTTCCTCCTTTCTTTCATAGTTTTTTAATTTAATCAAATTTTACTTTTAGCTTTTATTTTTCTCCTTGGTATTTTATATGACTATTATCCATATGCATCTTCAAGCATAGGAATAACCTTATCTTTGTGAGTGCCATTGATAGTTCAAGATGAAATATTTACTTTCATAGTCTTTCTTATTTCATACTTGTCTTTGAGTTTTGATGATCTAATGTGGACGGAATCGGATTTAATCTTATAGACTATACTTTGCTCGCCTCCAACTCAAGGTAAACCTTCGCCTATGATCTAGGGTAAGTAATCTTTCAAAAGGGTAACTCCACTTTTATCTTCTTTCTTTCTTTTTAAGTTTTCTTATAAGTTTAGAAACCTTAAATTTCCTTTTCTTAAAACAAAAACCAAAACAAACAATATTTTACCTTAATTACTTTTACTTCTAACTTAGCAAAAAATTCTTTTTATTTTCAAAATAAAGAAACGTTTAACCAATTTAGTAAACATACCGAAATGCTTCCATCACATCCCTCCCTGTGGATTAGACCCGCATAGCCACTGCTACCGCAGATAAATTGCAAAAAGCCAGAGATTTCTTTTACTTTCAGATAACATCATTCTAAAACTCTAGCTTTTTCACAATCAATTGATTTTATGATATCCTTGATTGATTTGAAAGAGAACTTAGTTTGTTTCTTAAGTTGGCACGCATCACAAATGTGATCCTTTTTTAATTTCAATTAGGAATACCTTTCACCGATTCCTTAAAATTAATTCGGGGTTGATGGTCAAAGAAAACATGACCTAATCTTTTATGTCATAACCAAAAATTTTCATTAAAAGCATTTATACAAGTGGCATTTCTTTGTAAATTTAACATGTCAGTCATGTAAATATTATTTTCATGAAAACTAGAAAGAGCACAAGAATTTATTTTCTTATCTAAAATATCACAAGCAGAATCATCAAAATAACCCTTAAGCCTTTGTCATACAATTGACTAATACTTAATAGATTATGTTCGAGGCCATCTACCATAACAACATTCTTAATTAAAGGAGAAGAGCCAACCTTGATATTACCTATACCAACGATTTTGCCCTTTGAGTCATCTCCGAAGGTGAAGGTGCCACCTACATTGTAACTTGATAGAGTTGCAAAGTTGTTGATATCCCATGTCATGTGCCTTGAGAAACCACTATCAAGGTACTACTGCTCTCTATGTCTTGGAGCCTTGGTGTGTACTTATATCAATTAACAAAGGGATTGACTTTGGTTCCTAAATTTTCTTGGATCCTAGAGTGTTAGTCTTTCGAACCCAAACATGATCATTTGAAACATTAATCCTATTATGAAAAAATTTGGCCAAGTGACCTTTTCGGTCACAATAGGTGCATGAGTACACCTTGGCATAATGCATGATGTGTTGTACATGATAAGCATGTGTAGGATGGATGCGTGTAGCATGGATGCATGTGCATGATGTGCTTGTGCTTGTGGTGGTGTGTGAGCATGATGATGTGTGTGAGAAACATGAGAGAATGGTTTCCTTTGAGTTTGCTTCTTTGCAAACATAGCTTCTAGTCTGGCTTTGTCAAATTCACACTTTTTCAAAATATTGCTAAAAGTGTTAATCTTATTTTTCATTATAGAAATCTTATTTTCATCAATACATGAAAATTTGGCTTTGAAAATCTTAAATGCATCAAAATTATTTTGTGTCTTTTGAAGAAAGGAAGATAAAATTTATTTTTCTTTTAAAATAACAACTAATTAATTTTGAAGAAGTTCATTTTCTTTCTTCATTTTCAAGTACATTTTTTTGAAAAAAATCATATTTATTAGAAAGTTCTTCAAAAGCTTTACTAAATTCATCCATAGATAACTCACGATCATCAAGAGAGGCTTCGGGGGTTACCTTTCATGTGTTATCATTAGCTATGAAACACACATTTTTCGAGTCCACTATTCCTCAGATTTGCTCTCCGAATCTCAAATAGCTTTCAAAGCTTTCATCTTCTAGGGCTTCTTGGAGGTAGTAGGTTTGCTCTTGGTCTTCGGGATTCAGCAATGACATGACCCGATTTTTGGCAGTTGTAGCAACTAAGCTTCTTTTCCTCCTTTTCTTACCATCTTCTATTTTCAAACTTAGCCTTGTTGTACATCCTCCTTACATTCTTTACTAGAAGAGAAAGATCTGCATCATCTTTTTCTTCTTCATCTTCATCGAAGATGGTAGGTGTAGATTTGATGGCAAGAACTTTCTTCTTTTGGGTTGCCTTCTCTTCTCTAGCTTTTCTTTCCAATTCATGAGTCCTAAGATTGGCAACAAGACATATGAACTCCATCTCTTCTTTATTATTTAGCTCATTCAACATTGTGAACTTGACTTCCCATGAAGATGAAAAAGCCCGGATGACCTTCCTCACCTTTTGCTCATTATCAATTTCAACACCTAAAGAAGAAAGTCATTTGTGATTTTAGAGAACTTGGTAACTATCTCATCAATAGAATCTTTTTCATTCATAGGAAAATTTTCATATTGGGAATGTAAGAGATCTATTTTAGCTCTCTTGACTTGTAATGTCCCTTTGTGAGCAACACAAATGTGACCAATCTCATGGGCGAATTTGCAATGAAACCCTAGAAATATCATCATCATTCAATGCTTAAAGAAAGGAATAGTGTACCTAGCATTAGCATCAAACTTCTTAGCGGCAACTTCGGTCCAAGTGTCCTCATCACCATCGGATAACTAAAGGGTTTGGTCACCCCTTAGCAACTCGACTTCCTAGAAATTGCAAAAATACGGTTATCTTAACTTTCCATATGGGAAAGTTAAGGCCATCAAACTTGAGAGGGGACTTGATGCTATTGACCATGGATACACACGTATATGGCAAACAAATGATGCAAATGAATGATTAGAAAGAGGATCTCTAAGGTAGTTAAAATATCGAGTTCAAGGCTCTGAACCAATTGAAAATCACCTAGAGGGGGTGAATAGGTGATAATCCTAATTAAATGCGAAATGAAATAATTTAAGTAAACAATCTAAACGGTCAACTTAAAGTAAGAAGTGAAGCCGAATTCCCAATTAAGAGCTCTAGAACTTCTCCTCTTAGTTCCTCTAAATAATAGTTGAGGTACACAATTGCCTTCTTACTTATATGAGAAAAATCAGCAATCCAACAAGCAATAGATATAGAGATATAAAACAATAAACACAATATGATTGCAAGAATGTAAAGAGAAAGTTTAAGTACAAATAGAATAATAAAGTAGAAGCAAGAGTAAGAAACAAGGCAATCGCAAACTCAAGAAGTTTGTTTCGAGGTTCGAGCAATTTATTCTACGTCCCCGCCTTCACCGCGTGAAGAATTCCCACTATCCACCAAGGATCACTACAAAGGTATCACAACTACAAGGTCTATACAAGACCTGGAGTACACAACTCTAACCTTCAATCCTCTACACATGAGGTAGCACTAAGCCAATGAAGTTTACAATCACTTAGTGACCACACAGATCACAAAACTTCACTCAATACAACTTCCTATAGAGTAGAGTAAAACATTGAAGATCAAAAAGTTTGTAGAGAAAAATAAGTGAGAAATGAATCTTTGAAAGCTTAAGAACTTGTAAAAAAAATGATTGAAAATGAATGCTCTTTCGGAAACTTCGAACTTTGAAAATTTTCTAGTATTTTTCAAGAAATTTTTCTAGTATTTTTTAAACAATTTTCTTAATTTTTTTTCTATTTTCTATTATCTAACTCTCTACTAATGATCCCTATTGATAGCGAAGAGAGATAATATCATTAAAGAGATGAATTGGTCATTAAAATACTGACAAAATTCTAATAAAGTGTAATATACTTGTTTGAAAATAAGACAAAATAGTTTGAAATGAGAAATGCTCCTTTCTTTGAAATTTAGCCTAAACAAGTCGACAGTTCTATTGGGCTGTCGACAGCTCAGTATGCAACGATCATATTTTACCCGTTGCAGAGCTCACCTTTCGACAGCCTAATAGACCTGGCGACAGCTGACTGATACAATACAATATCAACCTTTGACAGCTCATGAGAGTTGTTGACAGTAGCTCCAAAATACTGAAAACTAAACTCTCTGTAAAACTATGTCAACAACTTTCTCTAAGGGTCTGTCAACGACATATTTACAAAGCTACCGACAGCTCTAATGAACTATCTACAGGAGAGTTAAAAACTTAAGGTTCTTGAAAAATATTTTCAAACAATTTTTTATAAATATGGTAAAGAATATATTGTGCATGTGTGTGTGATTTTTGAGTTTCCAAACTAGAACTCTACACTTAAACATACTAAATTCTTATAAGAGTTTAAACTATCTTTAAGTCTTCTTCAAGTGGGCTTCTCCAAATTCAACGTTTTGACTTTCCGAGCATGAATCCCATGCTTAAATCAACTGGGTGCTTCAATTCCTTCTTTTTGAGAAAGAATGAAACCTAAATCTTTTGAACCCTGAAAAACTTAAACACTCTTGAACTTGATTAGTACCTCATAATTACATGAGGCTTGTAATCATCAAAACAAAAATTAGTGATTGTAACCTTGGGCCAACACAAACAGTCCATTGTTTGGCCCTCCGAAGGTACCTGGAAGAGCTCGTCCAATAGGGCTTGTCCAAAAAGTACATTCTCACTCTTGAAATAGCCTACGGACAACCAAGCACTCAACCCCCTCGGGAATAGAACTTGATCGCCCAATACAAGGCGATCGATTGACTATCCAAGTTCTAGACATACATAATGTATTTCTTTCCATTTTCAAGTACATGTATTTCGTATTTTGAATAAAGTACTATTCAAAGCACTTATCCCATTGTCGTACATCCATCCATTGTAGTACATCTATCCAAACACATCCATCCGAGGCATTCCATCCATCCAAGGCATTCTATCCTTCCACACGCCCTGTGTTAGTATCTAATATTAGATATTTCATACCACATCTTTACATTTAGTTTATATAAAGATGTTGCTAATAATGATTTTCTTGTGTACTCCTAGGTCCATGGTGTAGAATGAAGAAGAAGATAAAAAAAATCCCATTTATTTGGTGATTTTTAGATCCTAATAAAGTCATTGACTTTGGAAGCTAGATCTGTCAAAACAGGCTGCAAATATCCAGACACCAGCAGGGAAACCAGCAGAGGGACATACCAGAAGGCTGCAGCAGGCGGCGCCGCACGAGCGGTGCCCGTGTTGCTGTGGTAATTGCGGCATTTCCACGGCATTACCGAGGAGCCACGCGCTATCCTTCGACGCATGGCCCCGTATACCCTCCCTGGTGCCCCCACTTTGCCTATAAATAACCTAGGTTGGCTAGAACAGAAAAGAGAAAATTTTTGTAGTGTAGTTTTTCTCTTTAGGGTAGTTTTAATTATTCTTCTTCTTTCTTTCTTTTTTCATTTCTTTTATAGATCATGTAATAGGAAAGACTGATACATTGATAGTAGTCCAAAGTGCATATTTATCATCATATTTATCATCATATTTTCCTACTTATTCTTTTATAAAGCACTGCTACGTAACGTTTTATTGTTTAGTGTTGTGCAGGCGTTGAGTAATTAAAGAATAAATAATTGAAGCCTAAAAGCCCAAAAAGCCCACAAGCCCACATGCATGATTTATTTTAGTAATTTAGAAGCTTCTATCTTATCTAGCCTAATCTTAACTTGAATTTTAAATTATCAATTTAAAATCTAGGGGAGGAGGAGGAAGGATAAAGTAGGACTCCTAATTGCTATTCAAATCTAAGGGGAGAAAGGCTTGAAGATAAAGATAAAGGGACCAAATCCTTTTCAAATTCGGATTTTTGATAACTTGCTTCCAAATTATCCAAAATCTCAAGATCGAGGGTCAGGATGCAGAATCTAAGAGGAGGCGCCCAGATGGACGGATGAGAAGAGGCTACGCGCTCAAGCGCATGGCAGTTGGCCACGAGATTGCCATAGAAACGCAGTAAAAGTCGCGTTTCTGCGGCTTATTGATAGAGATAGAGGGAGCGTGAAGGAGGTCAGCTTTATTTTGAAGACTTCGGCCCAAATCTTCTATAAAAAGGAACCCCTGCAGTATGTACAGAGCACCTCATCCAGAGAGAAGAAGAATAAGGCTAGGGTTAAGGATTTAGGGTTTTTTGCTAGATTAATTTAGCCTCTTTTGAGTTCTCTTCTTTATAATAGCTGTTGGCTTTGGCTTGGCTATTGTAAGGAGGAAGGAGAAGGAGCTTGCACCCAAGGATTGCATCAATAAAGATCTTAAAAATAAAATGATGGATAAATCAAAAAGGATGCTAGGCTAGATTAATTCTATGGTAGTTAATCACTAGATCGACTAGGGTTAGATTTAGGGTTAGTTGATTAGTCTAATGGATTTGCAATCTAGGGTTAGATTAATCCTTTGAAGTTTAGTGATGATGTCCAACTTAATGATTTAGATATTAGGGCTTGGCTTTGGATTAGAGTAGGGTTTAGCTTTAGATTAAGTTTAGGGGTATGGTTTGACATAGTCTAATGATTTGGGATTGGCTTTGGCTTAGGATAAAATTAGGGTTTGGCTTGGCGTAGTGTAGACAAGTTAAGTTGGACATCTTACTCTTCTTACTTAGGGTTAACAACTTAGATGAATGTTTTATTAGTTTATGTAATACCCCATCCTCTGCATACGTACACAGTTACGTATCCTGATTTTTGGTGCATTTTATTATTATTATTTTATTTTATTTTATTTTATTTTCTACTATTTGAATATTTACTAGTATAGCAGTACTGCATGATTTGATCTGTTTGGTATTCAGATTTGACTAATTTTAGTTTCAAATATTATTTTTTAATATTCTAGATTTTTCATGATTTTCTAGAATTTTTCAGAATTAAGTTGTAAATCTTCAAAACCGGTGTCGGCCAGCTTCACTGGTTGATTCCAGGAATTTTAATTTGTAATTGGAATCAAATTTATGGATTCCGCTTTCATATTCCTTCTTGAAATTATATTTTCTTCCTTCGGACATTTTCTGGGAATTTTCAGATTTTATCAAAATCTAGCTTACCCGGTGTAGACGCCGTTCATAGTGGACTCTAGGATTTTTATTTTAAAAATGGGATTGAATTTCTGAAAACTGATTTCACCATAAATCGTTTTATAATATTTATGATTTTTGTGAATTTTTGGGAAGCTTTCCGAGACACTTCAATTTTGGACCTTTCCAGACTTCTCGGTATTTTCCCAGATATCGGGAAATCATTTTACTATTTCACTTCTCTCTTTTTTTCCCATTTTTCTCTCTCCTTCCTCAAACGCGAGTTTTGGCCAACTGGATCCATCATTAAATGCGGAGACCCTTCCCTTGCTGCATTTAAGGCTTATGGGCTAAAGCAACTCAAGTCCAATCAACCATGCCCTTGTCCTTTTCTCTGAAACGCAGCCCTTTGCGTTTTCTTCTGAACGCAACATTGAATCCCGCGTTTGGCTTCTTTTTGCCTAGACGCAGCCTTGAGACGCAGCATTCTTTGGAGGGAAGTGAGGATGGCAATTATTATATTGTTTTCCCCCTTCTATATAAATGCACTCCCATCTTCTCTCTCATTGTTTCCTTCATCTCTTTTGTTCCAGCAAGCTCAACAGCCACCACAACCCCCAAGCTCTTTGGCCGGCCATCACCACCACCCACCAAAGCCATTTTCTCCACCACAAATCCCTCTACTTCATTCTACTCCATCTCCTCCTCCATTTTTAACAACAAACACCATCTTCTTCAACCTCTTTCACCAAGAGAACCTCAAAGAACCCACTTTCACCAAAAAGCTTCACCACCATTTCCACCACCACCAGCACCACCTTAGCCTCCACCAAGCGTACCACCTTCACCTCCTCGACAACCTCTTTCTAACGGACTATAGTTTCGTCCCCCGCAACAACGTTTGCAAGATCCTGTTTTTGGCTTGATGAACTAGACTTGCACCTCCATCTTCTCCAAAGCAACCACAACCCTTTCCATCAACTTGTGAGAACCGGCACCCTCCTGTTGGATTGGGACCGCGTTTCTCTGCGTCGGACGCACCTTAGGCGAGTAATCCTACTCGCCATGACTTAATATTATTTCATGTTTGTAACAAACACAGCCCTCGAATATTTGGACCTGTTCTCTGTTCTGAACCTCTATTAGTCGACTTGGCCCAAACGCAAGTCGACTAACCCCTTGAAACGCAGCTCTCAAATAATAGGATCTGCTCAGTTTTGAACTTCATTAGTCGACTTGACCAATTTATCAGTCGACTAATCCTTTGGAAACGCACCCTTGATTCTGAAACGCAGCATAGTTAGTCGACTACTCCCTTGCGTCCAGCCGACTAGCCTTTCTCTGCAACGCAGCTCTTTGAAACGCACTTTATTAGTCGACTTGGTGTTTTCCCCTAGTCGACTAACTTCCCTTCTGAAAACGCGGTTCCTTGAAACACAGATTTCCCTAGTCGACTACCTACTGTTCCTAGTCGACTAACGCAGCTTCTTGAAACGCGGCTCTTCGAGACGCAGACTTGACCAGTCGACTAACCCAAACGCCTTAGTCGACTAACTTTCCTCTGAAAAACGCAGCTTTCCCAAACGCAGCTTTCTTAGTCGACTTGTTCCCTTTCTATAGTCGACTAACTCTTTCATGAGTCGACTACTTGTCTTTCCTAGTCGACTAACCTTGACTATTTATTATGGTTAATTACTTCTTTGATTATGAACATTATCTTTGGATCATGTATATTATGTTGCTATTTGCGAGGCTTGTTACTTGATGAATATCACCTCTTATCATGCTATCTATCAACATAAGGCATGATACACATGACTTTCATAATTATCACGATAACGGGAATGATGACCTGACAGCTTGACAGTACAACTATACTCCTGATACACATGTGATACATTATAGTACGAACCAGTACTCCTGATATACCTGCATTCATGACATTCCTGACTTGTTCTTGCTCATTCCCGAAATTTGACAATTATCTAATATTCATAAAATGAGACAACTTACATTGGGTCGGGGAAAACATGCGGCTATCAATATGTGTTCGTGTTTACAGTGGTATTAGGTATGTTGTGCAACTAAATTTCCGGTCTGACCTGTGGGCCTCCAGGCGACCGAGGGAGTGCTGGCTCCCTCCTCCTGATACCATCATGATAAAGGGTATACATAAGTCCCTCCTGATAGGCCTTGCGGCTGGTTCCGTCACCAAGCAACGGAACACCCTGGACCGTGGTCCCGGGCAAGCACGGGACCCACTGTAAACATAGTTCGTTGATACCCCCGCTGGTTTCCAATAACAACCTTGCTTTACTAGGATATGGATCTATGTGTGCTGGGACGCTAGTTCACATAGCTAGATATCAAAGTAAGACAAGTAATAATAATAACAATAAAAGACGTTAACTGTGGCTGTTGCATGTGCTTGGATTACGGACATGAGATGAAGGTATATAGATGAGGGTTTCCTTGTTTGGATTATTCCCTCGACGTACTAGTCTCATGAAGACGTAGCTTAAGCTTATGCAATGCCCCTCCTTCGTTTATAACATGCTATGCTCCTCTTACTTGCTGGATGGTTATTCTTGATATTGTACCAACCCTCATGTTCATGTTTTCTGTTGCCACTCGGCTGTTACCTGCTCTACTTGTTGGGAGGTCCTGACTCCCTTGAATTTGTATGTTCAGGTTCCGAACCTTGGCTCGAGGTGGAGCCTTCTGTGGAGGACCAGGCTTTCCTTTCCGAGCAGGCCGATTAGTCTCGGTTGCTGTCATCCCAGACTTTCCTTTTGGCTCGCGGGACCTTTCTTCAGCTCGTGAGCATCCTTGTAATTATCTTGTAAATCGTACTTTTGAGTTTGGTTGTGATATATGATGCATGCGATATGTAAATATATGTCACATTCTGTGATAACCTTGTACCTTGTACTTCTTATGTTGGCATATGAAAGGACGCTACGCTTTGTCGTACTCTGATTCTTGTTTGTACTGATGCTTAGCGTATATACGTAGGGTATTTCTGACCTGCGTATGTACGTCGCAGTGACGTCCCGTAGCCTCCGGACCGGGGCGTTACAGTTTAAAAGGATACAACCCTTAGATAGAGACTAGTCATGAAGGTAGATTAGCAACCGAAGCTCTACCTCTTGATTAGATCTACTTTCTTATTTCAAATTATAACCAACCTTTCTTCTAAGTCTTGACTAAAGATATACCATACCGCCAACGCTTCTATCGCCTCCCTCCTAGTAGAACACGACCCACTTTGGCTCTTACTGCAGCGGATAGAATTAAACAAAAAGAAGAATCTAACCTTCTAATTCTTTGATTATTTGTTTTTATTTTTATACGTATTTATTCTCTCATTCAAGTTTCAATCAAAATATTGGCACCGTTACCGGGGAGGGAACGACACGGTAATATCTAACCCTAATTTGTTGTTTCTTTTCTGCAGGGACATCAAAAGGGAGTTTCTAAGGTTAGTCTACTGCACACCTAAGTTTTTAATTTAAACTAGTTTTAGGTCCTAACAGAGATAGTTTAACCCTAGTTCTAATTTAAAAAAAAATATTGACACTACATGCTGACGTGATCAAAACCTAATAAAAAAAATTTAGATGTTGCATCTAGGGGCATTGTCTATTTTTCTCTTCTTTTATTTTATTGTTGGTGAGTGCTGGAGACCAAAGGTACGTGACGCATTGCATATAGAATAGGAAACATCCTTATTTGACTTAGTTCAATATAGTGTGTTTTGTTTCTTTTGTTTGACATGTACACATTTAAATCATCTTAAGGGCATAACCCATAAATAACATAAGGTGGGGATTTCATCACCCTTCCTTGGCCCACAAACTACATTCCGTGCACGCACCATCCTAACCTTAACTAAAATTTGACTAGACGTTGGTCCTAGGTTGACTTTTGACTCATTTAGGAGGTTGACCGAAGGAGGAGGTTATTTGAAACTAACTCTTGCCAAATCAGTGTCTAGGAGATTAAGGGCCGAAAGCCCGAAGGTTGGTGGTTACTTAATTAAGGAACGTCCTTAATTGATAACCTCCCACCAACCTTGCCACCTACCTGGCCGATTAACTTGTGATTAGGGTCGGCAATAGACCTCCCAAGGATAACCTAAAGTTAGGAGTCGTCTACGTCTAGGGTAACTTAGACTAGGATTGATTGCTTAGACTAGGACTTGATTGACTTGTTTGACTTGGGTGAACTTGTTTGTTAACTTTAGTAACTTAACTTGCATGTCAGCTTGGTCAAGAGACCCGGCTACATCTAGACTAACTAGAAACAGTTCACCACCCAAAACTGAAGATATAGTTCAACAACCAACGTTGCAAGATAGGTTCTATCCTATTAGGACCTCTTTACCTTCATGTATTAGCCTTCCTGATGTTGGGGACAACCAATTTGAGTTAAAACCCCAATACATAAACGCTCTTCCAAAGTTTCATAGATTTGAATCTGAGGATGCATACTTTTTCGTTCGAGAGTTCGAGGAGCATGCCTCATGATGAAAATAGCCAACTTAGGAGTAGATGCTATTAAACTTCGTTTTGTCCTATTCGCATTGAAAGACTTAGCAAAGAAATGGCTCTATAATCTAGAGGCCAGCTCCATATTATCATGAGATAATTTCGTCAAGACATTCTTGAAGAAATTCTATCCTGTTTATAAGACTGCTCAAATTAGGAATAGCATCTTGCAGTTTAGACAATTGCCAAATGAACCTTTTTGGAAACTTTTTGAATGTTTCAACCCTACTTGCTCAATGCCCTCATCATGGGATAGAGAAATGGCGACTTTGCCAATCTCTCTATGATAATCTAGATTATTCTACTAAGACCCTTCTAGAATCAATGTGCCAAGGTGGATTTTTGGGTAAAAATGAAACGGAGGGATGGGCCTTATATGAGGACTTGGCTGATAAGACTATCCAATGGCAACCAAATTCGGAAAAGGTTAAGTCGAACGACTCGATCGCTTCCAAAGGAGGTGCCTATTTCATAGAGGATCATATAGCTCATGAAGCTAAATTGACAAACATAATGCGAAAAATAGAGTCTTTAGAGACCAAGTTTGAGACTCTAGGAACTAGAGAGCAAGTCGTGAACCAAGTCAGCCCAACATTCCCTGCAGTCTGTACTTACTGTCAGTCCATGTCTCATGTAATGGAGGAGTGTTCAATATTTCTAACTCAACAAGGAGTCCCCGAACACTCGAATGCAGCCTTTGATAGGCCAACTAATAATCCATATTCACCCACTTACAATCCCGGTTGGAGAAACCACCCTAACTTTGTTTGGGGCCCACAAAAGGATCAATTTAGGCCCAAATTCTCCAACTAAGCCTCACAACCTCAATATCATCAACAATTCCCAAACCAAAGTCCACCCACTTTTCAAAACCAACAATTGGAGTCAAGACTTGCATTTATGGAAAGAAAGATGGACTCCTTTTTGAAATTCCAAGAAACAGTGATGCAAACGTTGAGTAGGTTAGGGGACCAAATGAGTCAACTAGCTAACCCCGTTAGTGAAAGACAACAAGGAATCCTACCAAGTCAACCATTGCCGAACCCTAGGAACACTAGACAGGCTAATGAAGCTCAAAACTTGAATCAATATAACTTGGTCCCACATTAAGTCGGGAAAAGTAGTTGATAACCAAGTGATGATGCCACAAGACTCGACTCAACCATCGACCCCTTCAAGTTCCACTCCTCCTAGCTCGAATGAACCCCAAAAAGATCAACCAGCTAAATCGTGCACACACCCAAAGCCCCAGACCCAAATAGGCTTAAGTGTAACAATACTGCACAGATGGAGAACATCTTAGAAATGTTTAACGAAGTAAAGCTAAACATCCACTTCTTGAGGCAATACAACAAGTCCCTAGTTATGCAAAGTTTCTAAAAGACATGTGCACCAAGAAGAGGAAGACTAGCGTGCCCAAAAAGATTTTTTTAGCCACTAGCATTAGTACGTTATTGTCGAACCAAATCCCAGTCAAGTACAAGGATCCTGGTTGCCCTACCCTAGCGTGTACAATAGGTCAAGCCGAAATAGGTCGAGCACTTCTTGATTTAGGTGCGAGCATTAATTTGCTCCCCTTCCGTTTATCAACAACTTAGGCTAGGCAAACTGATCTCGACCCAAGTTACGATTCAGCTAGTCGATAGATCAATTAAGATTCCAAAATAAAAAATCAATGATGTCCTAATTAGGGTTGGAGAGTTTATCTACCCAGTAGATTTCATTGTGCTAGAGACACAACCCGCGTCAAACCCTAGTTCTCAAACTCCAGTCATCTTAGGTCGATCATTCCTTTTGACCGCAAATGTAATTATCAATTGCAGGAACAGATCCATGAGATTGACATTTGGAGACTTGACCAAGGAAGTCAATATCTTCAACCTAGATAGACAACCCTATGACATCATTGACGAACTTTTTGAGGTCAATCTCATTGAGGATATGACTAGTGAGCACAAAGAGGAGATCAAACTAGAATCAAAGGGTGATGAAGAGTTAGAATCTAGTGATCTCAACCTTGACGAGATTGAGTAGGCAGCAAGTCCAAGTTCTATAGAGATGGAGAATCTAAGTTTAACACCTCCACCCATCGAGCCACCTCCTTCCTTGGAGTTAAAGACCTTGCCTAAGCATCTTAAGTACGCCTACCTAGGTGAAAAGAGACACTACCAGTCATAGTTGCATCCAACTTGACTAATAGCTAAGAGGAAGACTTATTGGCAACCCTTAGGAGACATAGCAAAACCATTGGTTGGACTATGGCCGATATCAAGGGACTAAGCCCTAAAATAGTTCAGCATAGAATCCATCTAACTTAAGGGGTTAAACCGAAGAATGACCCACAGCGTAGGCTAAACCCGCTCATGCAAGAGGCTGTACAAGCCGAAATAGTGAAACTGTTAGATAATGGGATCATTTATCCTATTTCCGATAGTCAATAGGTCAGCCCAGTACACGTGGTCCCTAAAAAGTCCGTTTTACTGTGGTGGAAATGACAAGCAAGAGTTAGTGCAAACACGACTACCTACTAAGGTTTGAGTATGCATAGACTATCGCAAGTTAAACGCCACTACTAGAAAAGACCATTTCCCCTCCCATTTATCGACCAAATGCTGGTACAATTAGCGGACCATGAGTATTACTGTTTCTTGGACGGTTACTCAGGGTATAACCAAATCCCAATAGCCCCGGAGAACCAAGAAAAGACAACGTTCACATGTCCATTTGGGACGTTTGCTTATCACTGAATGCCTTTCGGCCTATGCAATTCCCCCGTGACATTCCACGTTGCATGTTAAGCCTTTTCTCTGACATGGTCGAGCGCTTCTTAGATCTTCATGGCCGACTTCTCCGTCTATAGAGATTCGTTTGACCAATGTCTACATCACTTAGAACTAGTGCTAAAAAGTGCACCGAAAAGAACTTGACCCTAAATTGGGAAAAGTGCCACTTTATGGTGCAACATGGATTGTCCTAGGTCATGAGATATATCTAGGAAAGGGATCGAAGTGGATAAGGCTAAGGTGGAGATCATAGCCAAACTCCCAATTCCACAATGCATGAAAGACATTTGTTCTTTTTTAGGACACGCTGGGTTTTACCATAGGTTCATTAGGGATTTTAGCAAAATTGCTAGACCCTTACAAACCTTTTAGCTAAAGATGTGCCCTTCATCTTTGATGACAAGTGTCTTAGCGCATGGGAGAAGCTAAAATTGGAACTTATCTCTGCACCTATCATCTCACCTCCGGACTGGTCCAAACCATTTGAGATCATATGTGATGCTTCTGATTTTGCTATAGGCCCTGTCTTAGGACAACGCAAAGATAACAAGCAGCACATGATCTATTCAAGTAGGACACTAAACGAAACCGAAGTAAACTATACTACTACTGATTAGTCTCTAATTTGCATAATTTTCATCACATTCTCATATTTATTTCATGTAAAATTTTGCTAATAAAACCTTGCTTGCTTGATCCTAGGTCCATGGTGTGCAAATGAAGAAGAAGACCTAAATCACCATTTAATTGGTGATTAAAAGCCTACCAAGTAGCCATTGACTTTAGAGTGAAGATTTTGTCAGCCCAGGGCATCAAATCGAAAATCCAGGAGTCAGGTGGACAGAAGACAGACTAGGCGGCACACTGCCTAAAACTGGGCGCGCGCCGCCCTGCCTGGCCGCGGAAACGTGGCCCTGGCCGCGTTTCTGCGGCCCTTTGGGCGCGCGCGCTTGCGTTTTGGGCACGTGCTGTTCACGTGGCCCCCTTTGCCCTGGTGTCTATAAAAACCCCCCAGGGTCTTCAGTTGGAGCAGATCCAGAGTTAGAGCAAGTTGTGTAGTTTTATTTTTAGTTTGTAGTTGTTGTTGTTGTTCTTCTTCTAGTTCTAGCTTTAGCCATTAGAGTGAAAGAGAGAGAGTGTGTACAAGTTGTATTGGAAGGTGACAAGATAATACAAGTAATTACTTCTCTTTCTTCTTTCCATTTACTAGTTGTTTTTATTTGCTTTCATTTGCTTTTACATTCTCGCTTTAGTGTAACTCCTTCTCTTTATCTCTTTTCTTTTGTTGTTCTTTTCTTCACCATGTGTAAATAACTCCTCTATTGCATGGCTAACTAACTATTAACTCACTAATCTTTAGCTACTTGATTGATAACCCGCATGAGTCAATAGTGTCAAACAAGCCTTGTGCAAATGAGAGCTATGGCATCTTAAGACGAGGGTTCTAACTCTAACTTACCTACAAGTATTTACCTTCTTATATTTCATACTTAAATGGTTTTTTTTTTTTATGATCTATGGGTTTTGTACTCTACTTGTTGTAAGCTAGAGACTTTCCTTTTAACTTTGCCAATACCATTAGTGCACTCACGTCTTCCCGTATTCTCGCCTTCTAATGGATCTTGATATGGGAATGTCCGAGTTTTTGCCGTGTAAAGCAAAGTTATAGGAAGAACTTTCACTCGATTTTCACGTGAATAGTTCCATTGCATAAGGGGTAAGCTTGCCTATGATCCATCGTGAGGCACATCTTCAAGAAGTTAGGGATTAGTGGGAGCAATTAGTAGAAAGTTAGCCATGCGTTTTACCATTAAGAAAATCCCACTTTTACAAACCACCAAAATATTTTCCAACAATTCTTGAAACAACTTGTTTTCACTTTTCAATTCTTTATTTAGAAACAAAGAACATTCTCTTTTCTTGAACATAAAAGCCGCATCAAGCTTCCATCGCTCTCCCTCCTTGTGGATACGACCCGTATAGCCACTTCGCTACTACGAAAGAATCGTAAAAGCAGTAACATCAACCCACACTTCCTTCTCTTATTTTAGTACTTGCTTTTTGCCGATCAAATTTTGACGTCGTTGCCGGGGAGGGAACGGCTTTATTGTTCACTACTAAAGATTGTTATTTTTGTGTGTAGGAGAAGTACCAAGGAGCTCACTATTGCGGGAAGCAAAGAGGTGGCCAAGGACAATGCGCGAGGACTCATTTGCCCTCGGAAAAATTCGTGTAAAAGCGAGTTTTTCCAATTGAGTACTAACAAACTCGTTTGCAGGTTGCCGAAAGCAGCTAAAAAAAAAAATTTGCTTTCTAAATTTTTAGTTTCCTTAGATGCTTCACCTTTATGCATGTATAATAACTCAACAGAAATCCACTTGTTGCTTAATTGAAATTTGGACTAGACCTTTGCATATAGGGCACGTGTCTATTTCAATTCATTTCAATTTCTGTTGAAGAGTGCTGGAGAAAAGATACATGTGCATTCATATAGAATATGACCAACATTTTGAAGTGATTTACCGCTTTGAGTGTTACCTTGTTGTGAATAAACTGTGCACTTGCACAATTGACTTTAAGGGCAAAATCCAAATAAACAAGATAAGGTGGGGATTTCATCACCCTTCCTTAGCCCAAAAACCATCTTCAAGTGCACTCACACTTTCCCAAGCCTTAACTAAAAATCAATAGACGTTGGCCCTAGGGACATCTCGGACTCACTAAGAGATTAACCGAGGTTAGAAATTGTAAGAACTATACTCCTGCAAAATCAGTGTCTAAGGAAAGTGGATTGAGAGGTAAAGCCTCGAAAGCTCCCTGGTTTGCGTAATTAGGCCCGTGGCTCTGCCCGGAGACCTCCCCCCGAGCTTTGCCCTTTCCTGGCCAATTAGCTTGTAGTCGAGTTCCTGCAACAACCTTCCCCGGAGAATCGACCAGTTAGGAGTCGTCTAGGTCCAGGTACCTTAGACTAAGGCTTGTGGTTGTTTTTCTTTCTTTTGTTTGTTTTTTTTATTCTTTTCGATTGTTTGTTGTTTTGTGTTGTTTGTGGTGTGCTGCATGCAAGAGTGGGTGAGAGATCCGTCAACTTCCAGATTAACAAGAAACACTTCTCTACCCTTGCATCCAGAACCAGTGATGGCATCACTTCAGGATAGATTTTACCCGATCAGAACTTCACTTCCATCTTGCATAAAACTTCCTGAAGCAAACGACAATAATTTTGAGTTAAAGCCCCAATTCATTAACACTCTTCCCAAATTTCATGTTTAGAATCAGAGGACGCATACTTCATTGTTAGGGAATTTGAAGAAGTATGCCTCATGATGCGTATACCCCAGCTAGGAGACGATGCCGTTAGGTTACGTTTCATCCCTTTTTTCCTAAAGGACCTAGCTAAGAAGTGGTTGTACAGCTTGGCAGCAGATTCAGTCACGATCTGGGATGATTTCGTCAAGGCCTTCTTGAAGAAATTCTACCCAATTCACAAAACTGCCCTCATTAGGAAGAACATCATGCAGTTTAGGCAAGAACCGAGTGAACCATTTTGGAGATACTTTGAGCGATTCAAAGATCTCCTAGCTCAGTGCCCTCATCATGGCGTGGAGAAATGGCGTCAGTGCCAGATTCTCTACGATGGTCTATATTATCAGACTAAGACCCTGTTAGAAACGATGTGTCAAGGAGGGTTCTTGCAGAAGGATGAGAATCAGGGTTAGGATTTATTTGAGGATTTAGCGGAGAAAATCCTACAATGGGAGCCAGCCTCAGAAAAACCTAGGAATTCACAATCTATAGCTTCAAGAGGAGGGCTCCTATCTCTAGAATCATCCATAGCTGCCGAGGCTAAGATTGCTACCATAATGAGAAGGATAGAGGCTCTGGAAACAAAGAGCCTGCCAGTGTCAACCAGATCAACCCACCACCAATTCACAATCGGGTTGTTCATATTGTCAGGCACCAAACCATGTTTTTGAAGAGTGCCCTATTTTCCATGCCCAGCAAGTGCCACCGGAACACATGAACGCGGCTTACTCATGGCCGCCTCACAACCCCTACTCACAGACCTACAATCCCGGCTAGAGAAATCACCCCAATTTCTCCTGGGCCCAAAATAATCCTCCCAGGCCTAATTTTTCCAACAACTTTCACCATCCTACTCCTCCACCAACTTTTCCCAGTCAAGCCCCAGCTTCCTCCTCCCAAGGCTCATCAATGGAAAAGAAAATCAGTAAATTGGAGGAGAGCATAGAGGCTTTCATAAAGTCCCAAACCGCTTTTATGCAAAATCAGGGACAAACTCTGAACAGTCATTCACAGGCCATATCAAGATTGGAAATGCAGATGAGCCAGTTAGCTAGCTCCCTAAGTGAAAGACCTAAGGGTACTTTGCCTAGTCAGCCGCTAGTTAACCCAAAAACCTCCAACCAGCATATGAAATTCAGGATCCATCGATTAACCAGTGTAATGCTGTTCACACACTGCGATCTGAAAAGAAGGTAGACAACCAGGTTTACCAATAGAAAAGTCCAGTCCATCCCGATCCCACTCCTGCCTCCACCTCTGCTAGTTCCTCCTAATCCACTCCACAACATCTGACGGGGACAAAGCTGCTGAACAAGTTCATAAGCCTGTAGCACCCTTTCCCAATAGGCTTAGGAACAATAATAAAAATATGCACATGGAGAAAATGCTAGAGATGTTCAACCAGGTCAAATTGAATGTGCCACTTCTTGACGCTATCCAACAAGTCCCGGCTTATGCCAAATTTCTTAAGGATATGTGTACAAAGAAGAGAAAGACCAATGTGCCCAAGAAAGTCTTCTGGGCCACTAATATAAGTGAAATTCTGTCTGGTCCCATTCCGGTGAAATACAAGGATCCCGGATGTCCCACCATTTCCTGCACCATAGGACAGACCGAAATCAGTAGAGCGCTTCTTGACCTGGGAGCAAGTATCAACTTGCTACCTCTCTCAGTATAACAGCAACTTGGGTTGGGCGAGCTAAGCCCAACTCGAGTCACCATTCAGCTAGCCGACCGATCTGTGAAGATCCCTAAGGGGGAAATCACAGACGTCCTCATCCGGGTCGGGGATTTCATTTACCCCGTTGACTTCATTGTGCTTGAGACCCAACCTGTGTCCAATCTTAGGTCTCAAACTCCCGTCATCTTAGGGCGCCCATTCCTTGCTACAGCCAATGCCATAATCAACTGTAGAAATGGGTTCATGCGATTGATTTTTGGAGACATGACGAAGGAAGTCAATGTCTTCAATCTTGAAAGACAACCTAGGGATGTCAATGATCAGATGTTTGAGGTCAATTCCATTGAAAACCTGACCAGTGAGCATGAGGAAAGCATGGAGACAGAAACTGAGGCAGAGTTTGATCTGGAGGCTAAGGATTTCAATTTAGACCAGATCATAGATTCAGCAGTGGATTGGGCATCAAGCCCCAGTGTACCCTATCCTAGGATTGAAAGCCCAGAGTTTGCCTCCAATGAAGCAACACCTTCCCTAGAGCTAGAAGCCCTGCCTGAACACCTCAAGTACGCCTACCTGGGCGGAAAGGACACCTTGCCAGTCATCATAGCGTCCCACTTGACTGAGCAACAAGAGGACAACTTAATGTCTATTCTGAAAAGACATAGGGAAGCCATTGGATGGACGATGAAGGACATCAAGGGAATAAGTCCAGCCATAGTGCAACATAGAATCCATTTAGTCGATGAAGCAACCCCTAGGAGGGACCCACAACGCAGGCTTAACCCTCTCATGCAAGAGGCAGTTAAGGCTGAAATTCTGAAACTATTAGATAATGGGATAATTTATCCCATTTCTGATAGTCAATGGGTTAGCCCTGTTCATGCGGTCCCAAAGAAGGCTGGCTTTATGGTGGTAGAAAATGAGGAAAAAGAGTTGGTACAAATAAGACTGCCTACCAAGGTTCGTGTTTGTATCGACTACAGGAAGTTGAATGCAGCTACCCGTAAAGATCACTTCCCGCTACCCTTCATCGACCAAATGCTTGAGCGTTTGGCTGGACATGAGTACTACTGCTTCCTAGATGGGTACTCGGGATACAATCAAATCCCCATTGTTGTAAAAGACCAGGAAAAGACAACGTTCACCTGCCCGTTCGGAACCTTTGCTTATCGGCGCATGCCTTTTGGATTGTGCAATGCTCCTGCAACGTTCCAACGGTGCATGCTTAGTTTGTTCTCTGACATGGTGGAACGTTTTCTTGAGATTTTCATGGATGACTTCTCCATCTACGAGATTCATTTGATCAGTGTCTTCATCACTTAGAGTTAGTGCTACAAAGATGCATTGAGAAGAACCTAACTCTAAACTGGGAAAAATGTCACTTTATGGTGAGACAAGGGATTGTCTTGGGCCATGAGATTTCGAGGAGAGGCATAGAAGTGGATAAGGCTAAGGTAGAAGTGATTGCTAAACTTCCACCACCCAAAAGTATCAAGGATATTAGATCCTTTCTAGGGCATGCTGGGTTCTACTGACGGTTCATTAAGGATTTTAGCAAATCGCTAGGCCCTTAACCAACCTGCTCGCTAAGGACGTGCCCTTTGATTTCAACGATGAGTGTTTTAAATCATGGGGGAAGCTTAAGCAAGAACTTATCTCTGCGCCTATCATTTCTGCTCCTAATTGGACCCAGCCATTTGAAATCATGTGTGATGCATCTGATTTTGCTATTGGCGCTGTTCTAGGACAGCGCATCGACAATAGGCAGCACATGATTTATTACTCGAGTAGGACTTTGAATGACGCCCAACAGAACTATACAACGACTGAGAAGGAATTCTTGGCCGTTGTCTTTGCGTTAGAAAAGTTCCGATCCTAATTATTAGGTTCGAAGACGGTGATTTTTACGGATCACTCGGCTCTGAAATACCTCATGACCAAGAAGGAAGCAAAAGCCCGACTGATTCGGTGGATCCTTTTGCTTCAAGAATTTGGCTTAGAAATCTGGGATAAAAAGGTATAGAAAATGTGATTGCTGATCATCTCTCACGAATTCCGAATGCACCAACCATCCAAGCTCCGATCAATGAGGATTTCCCAGACGAGCACATCCTAGCCATTCTTAAGGAACCCTGGTATGCTGACATCGTTAATTACCTGGCCACAGGACAATTACCCGCTGACTGGACAAAGCAAGACCAATACCGCTTCTTTGCCCACGTACGGTACTTCTTGTACGCGCCAGAAAAAAGAGAAAGAAGTCTTTACTGTAAAATTTTCCTTGAATCAGATGAAAAATTACAACAAAACTGCTTTTTCCTTCCAGTTACAAGGGAGGGAGGATGTTGAGTCTTGAATCCTCCCTTTATTTAAGGCTGGGTTCTTCGTGTGGCGGTGGAGAGTGAATCTTGTTCTCCGTTTACCGGATGACCGTCGGGGTCGTCAGGGAATCTTCTCTTTGGCTGGTAGAGGGAGTAGCACAGCTCTGTCTACCAAAACTCTCAAAGAGAAGGTAGGCAAAGAGCAGCTTGTACGCAGCAAGCTTGACGAAGAGTTGAGCTCTCTCCTGTCTCGGTCTGTCTCTCTCTGTGATCTTCTGATCCTCTTGATGCCAGATGCCTTTCTGATCGCCCTTGTGTCTATCCCCCCTGCCTTCTGATTGCCTCGACCTCATAGCAAACGAGGCTATTTATAGAGGTCCTAGGGGGTGAACGTGCCCCCTAAAAACGCTCCATAATGAGGGGGTAACTTTCCCGCTACATGGGCGGCGACTGGCCCCATAACCAGGGCGGTTATAACCGAGGCGCGGGTTTCAACCCACGCGCCTTGATACTGAGACGCGGGTGTCGAGCCTACGCGCCTTGATGTTGAGACGCGGGTGTCGAGCCCACGCGCCTTGATGTTGAGACGCGGGTGTCGAGCCCACGCGCCTTGATGTTGAGACGCGGGTGTCGAGCCTACGCGCGTTGATGCTGAGACGCGGGTGTCGAGCCCACGCGCCTTGATGTTGAGACGCGGGTGTCGAGCCTACGCGCCTTGATGCTGAGACGCGGGTGTCGAGCCTACGCGCCTTGATGTTGAGACGCGGGTGTCGAGCCTACGCGCCTTGATGTTGAGACGCGGGTGTCGAGCCCACGCGCCTTGATGCTGAGACGCGGGTGTCGAGCCTACGCGCCTTGATGCTGAGACGCGGGTGTTGGACCCTCGCGCCTTGGTGCTGAGCCTTCGCGTCTAGAACTTGAAACTCTGCTTTTAATGGCTTGTCTTTTAGTGATTTTTAGACAGCCTACACTTCTTCTGGAAGAACCGTATCTTTTTAAGTATTGTCCCGACCAAATAATTAGACGATGCATACCCGAAGAGGAATAGAGGAGTATGCTCAGCTTTTGCCATGACCTTGCATGCGGAGGACACTTCGGTCCCCGCAAGACTGCAGAGAAGGTTCTACAAAGTGGGTTCTACTGGTCCACTTTGTTCAAAGACTCATATCATTTTTGTAAGTCATGCGCAAATTGTCAGAAAATTGGGAAGATTTCAAGAAGAGACATGATGCCCCTGAATTCGATCCTTGAAGTTGAAATTTTTAATGTATGGGTTATCGATTTCATGGGGCCATCCCCAATTCCTTCGGCAACCAGTTCATTTTGGTTGATGTAGATTATGTCTCTAAGTGGGTAGAAGCTGTGCCAACTAAGACGAATGACAACAAAGTGATTGTCAAATTTCTCAAAGAAAACATCTTCTCCTGATTTGGCACCCCTCGAGCGATAATTAGTGATAATGGATCGCATTTCTGCAACAGAGTTTTTGAAGATCTGATGCGAAAATATTCCATCAATCACAAGTTATCGACTCCGTATCATCCCCAGACAAATGGGCAGGTCGAAGTCACCAACCGACAAATCAAGCTCATTCTGTAAAAGACTGTCAGACAAAACCGAAAGGATTGGTCGGTTAAGCTCAATGATGCATTGTGGGCTTACCGCACTGCTTTTAAGACAGTTCTGGGGATGTCTCCTTATAGAATCGTGCTTGGAAGCTTGTCATCTGCCAGTAGAGTTAGAACACCGGGCCCTCTGGGCCATTAAGCAACTCAACTTTGATCTGACCAAGGCCGGTGAACTTAGGAGACTGCAGATTTCAGAATTAGAGGAGATACGGAATGAAGCCTATGAGAATGCCCGAATCACCAAGAGCAGAACTAAACTTTTCCATGACCAAATCATAACCCGAAAAAAACTTTGCACCGGGAGATAGGGTTCTGCTGTATAACTCTATGCTTCATATTTTCGCGGGGAAGCTGAAAACTCGTTGGTCAGGACCATTCATTGTGCGCACTGTTTTCCCACACGGTGCTGTGCTCATTGCAGACCCTAAGAACAATACGGAATTCAAAGTCAATGGGCAAAGACTGAAGCCCTTCTTGACCACTGAGCCTATGACTCTGGATGATAGTGTGCTGACTCTTTTTGCCCCGTCATACACCTAACCACAACAAATAAATAAACAAATAAAAAAAACTTGTTTATATGCTTACCCCTTCTACATTTTTTTTAGCCTATTCGCACTTGGCCGGCCCCAGTCCACGAAGACGGTGACATCATTTCTTCCCCCTATTTATTGCATTCGCATTTCCATATGCATTCATTGAGGACAATGCATTAGATAGGTGTGGGGGGTGCCAACACTTTTTCTTTTTCCTTTTATTCTTTCTTTCAAAAAAAAAACTCTCCAGATTGAAAAGAAATTTTATACTCTTTATAAAAATACCAAAAGATTGTAGGAATTACGGGAACCTTATTAATGAATCTTTATTTTTGCCTAAGTAAACAAGAAAGAGTGGTTTGACTAAAAAGTTAGGAGGGATAAGGAAAATAACTCATACCGTTAATTTAGCCTTAGTAGAATATGCATAACCCACACACACATGCTTGGGATTTAGAGACACAACTCTGAAAAAAAAAAGAAGAAAAAGAAAAAGCTGGATAATTGTGCCTCAAGAAGCATGATTACTCACGCTAAAAAAAAAAATCCTATTTACAATAATGTATAAATAAATCTTGATTTCGTGGCCTACTCCACTTGCATATTTGACCTGAAGGGTATTTTTCCACCTGGTGCCCTAAGACCATCTGGTTTGAGAGTCATCGGTTTAATATGTGTTACATAAGTGAAGTAGAAAGCCTAATGGAACCAAGAATAATAAGTAAATATTAATAAAATTAAAAGATATTCAAAGTTGAGTTGAAAAATCCCAAGCACATCACACTTACAAATTATGCATATCTATCTAAAGCAAAATAAAAGAATGAGTTAGAAGTACAAGATCCTTTCTAAATTTAAAGAAAAACCATAGTTTCTTCATTTATGAAGGCTAAAATATAAGAGAACTTATGAGGGTTAAACCTAATTCTTATATCATTCGGTCATTTTTACTTAGATGATTGAAAGTTCTTTTTAATAAAAAAAAAATCTTTCTAACAACTAACTTCTTTTCTTTACTTACTGGATTTTGTGGGTGCAATCCGCTGAAAACCCTCAGGAGATAACATTCCTCCTCTAGGGGAAACCTAGAGGTTTAACAGCTTGTTGCACATGCTCAGTGCAATCGCGTCACCTGCGAAAGTGGTGTAATAATGTTCTCATTTTTGTTTTGCTCGGGACGAGCAAAAAGATAAGTGTGGGGGTGTGATTAGTCTCTAATTTTGCATAATTTTCATCACATTCTCATATTATTTCATGTAAAATTTTGCTAATAAAACCTTACTTGCTTGATCCTAGGTCCATGGTGTGCAAATGAAGAAGAAGACCTAAATTACCATTTAATTGGTGATTAAAAGCTACCAAGTAGCCATTGACTTTAGAGTGAAGATTTTGTCAGCCCAGGGCATCAAATTGAAAATCCAGGAGTCAGGTGGACAGAAGACAGACTAGGCGGCGCACTGCCCAAAACTGGGCGCGCGCCGCCCTGCCTGGGCCGCGGAAACGAGGCCCTGGCCGCGTTTCCGCGGCCCTTTGGGCGCGCGCGCTTGCGTTTTGGGCCACGTGCTGTTAACGTGGCCCCCTTTGCCCTGGTGTCTATAAAAACCCCTCAGGGGTCTTCAGTTGGAGCAGATCCAGAGTTAGAGAAAGTTGTGTAGTTTTATTTTTAGTTTGTAGTTGTTGTTGTTGTTGTTCTTCTTCTTCTAGTTCTAACTTTAGCCATTAGAGTGAAAGAGAGAGAGTGTGTACAAGTTGTATTGGAAGGTGACAAGATAATACAAGTAATTACTTCTCTTTCTTCTTTCCATTTACTAGTTGTTTTCATTTTCTTTCATTTGCTTTTACATTCTCGCTTTAGTGTAACTCCTTCTCTTTATCTCTTTTCTTTTGTTGTTCTTTTCTTCACCATGTGTAACTAACTCCTCCATTGCATGGCTAACTAACTATTAACCCACTAATCTTTAACTACTTGATTGATAACCCACATGAGTCAATAATGTCAAACAAGCCTTGTGCAAACGAGAGCTATGGCATCTTAAGACGAGGGTTCTAACTCTAACTTACCTACAAGATTTACCTTCTTATATTTCATACTTAAATGGTTTTTTTTGATGATCTATGGGTTTTGTACTCTACTTGTTGTTGTAAGCTAGAGACTTTCCTTTTAACTTTGCCGATACCATTAGTGCACTCGCGTCTTCCCGTATTCTCGCCTTCTAATGGATCTTGATATGGGAATGTCCGAGTTTTGCCGTGTAAAGCAAAGTTATAGGAAGAACTTTCACTCGATTTCCACGTGAATAGTTCCATTGCATAAGGGGTAAGCTTGCCTATGATCCATCGTGAGGCACATCTTCAAGAAGTTAGGGATTAGTGGGAGCAATTAGTAGAAAGTTAGCCATGCGTTTTTACCATTAAGAAAAACTCACTTTTACAAACCATCAAAACATTTTCCAACAATTCTTGAAACAACTTGTTTTCACTTTTCAATTCTTTATTTGGAAACAAAGAACATTCTCTTTTCTTAAACATAAAAGTCGCATCAAGCTTCCATCGCTCTCCCTCCTTGTGGATACGACCCGTATAGCCACTTCGCTACTATGGAAGAATCGCAAAAGCAGTAACATCAACCCACACTTCCTTCTCTTATTTTAGCACTTGCTTTTTGCCGATCAACTACTGAGAAAGAATTCTTAGCTGTAGTGTTTGCTTTGGAGAAATTTCGCCCATACCTACTTGGGACCAAGACCATTATCTTCACCGGCAATTCAGCAATTCGATACCTTATGCTCAAGAAGAATGCGAAGGCCCGACTCATCCGTTGGATCCTCCTCCTTTAAGAGTTTGATCTCAAAATTCGAGATAAAAAGGGTGTCGAAAATGTCATCGTCGACCATCTCTCTCGTGTGCCAAACACACCTTCTGACGAACTGCCCATCAACGACGACTTTCCTGACGAGCAACTTTTAGCCATCTCTACGGAACCATGATTTGCCGACATAGTTAATTACTTAGTCACAAACCAAACCCCATCTAGTTGGTTAAAACAAGATAGATACCAGTTCTTATCTCAAGTCCGGTATTTCATTTGGGAGGACCCTTACCTCTTCAAATATTGTAGCGATCAAATAATTAGGAGATGCGTTCCCGAAGAGGAAACTAGAAGTGTTCTAGCCTTTTGTCACGAATTTGCTTGCAGTGGACACTTTGGTCCCTACAAAACAACTGAAAAGGTACTACAGAGTGGCTTCTATTGGCCCACCCTATTTAAGCTTGCTTTCGACTTTTGCAAGACGTGCACAAGATGCCAAATGATAGGTAGGATCTCCAAATGAAACATGATGCCCTCAACCTAATTCTAGAAATAGAACTCTTTGACGTTTGTGGCATCGATTTCATGGGACCCTTTCTAAATTCATTTGGGTACCAATACATCTTGGTGGCTGTGGACATGTGTCCAAATGGGTTGAAGATCCCTTGCAAGACAAACGACAACAAAATTGTTGTCAAATTTTTGAAGGAAAACATATTTTCACGTTTTGGAACGCCACGTGCCATAATTAGTGATAATGGATCACATTTCTGCAATAGAACCTTTGAGGTTCTTATACGGAAATACTCCATAAATCACAAATTATCGACACCTTATCATCCACAAACTAGTGGACAAGTAGAAGTCTCCAATTGACAAATAAAGCTTATCTTGGAGAAAACCGTGAGTCAAAACCGTAAGGATTGGTCTACGAAATTGATGGATGCCTTATGGGCATATAAGACCGCTTTCAAAACGATTCTAGGGATGTCTCCTTATAGGCTAGTCTTTAGAAAGGCTTGCCATTTACCTGTTGAGCTAGAGCACCGAGCCTTATGGTCAATTAGGCAACTAAATTTTAACCTAGATAAAGTCAGTGCATTTCGAAAATTACAAATTTCTAAACTTGAGGAGATAAGAAACGAGGCGTATGAAAATGCGAAAATCACGAAAAAAGGGTTAAGGTTTTTCATGATAAGTTCATCATAAGAAAAACTTATGTCCCGGACAAAAAATCTTACTCTATGATTCGAGACTTCATCTTTTCCCCAGAAAATTGAAGTCAAGATGGACAGGACCATTCGTCATTATGACTGTATTCCCACATGGAGCTGTAGAGATTAGTGACCCAAAGAGTGGTAATAAATTTAAGGCAAAATGTCAAAGGTTGAAACCATTCTTGGAGCCAGTACCGGATGCAGACACAGCCATGGGTCTCTTGACCCACTCTATCGATAAATTTTTGGAACCTATACTCCTTTTGCATTTTATTTCATGCATGCATTTCATTCATACATTGGGGATAATGCATGAGATAAGTATGGGGGAGGGTACTAACGCTTAACTTTTTAAAAATAATAATAAAAAAGAATAAAAAAATATTTATTTTAACATAGATTATTGACTAACTGTAGGTTGCTGTTAACATAACTCACTAACCTTAGGCTATTAACTTAACAAAATTTTTCTTTTTATTTCTAAAATTTTTTTGTTTACTAACCAGACTAATATAATAATTAACTTACTAACTTTAGGTTAATATTAACTTAACAAAAATAAAAAATATATATTTGAAAAAGAAAATAATATTTTGACTTATCTTTTGAAAGAAATCCAAGTTAATCTTAAGAATTAGGAAAATCATGATTTGGATTTCTAAAAACTTGGTCAAAATAAAATAAATTGTTGGATTTTTAGGTATAGGAGGAAAAATTGAATAAGTAATTAGTCTTGATTTTTACCTTAATGAAATGTGCATACCTAATACACTTACACATCTAGGATTCTAAGACAAAGACTCTTGTGCCCTATAAAAAAAATAATAATAATATAAATAAAAAATTCACTAATTAAGCTAGATAAATGTGCCTCAAGAAACATAAGTATTCACGCCTAAAGGTGATTTTATAAACAAAGTCCTTAGTTTTGTGGCCTAGTTCACTCGAGTCCTTAAGTCAGTGGGGTGTTTTCTGACCCGGTGCCCTAAAACCGACCGGTTTGGGAGCCACCGACCTTAGGCTCGCTACATGGGTGAATTAGAAAGTCTAAGAAAACTAAGAAATATTATCTATATTTGCACTAAAACATCTCATAGTCAATTAGTTAGGTATGAGGGCCTCAAGAAGTCTTGATACTTATGCAAAAGAAAATTAGATGAGTTATACATATTAATATATATAACAATAAAGAGGCATGGGAGTCCAAGTTAAAGAATCCCTAGTAAAGATTTACGTTCACAAGGATGCATATGACTTAGGGTAACAAAAGAGACTATTTAAAAATTCAATTTTAATCCTTACCTAAAATTGATAAGGAATTATTGTATAGAGACTAAGTTCAAGAATGAATAAAAATGATAATCCTAAAACTTATAGATTGCTTAGTTTCTTCAAATATATTTCAAATATTTCTCTCCTCTTTCAAAATAAAAAAAATTTAATCACTAACATTTTCTTTTTCTTTTGTGAATTTTATGGGTGTAATCCACTGAAAACCCTCACGAGATAACACTCGTCCTCTAGGGATAACCTAGAAATTTAACGGCTTGTTGAACGTGCTAAGTGCAACTGTGATTCCTGTTGGAACTTACTTTTGATGATACATTTGTGAAGCCATATCATTTGGAGCTCTATCACAAGTCTATTCAAGAGTTCTACATGATCAAGACTTCCCAAAGAGAGTTGATAATGATGTGTATTGTAATGGTTGATAGCATGTTAAAAGCCTTGAATCACACACACACATCTTAGTCATATTAGTTGACTTATAGAATTGTCTAGTCGACTAATACCAACTATAGTCGACTTGACAAAACTCTATAGTCGACTAGTATTTGTTCTGAAAAAGATCCTAACTCTCTATTTGTCACTATTAGTCGACTTAACAGTATATATAGTCGACTAATAGACTTATGTAGTCGACTTATACTTCCCTGTAGTCGACTAGTTTCAGTTTCCAGAAACTTGTCTTTTGATTTTATCATGACCTAGTCGACTTGGTCTCTTCTATAGTCGACTAACCTTGAGAAATTTGCCTACCCTAGTCGACTAACCCATATCTCAAGTCGACTAATGGCAGTTTCTAACTGTTAGACAATTTCTGTTTTCTGGTGTTTTATCAATGTTATCCAACGTTTAAATATTCAAATTTGTCCTAATAACTACCCTAACTAACCATAGAGTTCAGCTATAAATAGGGTTGTTATCTTAGGCTTAAAACACCAATTAAAAATACAAGTTTTCTGACCAAAAACTCTGTCAAAATTCTGGTTCTCTGAAAACTATTTTCACTTTCAGTTCTTCAGTCAAATTCCTACTCTATAGTGAAGATTTCTGAAAGTCCACCTATAATAGCCCTTATTCACGATCACATACTGATTCAAGGCTTATAGGAAAGTTTGTAATCACTCAAAGGAAGCATTGTATAAGAGCGTCTTCTTGGTGTAGAAGAGAAGTTGTACAAGGTGTTGTGGTCTTCTTGGTTGTAAGAAGAGTTGTATACATTTGGCAAAGGGGATTTGTCAAGTGGGATACAAGGTGTTGATTTTAGGTGTACAAAGTCAAATGGTAAAGAAAAATCTCAAGCAGGTGGCTTGGGGACTGGATGTAGGTCACGAGGACCGAACGAGGATAAATCACTTGTGTTTGCGATTGTTATCTTTTCTGTGATTTAATTTCTTTTATTGCAAGTACTTTATTTTATAACGCTAATATCTTTGTTTGAGTGTTGACGTGTATAGTAGATCCTACATTTGGCATCATCTCGGGACCAACAATTGGTATCAGAGCAGGAATTACAATTGGTATCAGAGCCCTGCATACCCAGTCAACAACATACAAAGATGGCAACGGAGTTCCCTTCGTCACAATTCAAAGAAGGACATTCTACACAACGTCCACCGCTATTTGACGGATCCAACTACAACTATTGAAAGTATAGAATGAAGATCTACTTGCAATCGCTCAACTACGAACTTTGAAACATTGTTGAAGCACCGTACACCAAACCGACAACCAACTACACCACTTGGAGTGATGATCAAAAGAAGAATGTGAACCTTGACGCCAAAGCGATGAATGCTTTATTCTGTGCCTTAACCAAAGAAGAATTCAACCGTGTGTCAATAGCCACTTCTGCAAATCAAATATGACACACTCTTCAGGTAACACATGAAGGCACAAATAAGGTTAAAGAATGTAAGATTTCTATTCTTGTCCATAGGTTAGAACTTTTCAAAATGAAGGAGAATGAAACCATCTCAGAAATGGTTACAAGATTCACTGACATAACTAATTCCTTAGCATCCCTTGGAAAGGAATACACCCAAGTCAAAAAAGTTCGCAAGATCCTTCGTGCACTCACATCAGATTGGGAGAAGAAGACAACTACAATAGAAGAAGCAAATGATCTCTCAACAATGACATTAGAAAACCTTATTGGTAATCTAATGGCATATGAAGTGCAACTCGAAGAAAGAAAGAAGGACGAACAACAACTTCAACCCAAGAAGAAAGAACTTGCCTTCTATGCATCCTCAGACACGAACAATTCAGATAACGATGAAGAGGAGATGGCAATGCTTTTAAGAAAATTCAGAAGATTCTTAAAGTAAGGTAAGTTTAAATATTTTAATTGCAATAAAACAGGTCATATGAAGAAGGATTGTCCATTACTCAAAAACAAAGGTAAATTCAAGAGTAAAAAGTTCAGAAAGAAGAAAGACTACCAAGCATCATGGGAGAACAGTGATTACTCTTCCTCTGACGAAGAAGAAGCCACTGAACATGCCAATATCTATTACATGGCACTAGAAGAAGATGAGGTACAATATACTGAACTTTTAGATGCATTCCATGAATTATTTAATGATCTAAAGAATGAAAAAATGAAGAATAAAGTTTTATTAAACGAAAATGAAAAACTTTTCAAAGAAAATTCATGTTATGTCTCTCAAGTTTCTTCTATAAATTCTCAAAAAGATGATTTTGAAAAAGTGATATCATCATTGAAAAAGGATAATGAGAATTTTATAAAAGAAAATATTTTGCTTAAAAAGGAAACTATGTCTTTAAATGAAAGAATTTCTGTGTTAAATAAAGACATGTCAGTTTTCAAAATGAAATATGAAGAGATTTTGAAAAATGGGACTAAATTTAATCACGGAAAAGAAAAGTTGAATGATTTGTTATCATATCAAAAGATGTCATATAATCATTATGGTCTTGGATTTTTTGAAAAATCTTCATATGTTAGTAATCCATATAATTCTTTTGTGAAAAGAAAGTCTGATATTATTTCAAAAAGAATTAAGAACAAGTTTATATGGATTCCTAAAAACTTAAGCATTGTTGACAAAAATACTTATATTGGATCATACATACATGATATATGTAATTCATGCAATTATGTATATACTAACAGATGGAAACCAAATTCAAATTGGGTTTGGTCTCCTAAAGGTTAATGCTTTACTCTTATGATTGGTACCATCTAATGTTTATCTTTCAGGTACCATATAAGAAGTTTGATAAGAACAATACTTCAAACATTTATCATATATATACATGTTATGATATATTTGTTACAGGGGGAGAACACAAGTGTTTCTATATTTGTTATAACCCATTTTCTGCAGTGGGAACATATAACTTATTTTCTACAGGGGAGCATTTGTGCACACAAAATATCATCATCAAAAAGGGGGAGAATGTTGGAACTTACTTTTGATACATTTGAGAAGCCATATCATTTAGAGGTCTATCACAAGTCTATTCAAGAGTTCTACATGATCAAGACTTCCCAAAGAGAGTTGATAATGATGTGTATTATAATAGTTGATAGCAGGTTAAAAGCCTTGAATCACACACACACACATCTTAGTCATATTAGTCGACTTATAGAATTGTCTAGTCGACTAATACCAACTATAGTCGACTTGACAAAACTCTATAGTCGACTAGTATTTGTTTTGAAAAAGATCTCAACTCTCTGTTTGTCACTATTAGTCGACTTAACAGTATATATAGTCGAATAATAGACTTATGTAGTCGACTTATACTTCCCTGTAGTCGACTAGTTTCAGTTTCCAGAAACTTGTCTTTTGATTTTATCATGACCTAGTCGACTTGGTCTCTTCTATAGTCGACTAACCTTGAGAAATTTGCCTACCCTAGTCGACTAACCCATATCTCAAGTCGACTAATGGCAGTTTCTGACTGTTGGACAGTTTCTATTTTCTGGTGTTTTATCCAACGTTATCCAACGTTTAAATATTCAAATTTGTCCTAATAACTACCCTAACTAACCATAGAGTTCAGCTATAAACAGGGTTGTTATCTTAGGCTTAAAACACAAATTAAAAATACAAGTTTTCTGACCAAAAACTCTATATGGATCATTTGGAGAGGATTAAATTATCAAGAGTTTTGAGAAATATTTTGAAAAATCAAGTTTATTCAAAAGAGAAAATTTCTATCTTTCCAGTTTTCAAGTGCTCTCATTTTCAAATCAATTGCTACAAGTTTTCAGTTTTTAATTTCATTCATTTCAACTGAATTTTCTCTCTCACAAACTTCTTGAGCTTCACTCCTCATTCTATACTATAGGAAGTTGTAAAAGAGAGTGTTGTGATCTTTGTGGTCACCAAGAGTTTGTAAACCTCATCGGCTTTGCGCTACCTCTTATGTAAAGAATTGAGAGTTGGAGTTGTATACTCCGGTCTTGTATAGACCATTGTAGTTCTTTTGTGGAGGATCCTTTGTGAAACGATCCTTGGTGGATAATGAAATCCTTCACCCGGTAAAGGCGGAGACGTAGAGCTTTGTGCTCGAACCTCAAAACAAATCTCTTGTATTTACGATTGCCTTTTCTATTGCTCTTACTCTATTGATAATTCTTGCACTTATATTTTTACTTCTCTTGTATTTGCTATTCATTGCTTTCATTATATTCATCATTCTTACTTGTCGGTTTCACGCATCTCAATAAGAAGGCAATTAATATACTTCAACTCTTAATCTCAAGGAATATAAAGGAGAAGTTCTATAGTCCTTCACAGGGAATCCGGCTTCACTTCTTACTTTGAGTTAACCATTTGCGTCATTCAATTTAATTGTTTAAATTCTGCATTTTTGCCATAAGTTTAGCATTACACCTATTCACCCCCCTTCTAGGTGTACTTTCAATTAGTAGCAGAGCATTGGACTTTAGTTTTTGATTTAACCACTTTAGAGAAATCTTTTTGCTAATTATTTCATTTGCACTATCGTTTCGCTTTCCACACTAGCTCACATGGCCAAAAGTATTAAGACTCCACCCAAATTGATGGTCTTAACTTTTCTATATGGAAAGTTAAGATGACCGTGTTCTTGCAATCCTTAGGAAGTCAGGTTGCAAAGGTGGTGACCAAACTCTTTAGTGTATCTGATGGTGATGAAGACATATGCTCCGAAATTACCACCAAGAAATTTGATGCAAATGCAAATGCTTACTATATATTGTTTCAAGTTTTGTATGATGATGATATTGCTAGGGTAATTCATTGCCAATTCATCTATGAGATTTGGTCACACTTAGTTGTCACGTACGTGGGGACATTATAAGTGAAGAGTGCTAAGATTGATCTCTTCGTTCTCAGTATCAAAATTTTGGTATGAATGAAAATGAAACTATTGATGACATGATCACAAAGTTTACTAAAATCACCAATGATCTTACTTTTTTAGGTGATAAAATGATAATAATCAAAAAGTGAGGAAGATCATTCACACTCTTCCACAATCATGGGAAGTCAAAGTCACAACATTGAAGGAGCTCAATGACAAAGAAGAGATGGAGCTCATTGGTCTTATTGGCAACCTCAAGACCCATGAGATGGAAAGAAAAGCAAGAGAGGAGAAGGAACCACCAAAGAAGAAATCACTAACTTTCAAATCTACTCCTATCATCTCTGATGATGAAGATGATGATGATCAAGAAGATGATGAAGATTTATCCCTTCTTGTGAAAATGTTAGAAGGATGTACAACAAAGCAAAATTCAACAATTGAAGCAGATGGCAAGGGAAGGAGGAGAAGAAGATAGTTTGCTACAATTACCGAAATCCCGAATATGTCATTACCGATTGCCCGGATACAAAGAGCAAACACTCTACCTCCAAGAAGCCCTTCAAAAGAAGGCTTTGAAGGATACTTGGGATTCGGAGAGCGAATCTGAAGAAGAGGTGAACACAGCTAATGTGTGTTTCTTGGCTAATGAGAACACACCCAAGGTAACATCCGAATCTTCTCTTGAAGAATGTGAATTGTCTATGGATAAATTAGATGAAGCTTTTGAAGAACTTTCAAACAACTATGATTTTCTTAAAAAGAAGTATTTAAAAATAAAAAAGAAAAATGAGTTCTTCAAAATACATTAGTTGTTATTTCTAAAGAAAAAGAAATTTTGTCTTCCACTCTTGAAAAGACACAAAAAGATTTTGATACACATAAAATCTCTTGCAAATCAAAATTTCTTATTATTGATGAAAATGATATTTCTAATTTTAAAAAACAAAATTAATAGTTTGAGTAATGTTTTAAAAAAATTGTGAGTTTGACAAAGCTAAATTAGAGGCTATGTTTCCTAAGAGGCAAACTCAAAGAAAATCATATACTCTTCATGTTTACTCACACACAACATCATGCACACCATGCCACACATACTTCACATGCTCATGCTACATATGCTCATTATGCTCACACACATCATGCATTTTTATATGCCAAGGTGTACTTATGCACCTTTTGTAGCCGCAAAGGCCACTTGGCCAAGTTTTGTTATGATAGACTTAATGTTTCAAATGATTATGTTTGGTTTCATAAGACTAATACTCTAGAACCCAAGAAAATTTAGATATCAAATTCAACATTTTTACAATTGATGTAGATACGTACCAAGGCTCCAAGACGTAGGGAGCGGTGGTACCTTAATAGTGGTTACTCAAGGCATATGACATGAGACATCAACAATTTTACAATGCTATCAAGGTATCATGAAGGTGGCACCGTCACCTTCAGAGATGATTCAAAGGACAAAATCATTGGTATATGTAACATCAAAATTGACTCATCTCCTTTAACTGAGAATGTTGTTTTAGTTGAAGGACTCAAGCATAATCTCTTGAGCATTAGCCAACTTTGTGACAAAGGTTTAAAGTTGTTTTTGATGATTTCACTTGTGATATTTTAGACAAGAAAATAAATGCTTGTATTCTTTCCAATTTTCATGTAAACAATATTTACATGATTGATATGTTGAATTTGCATTGCAATGTCACTTGTTTAAATGCTTTTAATGAAGATTCATAGTTATGACATAGGAGACTAGGCCATATTTCGTTTGACCATCTTTCCTGAATTAATTCTAAAGAATTCAGTGAAGAGTATTCTTTATTTGAAGTTTGAAAAAGACCACATTTGTGATGCGTGCCAACTTGAGAAATAAATCAAGTCCTCTTTTAAAGCAATCAAGGATAATATGACATCTAGGCCATTAGAGTTAATTCACATGAATTTGTTTGGTAACTATTTTTATTTTTGTTTTTGTTGATGATTTCTAAAGATATACATGGGTTTTCTTTTCAGAAACAAAAGATAAAGCTTTTTCATATTTCATGTTTTTAGAAAAAGAGTTGAAAAAGAAAAGAATATTCTAATTTTATGCATAAGAAATGATAGAGGTGGTGAATTCATCAACCATTCTTTTATCACCCATTATGAAGAAAATAGAATTAAACATGAGTTTGTCCTATAACTCTACAATAAAATAAAGTCATTGAAAGAAAAAATCACACTCTTCAAAAAATTGCTAGGACAATGATTAGTGAATATAGATTCCCTAAATATCTTTGGACCGAGGCCGTAAGCACTTCATGTTACATATCGAATATAGTTTATTTTTGCAAAAACACTTCTAAAACTCCTTTTGAGATTTATTATTTGAGAAAATCAAATATTTCATATTTTAGAGATTTGGTTGTAAATGTTTTGTATTGAACACTAAGGATAATTTAGGTAAATTTGATGCCAAGTCCTATGAGGCTATATTTGTTGGATATTCACACATTAGTAAGGCCTATAGAATTTTCGATAGGTCAATTTTGATTATTGAAGAGTCTATACATGTGAAGTCTGAGGAATCTAATGACCTTGTGAAGAATGTTGTAGAAATTAATTTCTTAGGTAAAGATATGGAGAAAATATCATTGAAAGACTCACTACTGCAAAAAGAAGACAAACTAAAGGATGATGAACATGGTGAAGTTCAAGAAGTTGAAGTGGAGCCAACTCAGTCACTTCCAAAGGATTAGAGATATGCTACAAACCATCCAAAGAAGCTCATCATAGATGATGTATCCAAGGGGATAACTACTCACTCCAAACTTTATGATATTTGTGGTCATTATGCATTCATATCTCATATTGAGCCCAAGAATATCCTCGAAACTGAGGGCGACTCATATTAGTTACTTGCAATATAAGAAAAGCTCAATCAATTTGAGCACAACCAAGCTTGGCACCTTGTCCTAGACCCCATGACAGGCCAACCATTAGCACTAAATGGAGTTTTAGGAATAATTTGGATAGGTCGAAAAATATTATTAGGAATAAAGTTAGGTTAGTGGCTCAAGGTTATACCTAAATTGAAGGTATTGATTTTGAGAGAATTTTTGCACCCGTAGCACGGCTTGAAGCCATACGGAAGACATTTGCTTTTGCTTCTTTCAAAAATTTTAAGCTTTTCAAATAGATATTAAAAGTACATTTTTAAATGGTTTTATCGATAAGGAGGTGTACGTTGAACAACCCCCTGGATTTGTTGATTCTACACATCCAAATTTTATTTATAAACTTGATAAGACTTTACATGATTTAAAACAAGCTCCAAGATCTTAGTATGAAAGACTTTCAAATTTTCTTGTTTTCAATGGTTTTGTGAAAACAAAGTTGACACTAATTGTTTACAAAGCATGTAGATAATAATATTCAAATTGTGCAAATATATATTGATGATATTATTTTGAATCTACTAATGAAAAGCATTGTATGGATTTTGAATCATGCATGAAAAAAGAGTTCGAAATGAGTATAATAGGAGAGCTCAACTACTTCCATGGACTCCAAAATAAAGCAAAAAAGTGATGGAATCTTCATTAACCAAGCCAAATACACAAGAAAACTTATCAAGAAGTTTGGGCTTGAAGATGCGAGGATTAACAAGACATGCATGGCCACCACAACTAAGCTTGACAAAGATGAACAGTGTAAAAATATTGAAATTAAACTCTATTGTAGTATGATTGGTAGCTTGCTTTATTTGACGGCTAGTAGGCCGAATATTATGTTTAATGTGTGTCTATGTGCTAGATTATAATCTTGTCATAAAGAGGCCTCACTTAATTGCGGTAAAATGCATTATTAAATATTTTAAGAGTACTATTGGATGGGCTTGTGGTATCTAAAAACCGGACAATTCACAATAACGAATTTTCCAGATGCCGACTATGCCGGTTGTAGAGTGGATAGGAAGAGTACTAGTGGAACTTGTCAATTTTTAAAAAATTATCTTTTTTCATGGTCTTCCAAAAAAAAAAATTCGTAGCCTTCTCAATCGCCGAGGTGGAGTATGCTGCGGCCGGGGCTTGTTGTGCTCAAGTCCTTTGGATGAAAGATACTCTCCTCAATTATGATTTACATTATGATCATATCAAATTATTTTGTGATAATACTAGCACCATTCATATGACCAAGAATGCAAATCAATATAGTAAGATCAAGCACATAGAGATTCGATATCACTTTCTTAGAGATCATTATGAGAAAAAAGATATTGAAATTGATTATGTTTCTACCAATTTTCAAATAGCGGATAATTTAACTAAACAACTTGATTATAATAGATTTTCATTCATTTGTGGTGATTGAATATTTGCATTATAGATTGTTGAAAATTTTCATTCGTGTATCTCATAATTGTTGAAGTTTTCATTCATTTTACATGTGTTTATTTTAAATTTAGTCTCTTGTTTTACTCTTTTTGATGCATGACAAAAAGGGGGAGAAGTACTGTCAAGGGGAGAAGTATTATATATATATGTATATGATCTTATCTATTTTTGTTTTATGTTCCTCTTCTTATAAAAATTGTTTTGATAAAATACTTCTATGTATGTGATCCATTTTTGTTTTATGTTTCTCTTCTTATAGAAAATAGTTTGTAGAAAATAGTTTTGATAAAAGTTAGCATGTTGTGGTATAATAAGCTTTTATCTTATTTGTCACGCCCCGCTTCCCAAAATACGCTGAAGCGGAGACGCGACATGAGTCGGCGACGCATATACGCAAAGAAAATACCTCACGTATATGCGCTAAACCTTAAGTAACCCGAAACAAGCTATAAATTTATACTATAATGAGTCAACGCCCACTGCAATAATACATATAAGCATCCACGCATGATATCATATGAATAAAGAACTGGAATAACAAATGAATCTGGCATAACGAGAATCAGAAAATAATATGAAGACAAGAAAGATAAGAATACGGGAATCGAATAGGGAGAAGCTCCAGCTCTTCGCGAAGCGTACTGTCTCCTCGAACACCTGCACAATAGAAACAAAGCGTCCAATATCTGGACGTGCAAATTCAGGGTCGTCAGAAAGCGACCTGGTGAGTGTGTGTGTAAAAGGGAGAGCTCGTGCATATAAACAATGTGCACAGACTAATAACCAGATAAATTACAGACAGAAGATAACTAAATAATATGAAAACAGATAACTAAAGGATAACTGCATAACAACATGAATGAAGATAAAAGTCAAATATCACAACTGTAAATAAGCAACGGATATCTGAAGGTATAACCAGGCACATGTCACTAGTCTGGTGTACCCTATATCTATCATAGTTTACATATATATATATATATATATATATATATATATATATATATATATATATATATATATATATATATATATATATATATATATATATATATATATATATATATATATATACAGTCAAGTGATCACAGTTAGTCACAATACATTAACAATTTATTATTATTAATTATGTCAGCGAACACCAATTGCTACATGTAATAGACACATCCCATACTACGCCTATTACACGTGTCAATCGAAGTCCTCAGTTATTGAAACTGATCGGTTGGAGACATTATCTGTATTTTAGGTGGGTCCCGTGCATACCCGGGACCACGGCCCAGACTCCTGGCGCTGAACCAGGACCACCGCAAGGTAGTCAGGAACATGTATAACAGGAACAGGTAACAGGACGGGGTGTCAGTCACCCCACAGGAACCCGGCAGTGGAACCCTCTTTCGGCTGCGCAACCTAAATCCTAGGTCCACCCAAAATACAGACGCTGTCTCCTCCATCAATCTCCCCAATCTCAGTGTAAGTTATTTAATATCATGTTATTAGTTTATCGAGATTACTTAATGTGCATGTTACTTGAATCACTGGGATAACTCGGTGGTAGTCACAGTAACAATATCAACATGTAATCAGGATACCTGTATAACATGAATATATAATATTAATGAACAGGATACCGGTATAACAGGAATATGTAACAAGTATAACATGAAGGTGTCGTTACCGTGTAACAATATTTCCCAGCAATTAAGTAACATGTACAATATTTATCAGGTCGATGAAGGTACACCTAGAGGGGGGGTGAATAGGTGTACGGCTAATCTAATGAACTAAATGCGGAAATACAACCGGGAGTACACAACTCCTCTCTCAACCGAATACAACCTCTCACTAGAGGCAACACACACAATCACCACCTCACGCAAGAGGGGTAGGCACTTAGCCAACAGACCAATCACCTCACACTTGAGGGATTCCAACACAAACTCCACCTCTCACTAGAGGGAGTTAAACACAATGTCAACCTCTCACTAGAGGGAGCCAATCACCACTCCAAATCAAACTCTACACAAGAGGGATAACACAAAGTAGGAGGGTTTACAACTAGGTGGTTTCTACAACCACAAACTAATTTCTTTTCTACAAAAACAAAGATCCTATAGAGAGGATAGAATGATAAGCTCAAGTATGGAAAACAAAGTGTTTTTAACAAAGAAAATCACTTGGGAAAATCTCCAAATAGATATAGAATTTTTGGACCAAAAACCAAATTTCCAAAAGACTATTTTCTTTAAAATAACAAACACTTTAAAAAACAAATGAAGATTGATCTTTAAAACACAAAAACTCTTTTGAAAAACTTGCTCTTAAAACAATAGAGAAGATCAGAATTTTTGGCTCTCAAAAACTTGGAGAAAACCTCTCTCAAAATGGGGTATTTATAGGCCATGAAAAATTCTGCCCGTTGGCAGCTGACACAGGCCAGATTGGCCTTCCGGTCGACCGACCGGTCGACCGGCCAACGGTCAAAAAATTGACCGTTGAGCTTGTCGGTCGACCGCCCGGTCGACCGCGCCCAGAACCAGAGAGCAACGGCTCTCTGGCCGGTCGACCGCCCGGTCGACCGGGACAACCCGAGAGTGGGTTGCCTTCAATCGGTCGACCGCCCAGTCGACCGGCCAACTAGGCTGGCCAGCGTGCACGTCCTTGTGCACGTCGGTCGACCGACTCTGGGTCCGGTCGACCGTCCCAGTCGACCGCCAGAGCCTGGCAGGGCATTTTCAGGACTTTAAACTTGGGTATTTTAATTCCAATTAAATCCCATAAAAACTCTAAAAATCCACAAAAATAGTTTCTTATATTCTCTTTGAAATACAAACATGTGTGAAAAAAAATTCAACACATATTTCAAACTATTTGAACCTTTTTTGTGACTTACAAATTTTGCCGAAAACCAAAATCCGTATTTTTCCAAAACTTAGATTTTTCAAATGGAAATCCGATTTTTCCAAAACACATCCAAATACAAAAACATGATATTTAAACAACTTGAAGCTTGTTGTATATGGATATAATCCAATATACATGAAAGATATATATATCAATGTTTTTTACTATAAATCCGAAAATACGTTTTGTTAAAACACAAAACTCCAAATACACGAATAGGCATATCAAAATAAGTTTGTTTAAGATGTAAAGCATACATGTATATAGAATAAATCTAATATACATTAAACCATGTAAACTTGTTTTGAGTTTATCTATTCATGAAAACCAAGATTGGTTAAACCGAAAACCAAAAACCAATAAACATGAAACTAGAAACAAGGGTGTGTGTTGTGAACTTGAGCATATCACACTATCTAATCTTTAACAATGGATCTAAACAACTATTCTAAAACAAACCGAAGCCTTCTTGATGAACTCCGTCTTCAAGCCGACTCGATCCAAACGTGATCCACCGAGCTTGACTCCAACGAGTACTAGATAAGAACTTTGACGCTCGGGCTCTTGAATCACCATGTGAAAGCTCCAAAACACTTTTGTTTAAGCTGTCACCTACTAATATCTTGGTTAAGTATCTGAAACTAAACATCACAAGATTATTAGTAAACCTATAACTACATAAGTTAATCATCATCAAAACTAGAGTGGAAGGCCTCTGGGCCAACAATCTCCCCCTTTTTGATGATGACAAAACTCATGGAGTTATATATGCATGGATTAAAGTTAAGCTTCAACGAAGCCCCCCCAACTCATGCATAGCAATAAACAATAAATATATGCAATGAATACTAAATATGGATATGCATAAACATGCATAAAACAATGAACATGCTCTTGATACCAAACTTTTAAAATAAATTCCTTTTCCTTTTGTTTAAAATAAACATGTTCTTAAACACTAATTGCTCTTGATACCAATAAAAACAAAACATGTTCTCTTGATACCAATATCAACAAAACACCAAAACTAAACACAAATTCTCTTGATGATATAAACTGTAACAGCCGATTTCTAACTTATATATTTTCACCTCCTAATTATCTGGATCATCGGTTGATCATCGGTTGAAGGGATTTATTTCGAATTTTTTTCTCTCTCTCTCTCTTTCTTTATCCTCAAAATACTAATAATAATATCAAATGTTAAATTTTGTTATAAATGAATTACTTTCCTAATGGAAATACAGAAAATAGGGAGTATATGGAATTTTGTGTATGGTGTACCTTATGCTAGTATAAATAAGGTACTTGTATAAATAAGGGTATGTCACATGGGTATTTCAAAAAAAAATCATGAATTACTTAATTAAAATCTAGGGTATACTAAGAATAATACATGGAGATAGTGGAATGGGGTAGGTGTGCATGTAGGGAGAGATCTAGGGCTAGGATCATCTTGATTTAAGCTTGGACAAGTGCCAACTTGAGGGGGGATCTCACCTTGTAAATTACACTAATAAATGAACTTATTCCTATTTTGCCCTCCCCATCTCCTACGTTCAGATCTGAGAGAAAAGAAAACTTTCCTTCTCTGTATCTTCTTCTTCCAAACCCTAGATCCCTCAGTCCTCTCTCCTATTCCCCACTCTAACTCTCTCTCCCCTCCTTCTTTGCATCCCCGGCCGGAGCCAGGGGGACGAGCCGCGTGCAGCCGCGCACAGCCCGCGCGCAACCGCGCACGGCCTGGAATAGGGGGACGCGCATTAGCCGGAGGAGGAGGCGAGGTATGGATTTGGGCTGATTTCAAGTGTGGAGCAAGCCCTAGATCTGAAATTTTGGGTTCCAAAACTCCAAATTTCAGGGGTTAACTCTAACTGAAAGTAACCAAGGTAATCATCTATGTCTCCTCTTATTGTTGATTGTATATGTGATCTAAAATTCCCTATGTTTCATTTGCTAGGGTTGTTGGGTGGGGAGTACGATCAATGGGAACTAAGGAAGAGATCAATCTACAAGTGAGTAGACTACTACACTCACTAGTTTTTCTTGTAGACATGGATTAAATTCAAGTACCTAATGTATGGAAGATATGAAGGATTGAGGGAAAATTTGGGAATGATGTCACGTAGTATTAGAGTAAGCTAGTCATCATGGGATTAGCATCATGTTCCTTCCCTCCTTTTCCTAGATGGTTATGTTAAAAGATTCACATGGTAGATGCTAGTGATAATTAGATTTACATAATCTTCCATGGTAACATACATGAAATGCATATCTAGGGGTGGTAAAGTCTTAAGTATTTTCCAATATGAACCTTGTGGAGAGCATAAATATGTATTGTTATTACTCTGCACCCAATATATGTGAAATCCTTACTTATTACTCATGAGTAAGAAGAAAGTAAAAGTGGAACCCCTATACAAGAAAAAGGCATGGATCCTTATAAATCATAAGACTTATACATGTTCACACATGTTGTAATTAATAAGAATTATTGTGTTTAGTTTTTATCTGATACATATATCATGTGCCGAATAGTATGATAATTGTGTGACTTATACATGGCATGTTTGCTTGGAGGAAGGGGCCGGGCGGGAGCCGGTAGGAGGGGGAAGACGGTGGTTATCTTTCAGTGTATGTATACGTAATTATAAGGAGGAAGGGGCCGGGCGGGAGCCGGTAGGAGGGGGAAGACGGTGGTCATGTGTCATATATATATATACACACACACACAGATATATATATATATATATATATATATATATATATATATATATATATATATATATATTTATCCATATGCTATATATATGATCTTTGTTTGTATTTATAAGGAGGAAGGGGCCGGGCGGGAGCCGGTAGGTGGGGAAAGACGGGGAATTTGAACTTTATGCTTATGAGTGATGAATGTATGTGCCTCATTAATAAAGGATATAATGTATTGTCTGAAGGTGATATTATTTAATAAGGGAATTAGGCAAGGTAAAAGCATATACGTAGGAATATCCGTGTAGGAAATAATTGATGAACTTGCTCTCATATGTACTCGGAAAGAATCTTTTGAGTAAATAAAAGAAAGTTTGGTAGTTGAGACTTTTAACTAATATATTGTATAAGGATATGGGGGTGGATAGGAGAGGGTCACATGGTAGGGGTAGCAGTCATTATGTTCATATAAGACCTCCTCGGACCCCTCAAGGTATGTTTGTGATAGAATTTCCATCTTATCAGTTCCTAGTTGCTTGCGTAGTTTACTCACTGAGCCGTTGAGCTCATTCCCTTTTTCTTTCCCCCATTTCAGGTTTGGATAAAGGAAAGGGACTGCTTTAGCTCGGAGAATTTAGTAATGGGCCGAATGACATGCTATTCATACTGTTTTTTTTTTGTTAACTCTTTACATATGTATGCTTTTCTTTAAGTACTTTCTAGCTTGATATGTTATGGTACAACTATTGTATGTAACTCATCCTTTGTAATATTCTGAGACTAAGGACTTATGGTACATGGGATGTTTTGAAAACTAAGACTGGTGATCGTATTTAGTAATGATGTGTTAAAGATCAAATATCCTTGATGTACATGTCATTAAGACATATTTTGGAAACATATTGTGGAAACATACATTGAGAATGTAATATTTTGGGGATGAGATATATTTATACCTCGTGATAAGTAGGCCGTGTGGGCCGAAATTCTTATGGGAATAAGTAGGCCGTGGAGCCGAAATTATTGTTCTATGTCATGTAGAAATGTGAAACTTTAGGGGAGATGCTGTCGAATTTTTCTGAGATAAAGCATGGAGATTTGGGATAATTGGGAGTTACCAGACTAATCTTGTCTCTCAGAAATCGGGACCGTTACAGTTGGTATCAGAGCCAGTTTAGACGAGGTTAGTCTAGATAGATGTAGTGCAGTGTCTGATTTTGTAAATGTGTGTCACTTGTATGTGTGCTTGCGTAAGTTAGACGAGCGGTATTGGAGAAACAATGGAGTCTTAGGTGTGACTGACCCTGAAATGTATGGTATTTAATTGTTCTCTTACATTTGAATTTGGGTACCCGCATACCTTAGTTCAAATGGATCCTGTGAAGGGTGCGGGCCCTTTGTATGGATTTCCAGTGGTATGGGACACTGGGGAGGGAGAGCAACGAAAATATCACACAGGTCGGGGTTAAAGCAATGGGAGGGACACCCGAGTCTAATAGAGAATCTATGAAAGATGGGTATGATTAAAGAATTGATGATTCTCTAACATGTCTTGTTATATACATGCAACTTATTGTTTTGAGGAATTGGAAGGCAAACCATCTAATGTAAATCCTTACTTCTACACATGGGAGATTCTGATATGCCAGGATCATCATCCGATGGTGCGGAGTCAGAAAGTTTTAGTCGGATAGCGGATCACATGGATTGGGTTTACGAATCAGATGAAACTGATCCAGCAATCATCTTTAATGGCCCCCCAGACAGTAAGAATACAGTGGGTCTAGTGGGACATGATGACGAAGATGCAGTTAGTGAGGCTGAGAGTGTTATGAGAAAAATGCCAGTAACTGTGGACCCGGGAGTCTTGCCCAGCGATGAGTTAAATCCCGAAGGAAGGATTTTTTTGGAGGTATTTGGTGGAACTCCAGCTGGGCCGAAGATATGGATCTTTACGATGACCACGAGTATTAGAGATGTGAGAATGATGCTATATTGGAGGAAGTGAATCCTTAAGAAGAAGAAGACCCTGAGGAAGTGAATCCTGAAGAAGAAGAAGACCCTGAAGAAGTGAACCCTGAAGAAGAAGAAGACCCTGAGGAAGTGAATCCTGAAGAAGAAGAAGACCCTGAGAAAGAGGACCTAGAGGGAGGTGATTCTGTAGGGGACAACAAGGAGGAAAGCTTCACTGGTTCTAATATAACGCCCTGAGAGGGACCTTGGTGGGTGGCATTTTGGAAGGAGAAGTGTTGGCTCATATAAGTAGGGCTTTTGGGGTGGGATAGTTATTGTATGTGTTATATAAGCAATGTGTGTGAACGATGTACCTCATTATAAATGCACTTTTATGTTTTGTAAGAATGTAAGCATGCCAATGTAAATCTTGTTATGAAAACATTTTGAAGATAAATGAAACTAGTATTTTGTATATGGGACTTGCTTCTTTTTGTTGTCATTATACTGTCGATGATAAAACTTGGATTATTCTTTTAGGTATAGATGGACTTGAACTTTCCTCCACCTGATGCTAACTCTGAAGGCAGTGTCCCATTGCACAGTGCAATCGGAAGCGTCCATCCCCCGACAAATCATGAGTTTGTGGGTGATCAATCAAATGTCAACCAGAGAGTTCTGGACAGGGTGCCGGATTGGCTGGTGCAACTGGAAACTGTAAATAACCCACGAAGAGCTCTAGAGCAATTTCAGAAGTTAAATCCACCAGCATTTAAAGGAGGGGCTGACCCAATACAAGCTGAAGAGTGGCTTCGCCAGATTAAGAAGATACTAGATGTCATGGAATGCACTGAGAGTCAACGAGTATCTTTTACCTCTTTTATGTTCCAAGGGGAGGTAGAACGTTGGTGGGAAATGATTAAAAGTGGAGCTAAAACCTTGGGAAAAGAAATCTCTTGGAACTTTTTAGTTAAATAGTTTAATGAAAAGTACATACCAGGAGTGGTGAAGGACAAGCTTGCAATGGAATTTCAAGATCTGAAACAGGATCATTTGACAGTGAGTCAGTATGAAGCCAAGTTTACTCAACTTTCAAGATATGCTGAGAAGCTGGTGTCTGAAGAGGAGGATAGGACAAAAAGATTTGTGAGGGGCTTGAAGCTTGAAATAAGGAGTAAATTGATCTCATTCCAACTACAAATTTATAGCCAAGCTGTAGAGAAGGAACTAGAAGTTGAAAGGGATATGCAAGAAAGTCAGGAAGTAAGGACCAGAGAACTGCCTTTCATAAAGCGCCCCCGGTATACTAATGCATTGAGCTTTGGAGCTTACCCCATGAGGCCCGACAGAGCTATCGGGTCTCCCCTAATGCCCGTCCAAGGAACCAGGGTGAACTCGTGGCCTAGGAGTAGGGGGTTGCCTCATGCTGCGTCACCAATATCCTCCCCACGCTCCAGCTTTGCGGGGAACCTGTGGTGTCCAAGGTGTTGGCCCAAGGTTACAATCACCCGTTTTTAGTGTGTTTTGATGATTACAAAACATATTAGTTATTTGTACTAATATCAATTGTTGTTTAAGTGTGTTTCAGGTTTCTATCTCAAATAGATGTCTTCTTCCCTAAAGGAAGGTGCTTTGGACTCAAGACAACTCAATTTGGGCTCAAGATGCAAAATTGAAGATCATGTGGAGATAGCCCCTCTTGAAGCCTTGAAGTCCCTAGAACATTGTAAGAATAGAATGTTAAAGTTTGAGTGTAGGATATTTGGCTCTAGGATACACAGACACATTATTCTTTACAAATTCTATGTTTTAAAAAAAAAACGTTTGTTTCTAAGTTTATGCCTTAGTTTATATATACATATATCCAACTTGTCACATTTTGAATATCTTGTTTAAAACATGTGTATAGACTATTTCTTGCATAATACTTAGTTGTAAGTATTTCAAAATATTTTTACAAAAATTTTCAACTTCAAAAACTGCCAGATTTTATGTTTCAGGCAAGTCCGGCCGACCGCCCGGTCGACCGGCGCCTGTGTCAGGACATGCACGGTCTGTGCATGTCTGTCGGTCGACCGGCCGGTCGACCCGACTGTTAACAGTTTGCTCTCGGGTTTTCTGGGTCGACCGCCCGGTCGACCGAGAGAAGGAAACTGTGTTTTGTCAAAGTGGACGGTCGACCGGACGGTCGACCGGAGCTCAACGGCTCTTTGCCAACAAGGCGACGGTCGACCGACCCGATCGACCGTCAAGCCTGCAAAAGCCAACGGCTCTTTCCTCTTTGGTGCAATTCTGAAAACTGTTTTTATTTTCTGTTTTAACAGACTTTTTGAGAGTTGTTGGAGACCTTTTTCAGGTCAAATTAGGTGTAAAGAAAATGTTTTTAACCTATTCTCTCCTTATAAATAGAGGGAAATAGGTCCTCATTATTTACCAAGAAAAATCCTCTAGTTTCATTGTTTTCAAAAGAGAAGAAAAATTTGTTTGAGCAATTCAATTCCAATTCTTTTTAGCTTGTTTTTCAGTTGTGTTTGATTGCTAATATCACTCTACAACTGAAGTTTTCTCACTACACTTCATAGAGCCAAAAATCCCTAACTCATTCTATAGTGAAGTTGTAAAAAGAGTGAGAGTGTTGTAAAAGAGTTTGGTGATCTTGTTGTGATCACTCTTGTTCTTCTTCTTGTTCTTGTGGAGATACTTCTTCGGTAGAGGCTATTGTACTTGGTGGAGCTCGGTGCTCGGGTCTTCGGTTGACCATTGTAATCGTCCTCGGTGGATAGTGGAAACCCTTCACGGAGGTGAAGGCGGGGAGTAGAGCGGTGGCTCGAACCTCGAAACAAATATCTTGTGTTTGCGATTGCCTTGTGTCAATTCTTGCTTTAAATTTCTCTTGCACTATATTGCTTTAAATTACTTGCTTGTGATCTTGTTTCTTTCTTTGTGCTCTTACTTCAAGCTTGTGATACTTGTGATATATTGTGTGCATCTCACTATTCATCCATCATAATTTGTCTTGATCGATCATATCTCATACAACAAGGTTGCATTGCGCACCTCTAACCCATTCAAGGGGAATTGGGAGGAAAGAGTTCAGAACCTCTCACGGGGTATTCAGCTCTTAGTCTTGTTTTGAGAGATCGTTGCATCATTCATCATACTTAGTTTTAAAAAGAATCATTAGATTAGCAATAACACCTATTCACCCCCCCTCTAGGTGTTTTTCAATTGGTATCAGAGCTTGGACTCTAGGATTTGGCTTAACAACCTTAGAGAGATCCTAATTTTGCTAATCATTTCATTCATACTCACTTAGTAAAAATGGCCGATGGAATTAAAACCCCTCCTAAGTTTGATGGACTTAACTTTCCCATATGGAAGGTTAAGATGACCGTTTTCTTGCAATCTCTAGGTAGCCGAGTTGCAAAGGCCGTGACCAAACCCTTTAGTGCACCCCCCGGTGATGAATCTACTTGGTCCGAAATTGAGACCAAAGAATTTGATGCCAATGCTAGGGCTCACTATGCACTCCTTCAAGCCCTCAATGATGATGACATAGCTAGAGTCATCCATTGCAAATCCGCATTCGAGATTTGGACACATTTGCTAGTCACACATGAAGGGACTTCACAAGTGAAGAGGGCTAAGATAGACCTTCTTCGGTCCCAATATGAGAACTTTAGCATGCAAGAACATGAAACCATAGATGATATGGTTACAAAATTTACAAAGATCACTAATGGACTTTCTTCTCTAGGTGATGGTATTGACAACGATCAAAAGGTGAGAAAGATCATCCGGGCTCTTCCTCCTTCATGGGAAGTAAAGGCAACTACCTTGAAGGAACTCAATGACAAAGAGGAGATGGAGCTAATAGGTCTCATTGGGAACCTCAAAACCCATGAGATGGAGAGGAAAGCAAGGGAGGACATGGCTCCTTCCAAGAAGAAGACTATAGCCTTCAAAAGCCAATCCACACACTCCGACGAAGACGATGAAGAAGAAGATGACGAAGAGCTCTCACTTCTTGTGAAGAACGTCCGGAGGATGTACAACAAGGCAAAATTTCAAGGAAGAAGGAGATGGCAAGGAGGCAAAGAAGAAAGAAAGATAATTTGCTTCAATTGCCAAAGGCCGGGACACATTGTTGCGGAGTGTCCGGATAAAGTGAAGCCCTCCACATCCAAGAAGCCCTACAAGAAGAAAGCTATGAAGGCAACATGGGATTCCGAGAGCGAATCCGAAGAAGAGATCGACACCGCCAACATGTGCTTCATGGCTAATGAAAGCACAAGCAAGGTAACCCCTTCCACTTCTCTTAATGATGAACTTTCCATGGATGAACTAGGAGAAGCTTTTGTAGAATTATCACATAATTATGATTCCCTAAAGAAAAAGTATTTAAAAATGAAAAAGGAAAATGAATCTCTTAATCTTCAAGTCTTTACTATTTCTAAAGAAAAAGATGAATTACTTTCCACTCTTGTTTCCACTCAAAAAGATTTTGACAAGTATAAGATTTCTTGTAAAGGCAAGTCCCCACTAGTTGATTCTAATGAGATTACCATGCTTAAAGAAAGAATAGACTCATTAGGAATTATTTTGAAAAATTGTGAGTTTGATAAGAAGAAGATAGAGGCTATGTTTCCTAAGAAACAAGCCCCTAAGAAAAATGTTCACCATGCTCATGCTCATGTTCATACCACACGACCTTTACATCGTGGCAAACCCCCAAAGCATGCTCACACTTCACACACTCATCATGCATTCTTGTATGGAAGAGTGTTCTCATGTTCACATTGTGGGCGGAAAGGACACTTAGCCAATTTTTGCTATGATAGACTAAGTGCATCTTTTCATAATGTTTGGGTTCGAAACACTAACTTTCAAGGACCCAAGAAAGTTTGGGTACCAAAGTCAACAACTTTGTTAAATGATATAGGTACCTTCCAAAGCCCAACGACGTAGAGGATTGTGGTATCTTGATAGTGGTTGCTCAAGGCACATGACTTGGGACATCAACAACTTTGCAACCCTGTCAAGATACCATGAAGGTGGCACCGTCACCTTCGGAGATGACGCCAAGGGTAAAATCATCGGTATTGGTAATGTAAAACTTGGCATATCCCCTTTAATTGAAAATGTAGTTTTAGTTGATGGCCTCAAGCATAACCTCTTGAGTGTTAGTCAACTTTGTGATAAAGGTTTTGATGTTATTTTTGATAATGTAGCTTGTAAAGTAATTGATAGAATTTCTAATACTTTTGTGTTTTCCGATTTTCGTGAAAGTAATGTTTATATGATAGATATGTCTAATATGACTTGTAATATTACTTGTTTAAAAGCCCTCGATGATGACTCTTGGTTGTGGCATAGAAGATTAGGCCATATTTCCTTTGACCATATTTCTAGGTTAAACACAAAGGAAATGGTGAAAGGTATTCCTTGTTTGAGTTTTGAAAAGGACCGAGTTTGTGACGCATGTCAATTTGGGAAGCAAACTAAGTCCTCTTTCAAGTCAATTAAGGATATCATGACATCACGTCCTTTGGAGTTAATCCATATGGATCTATTTGGCCCTACACAAACTAAAAGTCTAAGTGGGAATAGATTTGCATTTGTTTTAGTTGATGATTTTTCACGTTTTACTTGGGTTTTCTTTCTTGAACACAAAAATCAAGCATTTTCGTATTTTCAAACTTTTAAGAAAAGAGTTGAAAAAGAAAAAGATATTTCGATTTTAAGAATAAGAAGTGATAGAGGAGGTGAATTCATTAACCAACCCTTTACCACTTTTTGTGAAGAACATGGAATTAAGCATGAACTTTCTTGTCCTAGAACTCCACAACAAAATGGAGTAGTTGAACAGAAAAATCGAACCTTGCAAGAGATGGCTAGGACAATGCTAAGTGAATATGGTCTACCACATTATTTGTGGGCCGAGGCCGTTAATACATCATGCTATATATCAAATCGTGTTTTCTTGTGTAAAAATACTACAAAAACCTCTTTTGAAATGTACTTTTCTAGGAAACCAAATGTTTCATATTTCAAAGTTTTTGGATGCAAATGTTTTGCTCTAAATACAAAAGATAATTTAGGAAAATTTGATCCTAAATCTTATGAGGCTATATTTGTGGGTTATTCTAGTACTAGTAAGGCTTATAGAGTCTTCAATAGGTCATCATTGACTATTGAGGAATCTATACATGTTAAGTTTGAGGAATCTAACTTGTTTGTTAAGAATGTTGTAGAAATAGATACTTTGGATGAAGGCTTGGAGAAAGTGACCTTGGAGGATACACCTACTATGGGAGACAAGCCAAAGGATGATGAAGGAAGTGAAGCTAAAATACAAGAGGCTCAAGGAAATGAAGATCAAACAAATGGAGAAGAGCCCACTCAACAACTTCCAAAGGATTGGAGATACAATCCACATCATCCCAAGGACCTCGTCATAGGTGAAGTATCAAAAGGGGTAACCACTCGCTCTAAACTTCATGACTATTGTGGACATTATGCATTTATTTCTCATGTTGAACCCAAGAACGTCCTCGAAGCCGAGGCCGATTCATATTGGTTGCTAGCTATGCAAGAGGAACTCAATCAATTTGAGCGCAACCAAGTTTGGCACCTTGTTCCTAGGCCCCACGATAGACCAACAATTGGTACTAAGTGGATCTTTAAGAACAAGTTGGATGAATCGGGTAACGTTATTAGGAATAAAGCTAGGTTAGTTGCCCAAGGTTACACTCAAATCGAAGGAATCGATTTTGAAGAAACCTTTGCACCCGTAGCACGGCTTGAAGCCATACGGATGATACTAGCATTTGCCTCATATAAAGATTTTAAATTGTTTCAAATGGATGTTAAAAGTGCTTTTCTAAATGGTTTTATTGAAGAGGAGGTGTATGTTGAACAACCCCCCGGGTTTGTTGATCCCACACATCCGGATTTTGTGTTTAAATTAGATAAAGCTCTTTATGGTTTAAAACAAGCCCCTAGGGCTTGGTATGAAAGACTTTCTTCATTTTTGATTTCAAATGGTTTTAAGAAAGGTAAAATTGATACAACCTTGTTTACAAAACATGTAGAAAAAGATATACTTATTGTACAAATTTATGTAGATGATATTATTTTGGTTCTACTAATGAATCTCTTTGCCAAGCTTTTGAGTCATGCATGAAGGATGAATTCGAAATGTCTATGATGGGGGAGCTCAACTATTTCCTTGGACTCCAAATCAAGCAAAAGAAGGATGGGATCTTCATAAATCAAGCCAAGTACACAAAGGAACTAATCAAGAGGTTCGGGCTTGAAGGATCTAAAGTAAGCAAAACTCCCATGGCAACAACTACAAAGCTTGACAAGGATGAACAAGGTAAAAGTGTAGACATTAAATTATATCGTAGCATGATAGGTAGCTTGCTTTATTTGACGGCTAGTAGGCCGGATATCATGTTTTCCGTTTGTCTTTGTGCACGTTTTCAATCTTGTCCTAAAGAATCTCACATAATTGCGGTTAAACGCATAATTAGATACCTTAAGGGCACCATTGAAATGGGTTTGTGGTATCCGAAAACCGGCCAATTTTCTATGACTAGTTTTTCGGATGCCGACTATGCGGGTTGTAGGGTAGATAGGAAGAGCACAAGTGGAACATGTCAATTCTTAGGTAATTGTCTTGTATCTTGGTCTTCCAAAAAGCAAAATTCGGTAGCCCTTTCAACCGCCGAGGCGGAGTATGTTGCAGTCGGAGCTTGTTGTGCACAAGTTCTTTGGATGAAACATACTCTCCTTGACTATGATTTACATTTTGATCATGTTAAAATATTTTGTGATAATACTAGTACTATTCACATGACAAAGAATGCAAATCAACATAGTAAAACCAAACACATTGACATTAGGTATCACTTTCTTAGAGATCATTATGAGAAAGGTGATATTGATATTGATTATGTTTCTACCGATTTTCAACTTGCCGATATTTTTACTAAACCTCTAGATTATGCTAGATTTTCATTTATTTGTGGTGAGTTGAATGTTTGCATGATAGATTCTTAAAAATATTTCTATTTTGCTTTGTTTTTGTTTTGTTTGTTTTGTTTTTAATCCTTTTTGATGTATGACAAAAAGGGGGAGAAAAAGAAATAAGTTTGCTTATTGAGTTTGTTTATTTACTTGAGTTTTGGGAGAAAAAGATAGATAATTTTGTTCATTATTTTGAGTTTTATGACAAAAATTGTTGTGTTGATATTTTTCAATGCTTTATGTGTGTTTACATAGCTTTTCATATTCTTGATATATACATAGCATTGTTTGAGGGGGAGCTTTCCAAGCTCTTCTTCCATTTTTGTTTAAATAACTCATATGTTTTGTCATCATCAAAAAGGGGGAGATTGTTGGCCCAAGGTTACAATCACCCGTTTTTAGTGTGTTTTGATGATTACAAAACATATTAGTTATTTGTACTAATATCAATTGTTGTTTAAGTGTGTTTCAGGTTTCTATCTCAAATAGATGTCTTCTTCCCTAAAGGAAGGTGCTTTGGACTCAAGACAACTCAATTTGGGCTCAAGATGCAAAATTGAAGATCATGTGGAGATAGCCCCTCTTAAAGCCTTGAAGTCCCTAGAACATTGTAAGAATAGAATGTTAAAGTTTGAGTGTAGGATATTTGGCTTTAGGATACACACACACATTATTCTTTACAAATTCTATGTTTTAAAAAAAAAACGTTTGTTTCTAAGTTTTATGCCTTAGTTTATATATACATATATCCAACTTGTCACATTTTGAATATCTTGTTTAAAACATGTGTATAGACTATTTCTTGCATAATACTTAGTTGTAAATATTTCAAAATATTTTTACAAAAATTTCCAACTTCAAAAACTGCCAGATTTTATGTTTCAGGCAAGTCCGGCCGACCGCCCGGTCGACCGGCGCCTGTGTCAGGACATGCACGGTCTGTGCATGTCTGTCGGTCGACCGGCCGGTCGACCCGACTGTTAACAGTTTGCTCTCGGGTTTTCTGGGTCGACCGCCCGGTCGACCGAGAGAAGGAAACTGTGTTTTGTCAAAGTGGACGGTCGACCGGACGGTCGACCGGAGCTCAACGGCTCTTTGCCAACAAGGCGACGGTCGACCGACCCGGTCGACCGCCAAGCCTGCAAAAGCCAACGGCTCTTTCCTCTTTGGTGCAATTCTGAAAACTGTTTTTATTTTCTATTTTAACAGACTTTTTGAGAGTTGTTGGAGACCTTTTTTAGGTCAAATTAGGTGTAAAGAAAATGTTTTTAACCTATTCTCTCCTTATAAATAGAGGGAAATAGGTCCTCATTATTTACCAAGAAAAATCCTCTAGTTTTCATTGTTTTCAAAAGAGAAGAAAAATTTGTTTGAGCAATTCAATTTCAATTCTTTTTGAGCTTGTTTTTCAGTTGTGTTTGATTGCTAATATCACTCTACAACTGAAGTTTTCTCACTACACTTCATAGAGCCAAAAATCCCTAACTCATTCTATAGTGAAGTTGTAAAAAGAGTGAGAGTGTTGTAAAAGAGTTTGGTGATCTTGTTGTGATCACTCTTGTTCTTCTTCTTGTTCTTGTGGAGACACCTCTTCGGTAGAGGCTATTGTACTTGGTGGAGCTCGGTGCTCGGGTCTTCGGTAGACCATTGTAATCGTCCTCGGTGGATAGTGGAAACCCTTCACGGAGGTGAAGGCGGGGAGTAGAGCGGTGGCTCGAACCTCGAAACAAATATCTTGTGTTTGCGATTGCCTTGTGTCAATTCTTGCTTTAAATTTCTCTTGCACTATATTGCTTTAAATTACTTGCTTGTGATCTTGTTTCTTTCTTTGTGCTCTTACTTCAAGCTTGTAATACTTGTGATATATTGTGTGCATCTCACTATTCATCCATCATACTTTGTCTTGATCGATCATATCTCATACAACAAGGTTGCATTGCGCACCTCTAACCCATTCAAGGGGAATTGGGAGGAAGGAGTTCAGAACCTCTCACGGGGTATTCGGCTCTTAGTCTTGTTTTGAGAGATCGTTGCATCATTCATCATACTTAGTTTTAAAAAGAATCATTAGATTAGCAATAACACCTATTCACCCCCCCTCTAGGTGTTTTTCACAAGGTGTAACCGAAATCACACTGGCAGTTGCTCCATCGGTAAACAATGCTTTACTTGTAGTAGATTGGGTCACATAAGGAGAGATTGTCCAACTTTACACGGGCATCCAGGAGCTAGTAGGGGAACAGGTAGGCCGACCTTGGGCATCAGCCCAACAACAGGAGGACCAACAATCGCCTTTAGGCAACCTGTCAACAAGGCTCGTACAGTTATGACTCAAACATCAGTACAACAACCCAGAGCTCAAGGAAGAATGAATGCAGTAACTCAGCAGGAGGCTCGAGCGTCTAACGCAGTGGTTGAAGGTATTGTTTGTATATCTGAAAATATTGCTCGAGTATTATTTGATCTCGGTGCTACCCACTCCTTTATTTCTTCATCATTTACAACAACAATTAACAACGAATCTGAACCTATGAGTTATCAACTAGTGGTGTCAACCCCTGTAGGCGCAAGATTGACCACTAGTGAGTACTATAAAGGATGTGAAATTATTATAGGAGAAATGAAAACACAAGCAGACCTGATTAAAATAGGAAAGATGGAATATGACCTCACCTAATGGATTGGTTGTCAACATATCGTGCTCATGTAGACTGTCACCAGAAGAGAATAATTTTTATGCTAGAGGGAGCTCCAAAAAAAGTTTATGAAGGGGCGAAGAATAAAATTTGTACTCCAGTCATTTCAGCCATAAAGGCCACTAAGTTATTGAGGCAAGGATGTCAAGGATTCCTAGCAACCATTATTGGTGAGGAAGACAAGATGATAAAAATTGAAAACATAGAAGTTATAAGAGAATACCCTGATGTATTTCCGGAGGATCTACCCGGCTTACCCCCAGATAGGGAAGTAGAGTTTTACATTAATCTTCTACCAGGGACAAGACCCATATCCAAGGCACCCTATAGAATGTCGCCCGCAGAAATGAAAGAATTGAAGGACCAGCTGCAAGAGTTACTAAGTCTCGGATTTATTCGGCCGAGTGTATCACCTTGGGGTGCTCCCGTATTAATTGTAAAGAAGAAGGATGGGAGCATGAGACTGTGCATAGATTATCGCGAACTGAACAAAGTCACTATCAAAAATCGATATCCACTGCCGAGGATTGATGACCTTTTTGACCAACTTCAGGGTATCAGCATATTTTTCAAGATAGATCTAAGATCTGGATACCATCAATTAAAGATTAAACAGGAAGATGTTTCCAAGACGGATTTTCGGACCAGATATGGCCACTATAAGTTTTTAGTGATGCCATTTGGTTTGACCAATGCCCCAGCAGCATTTATGGACTTGATGAATAGGATCTTTCAGTCATACCTAGATCAATTTGTGGTGGTGTTTATTGATGACATACTAATTTACTCAAGAAGCACAGAAGAACATGAAAGACACTTAAGGATAATATTACAACTATTGAGAGAGAAATAACTCTATGCAAAACTTAAGAAGTGTAAGTTCTGGCTGGATAAAGTTGGATTCATGGGTCACATCATAGATAAGGAAGGAATATCAGTGGATCCTGCGAAGATCGAGGCGATTAAGGAGTGGCCTCGACCTACCAATGTCACGGAAGTGCGAAGCTTCCTAGGATTGGCTGGGTATTATCGGAGGTTTGTAGAAGGATTCTCCAGAATAGCGGCATCCTTATCACAGTTAACCAAGAAAGGCCTCAAATTCTATTGGGGAGATAGTCAGGAGAGAAGTTTCCGAGAATTAAAGGATAAACTAACATCGGCTCCAGTCTTAGCCATGCCCACTGGGACTGAAGGTTATGTTGTATACAGTGATGCATCAAAGTCAGGACTGGGGTGTGTATTGATGCAACATGGGAGAGTAATTGCATATGCTTCTAGACAACTAAGGAACCATGAGAGGAATTACCCAACCCATGATCTCGAGCTAGTTGCAGTCATCTTTGCCTTAAAAATATGGTGATACTACCTTTATGGGGTCTCATGTGATATATATACAGACCATAAGAGCCTAAAATACATCTTTACCCAAAAGGAACTGAATATGCGTCAAAGAAGATGGTTGGAGTTAATAAAAGACTATGATTTGGCCATTCAGTACCACCCGGGAAGGCCAATGTGATGGCAGATGCTCTTAGTAGGAAGTCTGGAGGATCCTTGGCAGTATTGTTAACCCAATAGACTGGTCTATTAAAAGAGATAGAGAGGATGCAACTAGAGGTTCTAATAAAAGAATCCAGGTGGGGGATGGGTCAGGTAAATCAAGTCAGCATTGGTTTTGACCTCCATGAAGAAATCAAAGAAGCACAACTAAAAGATGATCAGGTAATTAAGAATGTGGAAAGGGTGCAAAGAGGTGAAACTCAAGATTTTACCATTGTTAAAGACTTGCTAAGAAAGAGGAGCCGAATATATATACCTCTAGATTTTAGGCTCAAGGAGCGAATTATGACTGAAGCTCATTGCACCCCTTATACCGCACATCCTGGAACAACTAAGATGTATCAGGATCTACGAACAAACTTTTGATGGGAAGGAATGAAGAAGGACATAGCTAAATTTGTACAGAGATGTCTGATATGCCAACAAGTCAAAGCTGAATACCAGAAGCCTCCGGGACTCCTCATGCCCTTGCAAATCCCTGAATGGAAGTGGAGCAATATTACTATGGATTTTGTGACAGGGCTCCCTAGATCCCCTCAAGGATATGATGCCATATGGGTGATAGTCGACCGACTCACAAAGTCCGCTCATTTCCTACCCATTCGAATAAACTATTCGATGGATAGGTTAGCCCAAATCTACCTCCGAGAAATAATCAGGATTCATGGAGTACCTGAGACAATTGTGTCAGATCGAGACCCTCGGTTCCAGTCAAGGCTCTGGGTTAGTCTATCCCAAGCTTTGGGCACTAAACTGCATCCAAGTACAGCTGCGCATCCACAAACTGACGGGCAGACAGAAAGAACTATTCAAATATTAGAAAATATGTTGAGGGCATGCGTATTGGATTTCGGAGGCAATTTGGAAAAATACCTACCACTAGTAGAGTTTGCATATAACAATAGTCACCAGTCAACTATAGGGATGCCGCCATTTGAAGCTTTGTATGGAAGGAAATGTAGATCTCCAATTTGTTGGGAAGAGATGGGAGACCGGAGATTGTTCGGAACCGATTTAGTTCAAGAAACAACAGAGAAAATTCAAATAATAAGAAAGAGAATGAAGGCGGCCCAGAGCAGACAGAAGACATACGCAGATCGGCGTCGGAGACCCTTGGAGTTTGCAGAAGGTGACAAAGTTTTCCTTAGAATATCTCCAATGAAAGGAGTGATACGCATGGGCAAACGAAATAAGTTGGACCCCGTTTTATTGGACCTTTTGAAATATTGGAAAGAATTGGACCACTGGCCTACCGGTTAGCCCTGCCACCAGAAATTGAGAAAATACATAACGTATTTCATGTGTCGCAATTAAGGAAATACATACCAGATCCTAGTCATGTCCTCAGTTACTCACCACTACAACTCCATGAGGACTTGTCATATACGGTGGAGCCAGTACAAGTTCTAGATCGTAAAGAGAAACAATTACGGAACAAAGCGATTCCTTTGGTAAAGGTATTGCGGAGGAGCCAGGAGATCGAAGAAACTACCTGGGAACCAGAGGAGGAAATGCGGAAAACCTACCCACAGCTTTTTTAAGGCGCGTTGAGCTTCGGGGTCGAAGCTCTCTTAAGGGGGTAGAAATGTAACAACCGATTTCTAACTTATATATTTTTCACCTCCTAAGTATCTGGATCATCGGTTGATCATCGGTTGAAGGGATTTATTTCGAATTTTTTTCTCTCTCTCTTTCTTTATCCTTAAAATACTAATAATAATATCAAATGTTAAATTTCGTTATAAATGAATTACTTTCCTAATGGAAATACGGTAAATAGGGAGTACATGGAATTTTGTGTATAGTGTACCTTAGTATAAATAAGGTACTAGTATAAATAAGGGTATGTCACATGGGTATTTCAAAAAAAATCATAAATTACTTAATTAAAATCTAGGGTATACTAAGAATAATACATGGAGATAGTGGAATGGGGTAGGTGTGCATGTAGGGGGAGATCTAGGGCTAGGATCATCTTGATTTAAGCTTGAACAAGTGGCAACTTGAGGGGGGATCTCACCTTGTAAATTACACTAATAAATGAACTTATTCCTATTTTGCCCTCCCCATCTCCTACGTTCAGATCTGAGAGAAAAGAAAACTTCCCTTCTCTGTATCTTCTTCTTCCAAACCCTAGATCCCTCAGTCCTCTCTCCTATTCCCACTCTAACTCTCTCTCCCCTCCTTCTTTGCATCCCCGGCCGGAGCCCGGGGGACGAGCCGCGTGCAGCCGCGCACAGCCGCGCGCAACCGCGCGCAGCAGCAGTGCGCGTGCGCGCACTGCCGGCCAGGCCGCACGCACGGCCTGGAATAGGGGGACGCGCATTAGCCGGAGGAGGAGGCGAGGTGTGGATTTGGGCTGATTTTCAAGTGTGGAGCAAGCCCTAGATCTGAAATTTTGGGTTCCAAAACTCCAAATTTCAGGGGTTAACTCTAACTGAAAGTAACCAAGGTAATCATCTATGTCTCCTCTTATTGTTGATTGTATATGTGATCTAAAATTCCCTATGTTTCATTTGCTAGGGTTGTTGGGTGGGAGTACGATCAACGGGAACTAAGGAAGAGATCAATCTACAAGTGAGTAGACTACTACACTCACTAGTTTTTCTTGTAGACATGGATTAAATTCAAGTACCTAATGTATGGAAGATATGAAGGATTGAGGGAAAATTTGGGAATGATGTCACGTAGTATTAGAGTAAGCTAGTCATCATGGGATTAGCATCATGTTCCTTCCCTCTTTTTCCTAGATGGTTATGTTAAAAGATTCACATGGTAGATGCTAGTGATAATTAGATTTACATAATCTTCCATGGTAACATACATGAAATGCATATCTAGGGGTGGTTAAGTCTTAAGTATTTTCCAATATGAACCTTGTGGAGAGCATAAATATGTATTGTTATTACTCTGCACCCAATATATGTGAAATCCTTACTTATTACTCATGAGTAAGAAGAAAGTAAAAGTGGAACCCCTATACAAGAAAAAGGCATGGGTCCTTATAAATCATAAGACTTATACATGTTCACACATGTTGTAATTAATAAGAATTATTGTGTTTAGTTTTTATTTGATACATATATCATGTGCCGAATAGTATGATAATTGTGTGACTTATACTTGGCATGTTTGCTTGGAGGAAGGGGCCGGGCGGGAGCCGGTAGGAGGGGGAAGACGGTGGTTATCTTTCAGTGTATGTATACGTAATTATAAGGAGGAAGGGGCTGGGCGGGAGCCGGTAGGAGGGGGAAGATGGTGGTCATGTGTCATATATATACATATATATACATACATATATATATATATATATATATATATATATATATATATATATATATATATATATATACATATATATATATTTATCCATATGCTATATATATGTTCTTTGTTTGTATTTATAAGGAGGAAGGGGCCGGGCGGGAGCCGGTAGGTGGGGGAAGACGGGGAATTTGAACTTTATGCTTATGAGTGATGAATGTATGTGCCTCATTAATAAAGGATATAGTGTATTGTCTGAAGGTGATATTATTTAATAAGAGAATTAGGCAAGGTAAAAGCATATACGTAGGAATATCCATGTAGGAAATTAATTGATGAACTTGTTCTCATATGTACTCGGAAAGAATCTTTTGAGTAAATAAAAGAAAGTTTGATAGTTGAGACTTTTAACTAATATATTGTATAAGGATATGGGGGTGGATAGGAGAGGGTCACATGGTAGGGGTAGCAGTCATTATGTTCATATAAGACCTCCTCGGACCTCTCAAGGTATGTTTGTTATAGAATTTCCATCTTATCAGTTCCTAGTTGCTTGTGTAGTTTACTCACTGAGCCGTTGAGCTCATTCCCTTTTTCTTTCGCCCATTTCAGGTTTGGATAAAGGAAAGGGACTGCTTTAGCTCAGAGAATTTAGTAATGGGCCGAATGACATGCTATTCATACTGTTTTTTTTTTGTTAACTCTTTACATATGTATGCTTTCCTTTAAGTACTTTCTAGCTTGATATGTTATGGTACAACTATTGTATGTAACTCGTCCTTTGTAATATTCTGAGACTAAGGACTTATGGTACATGGGATGTTTTGAAAACTAAGACTGGTGATCGTATTTAGTAATGATGTGTTAAAGATCAAATATCCTTGATGTACATGTCATTAAGACATATTTGGAAACATATTGTGGAAACATACATTGAGAATGTAATATTTTGGGGATGAGATATATTTATACCTCGTGATAAGTAGGCCGTGTGGGCTGAAATTCTTATGGGAATAAGTAGGCCGTGGAGCCGAAATTATTGTTCTATGTCATGTAGAAATGTGAAACTTTAGGGGAGATGCTGTCGAATTTTTCTGAGATAAAGCATGGAGATTTGGGATAATTGGGAGTTACCAGACTAATCTTGTCTCTCAGAAACCGGGACCGTTACATAAACTAACAAATAAACAATAAACATGCATATAAATTCAAATACATGCATATAAACTCAAATACTTCTCCCCCTTTTTGTCAATCATCAACAAAGGGGTCAAAGAAAACAATTTTCTCCCCCTTTTTGTCTTAAACAAAAAATTATCAATAAGGAGTGAAATCAAAACAAAACTTTCGTGATACCAATTGTAAGAAAAAATATATCAATTTAGTGCATCATGATATCAATAAAACATACCAATTGAAAGTACATAAAACAAATACCAATTGTAAGTAAATAAAACATGTTCAAGAAATCAACCAAAAATTTGATATTAATTGATACCAATTGTAAACATATAGGTAATCTTGATATCAATTGTAAAGATTAGTACCAATTGAAAATAATTTTTCATTAGGAACATATGATACCAAAAAAAATAATCATTATCATTTTTCAATCATTTTTCAATATAAAGTGTGGGAGTAAAATACGAAAGGTAAACAAAACAAATTGAAAAGTGAAATATGAATTTTCTCCCCCTTTATGAAATACCAAACAAAATGATACATAAGCTTGTGTAAAATACCAATTGAAACATACTCAATTGAAATATAATGGACATTTAAGAAATCAAGCTTAGCATAATCAAGATTTGTGCTCAAAGATATAGAGATATAGTAAGCACAAATAAAGCATATATATATATGAGTATACCAAAAAGAATGTCAATAGTGATACCAATTGAAAGGATCCAATGATACCAATTGAAAACATGATAAAATCAAGTGTATAACTCATATTTCCTACCACCCATTTCATGCACTTGTTTAAAAAGATTTTCAATAATAAGCATACAAGGCATGGGCCCAACCAACCGCCCTTAAATGGGTAGGGGTTTTCAAAAATAAGTTTGAAAATATAGTATGTTTGAAAACTCTACCAAATGAAGAATACGAACTAGTTTAATGAAAAACTTGTAAACTAGTACGAAATCCTTCAAGTAAGAAATAAAACAAGAATATATTCCATAAAAATCATGTAAATCACATGATCACCAACACTCAAAATCTATGAAGCATATATCATACTCATGAAAATAAAATCATGAGCAAATATCAAGTAATATGAGTGTACAAGTTTTGTGAAAGACAAGTCATGGAAATAGGCAATCAAGTTCAAATACAAAATTCCTTAAAAACATCAAAACTAGAATTCCTACAAGGTATATGTATGTCATGTACAAACTACCGTATACATACATATCCAAATATAAACGAGTCCACAAAAGTATATGCATGAAGGCAAGTGGCTCAAGGAATGTATATGTATAGCTAATAGTTTGGACAAAATAGACATATACATAAAGTTAAACATTCATATGAAAACATGTACAAAAAAATGAAGAATACAAGTCAAATGCATGAATCATCAAAACTAGACTATACTAGTATATCTAATAAGTCCAAATGAGCATTCAAGCACAAATATATAAAAGTCTATTTGTGGCTCACTAGTTATACAAGTATATCCTAGTTTTAATGAAAACTAACATCCAAACAAGTAATCAAAACAAAACTCATAAACATACATATGATCATTATGGAAAATGCCCATGGATTAGAGCTATGATATACATGATAGCTAAACCAAATATGAGAACGCAAAGGTATAAATCCATATCAAACATGGGTGTCTCAAATACTAATCATACATGTCATAGGACTAATAATCATGGCATTTATCATATTAATCATGAAACAATAAAGCATGCTAAAAATGAACAAGCTCCTAGCATGTAAACATAAATGAGGAGTAAGGGATAGTTACAAAAACCTAGAAGGCAACTCTCCATGTCTCCAAAACAAGGTAGTCCTCCCACCAAACTCCCCTTGAAAGTGATGCATCCAAATAGTCCTCTTTTAAGCTTGGAACGCATCCACCTCAAGGCACCATTACTCTCACGTCATGCGAGAGCCCACACCTACATCAAATACAATAAGGGTGGTCTTTGGTACCCACACTTTTTTGGGTCCATGGGGGTTAGCTCCTTTCCTAACCCAAACAAATTTAGTTGCTAAATTTACATCATGTATCTTATCATAGCAAAATTTAGCAAGGTGGTCCTTACGTCCACAATGTGTACATGTGTACACATGAGCATACATAGTGTGATGAGTGTGAACGTGAGGAGCATGTGTATGCCGTGATTTGTGTGCATGCATAGATGGAATTTGTTTCTTACGAAACATGGATTCCAAACATGTATGGTTCATGGCACAATGGCTCAAAGTGGAGCCCAAACAATCCACACTCTTCTTTAACAAACAAATATCATTATCAATCCTAGAAGAAGAGGTGTATGCAATAGGTAAGTTAGGTGAAGTTATACTAGTATGGCAAACATGTGAATCAATATTATTTTTCAAACATTTATTTTCTTTAGAAAATGAATCTAGTTCTTTTGAAATAGAAATAATCTTGGTTTTCAAAGAATCATTTTCTTTTAAAACAAAAGCAAGTTTAGAAGATAGATCCTCATTTTTCTTCAAAACTAAATCACAATCATTTCTATTTTTCAAAATCTTGTTTTCATTAAGTGCAAGTTCAAGTTTAGATTTCAATGAATCCCTTTCATTAGAAAACTCCACTTTCTCTTGCAAAACCAAATCTAATTTTGAACACAAATCCTTATTTTCTTCTTTAGTTCAAAATTCTTCTTTTTCAAAAGATTATATTTCTCTAACAATTTTTCACATACAATGGATAGTTCTTCATTCAAAGCATTTGGATCAATATGATCATTACTTGAAGAACTAGCATCATCATCATCTAATTGAGATTCTGAATATACCTCAAGGGAGTCATTCTCGTGGACCATGTAGCATGCATCGTCGGATTCTCCACTAGATTCATCCTCCATTTGGATTGGCAATTGAAGCTTGGAGGTGGTCAACGTGTTCCACACTGCAAAGGCGGAATCACAGTTAGAAACTAAGCACAAATATTCTTTGTCAAGCGTGCTTCTAAGTGCCTCAAGGGCTTGTGCATTGGCCTCTATATGCTTGCTATCACCAAGATATGATTTCTTGGTAGCGGTAAGGAAAACATGCAAGCCTAGGATTTTCAAGTACATGGACATCCTAAATTTCCACATGTCAATGTTGGAGACATCAAACATGGGAGGTGTCAAGCAATCCATGAGTGTGTGTAAACAATATACGTGCAAATGCAAATGATAGATTAGCAAAACCAAGATCACACTCCTAGGTGGTTAAATCTAATATCAGGAGCGTAGGCTCTGATACCAATTGAAGGTACACCTAGAGGGGGGGTGAATAGGTGTACGGCTAATCTAATGAACTAAATGCGGAAATTAAAAACTTAATTGCAACAACACTTAATGCAACCAACGAGTGTAGCCGAATTCCCAGTGAAGGGCTCTGGACTAACTCCTCTTGATTCCTCTGAATAAGAGTTGAGGCGCTATATGAAACTCTCGTGGTTAAGCACAAGTGAGGCACACAAACACACAAGCATGTCTATGATATGGCAATATGAATCAATGCACAAAGTAAAGAGAGAGAGTTAGAGATAATGGATCTATCACAAACACAAGTAATTTGTTTCGAGGTTCGAGCCACTGCTCTATGTCTCCGCCTTCACACAGAAGGATTTCCACTATCTCTGTCCACACAGGACTCCCACACAGGGAACCTTCACTGAGGATTTAGGGTAAATACAACCGGGAGTACACAACTCCTCTCTCAACCAAATACAACCTCTCACTAGAGGCAATGCACACAATCACTACCTCACACAAGAGGGGTAGGCACTTAGCCAACAGACCAATCGCCTCACACTTGAGGGATTCCAACACAAACTCCACCTCTCACAAGAGGGAGTTAAACACACTCTCAACCTCTCACTAGAGGGAGCCAACCACCACTCCAAATCAACCTCTACACAAGAGGGATAACACAAAGTAGGAGGGTTTACAACTAGGTAGTTTTCACAACCACAGACAAATTTCTTTTCCACAAAAATAAAGATCCTATAGAGAGGATAGAATAATAAGCTCAAGTGTGGAAAATAAAGTATTTTTAACAAAGAAAATCACTTGGGAAAATCTCTAAATAGATATAGAATTTTTAGACCAAAAACCAAATTCCCAAAAGACTATTTTCTTTGAAATAACAAACACTTTTAAAAATAAATGAAGATTGATCTTTAAAACACAAAAACTCTTTTGAAAAACTTGCTCTTAAAATAATAAAGAAGATCAGAATTTTTGGCTCTCAAAAACTTGGAGAAAACCTCTCTCAAAATGGGATATTTATAGGCCATGAAAAATTCTGCCTGTTGGCAGCTGACACAGGCCAGATTGGCCTTCCGGGCGACCGGCCGGTCGACCGGCCAACGGTCAAAAAATTGACCATTGAGCCTGCCGGTCCACCGTCCGGTCGACCGCGCCCAGAACCAGAGAGCAATGGCTCTCTAGCCGGTCGACCGCCCGATCGACCGGGATAACCCGAGAGTGGATTGCCTTCAGTCGGTCGACCGGCCAACTAGGCTGGCCAGCGTGCACGTCGGTCGACCGGTCCGGTCGACCGACTCTGGGTTCGGTCGACCGCCAGAGCCTGGCAGGGCATTTTTAGGACTTTAAACTTGGGTATTTTAATTCCAATTAAATCTCATAAAAACTCTAAAAATCCACAAAAATAGTTTCTTATATTCTCTTTGAAATACAAACATGTGTGAAAAAAAATTCAACACATATTTCAAACTATTTGAACCATTTTTGTGACTTACAAATTTTGCCGAAAACCAAAATCCGTATTTTTCCAAAACTTGGATTTTTCAAATGGAAATCCGATTTTTCCAAAACACATCCAAATACAAAACCATGATATTTAAACAACTTGAAGCATGTTGTATATGGATATAATCCAATATACATGAAAGATATATATATATATCAATGTTTTTTACTATAAATCCGAAAATACGTTTTGTTAAAACACAAAACTCCAAATACACGAATAGGCATATCAAAATAAGTTTGTTTAAGATCTGAAGCATACATGTATATAGAACAAATCTAATATACATTAAACCATGTAAACTTGTTTTGAGTTTATCTATTCATGAAAACCAAGATTGGTTAAACGAAAACCAAAAACCAATAAACATGAAACTAGAAACAAGTGTGTGTGTGTTGTGAACTTGAGCATATCACACTATCTAATCTTTAACAATGGATCTAAACAACTATTCTAAAACAAATCGAAGCCTTCTTGACGAACTCCGTCTTCAAACCGACTCGATATAAACGTGATCCACCGAGCTTGACTCCAACAAGTGCTAGATATGAACTTTGACGCCTGGCTCTTGAATCACCATGTGAAAGCTCCAAAACACCTTTGTTGAAGCTGTCACCTACTAATATCTTGGTTAAGTATCTGAAACGAAACATCACAAGATTATTAGTAAACCTATAACTACATGAGTTAATCATCATCAAAACTAGAGTGAAAGGCCTCTGGGCCAACAGTAGATACCAAGTATAATCAGTCAAGTTTCTCATGTAAATCAAGATATTCAAGATGAGTAATAACCTACTTCATGAATAGAATAATCTAGGCAATATATATAATCAACTCATATCCTCAAAGTCATCGGTATATCCATCCTCTAAGTCATCAATAAATCAGATCGATCAATAGCTATCATAAAACTCCAAATATATAATATAGTCACCGGTATCAATAAAATCATTCATAATAACTCTATCTCCATAACTGAAATAGTCAAGAACCAATCATGAAGTAATATATATCCTCGAGATTAAATTAAATTTATCCAACCATAATCAAGATCATCACACACTCTCACTCTATCAAGGTCAATCACAGGATCTCAAAATCAAATAACATATCAAGAATATATATCTCTCTAAAATCCACATGGTCAGGTCAACCCGATCAACATCTATTTCTCAACCCCAAGTCAACTCAAATCCAATCGAGTTTACCGACAGGTTCAAGTCCAAAGTTTCATTTTATCAATAAAGATCTCCTATTTATTAAATCATCAATATCCTAATCAATCAAAATCATAACTAAGCAGTGTAACGTCCTCGATCAACATGGAATCTAGATCACCTCCACACCTAATAATCAATATCAATAAGATCATCAATATATCAATCAAACTCACCAATGCGATAATCCAAAAATAATAGCTCCTAACAGTCCTGAAATTAGTCTCATCGTAAACACTAGAGTCAAGGGTATCATATTCACACACATCCATGCATCAGTAAAACAGTCTATCAATAAACCAACATCATGTCTAACATGTCCTCAATATCCAAAAGAGTTCTGGTCTGAAATAATCACCAAATACATGAATATCAAATCTGATAACTAATACCAATTATATCAATCTCAAGATCGAGCTGAGTCAAGTCACAGTCTAAGGTGTATCAAAACTAGGCCTAAGCCAACAACGACAACTACCAACACATGAAATAACGCTAATATAAGCCCATCTCAACTACGTGATTAAAGTGAGCAATCATGGGTGTCTCATAAAGTGGTACAAGTAGACAAACTGATAACATATAACAGAAAGCCACATGAAATGATAAGAGAAAAATACAAATACATATTTACAACGGCAAATAAGGAATTAAGACATAGGCAAACACTCACAACACCATTAAATTAAAATTAACAAAGAAGTGAAACACTCACAAAATAGAACTATAGAAGGAAGAGAAAACACTCACAAATAAAATTAATTAAAATTAAACTAAGAAGTAAAACACTCACAACACAATTAAATAAAATTACACAAAGAAGTGAAACACTCACAACACAATTAAATAAAATTAAATCAAGAAGTAAAACACTCACAAAATAAAATTAATTAAAATTATACAAGAAAAGAAACACTCACCTGAGGTCGATCCCAAGTCCAAAACACTGAAATCATAAGGCCTCGATAAATCTACATTGTTTAGTCCAATAAATTGGTTAGGATCTTTAATTTATTTAATCTTGATTAATTAACTTAATGTTGGGAGTATGATCCTCTAGATTACATGAAATTAATAGGTTTAATTTGACTAATTTTAAATCTTCTTTTATTGGGTTTTTAAAGACTTTTTAACATTAAATTTCTTAACGGGTGTAGATTTATCATTAAGGGAAACTAAATTTAAAGGAGATAATTTGATTTAATTTATATTGCTATTCTTATGAAAATTTTATCATGAAAAGTAGAAGTAGTGTAGATTGTTATTTATATTTTTCTCTATTTTTTGATATTTTTGATAAATTATTTTAATATGTAATCTTTGTTTTCTTTCTTCCTTTCTTTCTTCTTTTTTTCTTCTTTTCTTTTCTTTAAACAGGGCCCAGGCCCAGCCCAGGTTGGACCAGGCCGGACCTGGGCCTGGTCAAGATTTTCCCTTGTCTTTTTTTTTTTTTCTTTTTTTGTTCTGGGCCTCTCTGGTGCAGCCCAGCCCGGCCAGACCCGGGCCAGACCCGCCCAGGCCAGGCCGGGTCTGGTCTGGCCTGTTAAAAAAATTTTTTTTTTTAAATGAGCAGAAGGCCCTGAGCGGCCCAGCCGAGCCCGGGCCTGCCATGCCCGAGCTAGGCCAGGCCCGGCCAGACTTGGCCTGGGCTCGGCCAGGCCCTGCCCAGGCCAGACCGGCCCAGGCAAGGCCAGGCTGCTATCAGCCAGGCCGAGTGCAGCGGCCACTGGTTTTTTTTTTTTTTGAAATCTCTTTTTTTTTGAAAATATTTTGTTAAAAATTCTGAAAAAAAATATGTAAATCTAAATTATAAGTTGGTGTACTTTCACATGAATTTTAGTTGGATTTTAGATTGGATTTTTGATGTATAAAATATTCATAGATGACCCTAGTATTGACATGTTATTGATTAGATTATTTGTATCATATTAATTAAGAAAAACTAATTTACTTACTTGGATTTGACCTCCTAGCATGCTCCTCAATCCCTGTACCTCGAAACCCTTTTTCGTTCATGAGGAGAAAGGAAAGATGAAAGTGGAAAGAGTTGGATTAGGGTTTCTCTTGAGGTAGAAGAGAAAGAAAGAGATGGGGAGAGTTAGGTCATAATTTTCTTTTGGAGGTAGAAAAAGAGAAGAAATTTAGGGTCTTTATATAGATTATTAGGTATTTAGGAACCTGATTCTAATTAGGTTTAGATTGCTTAATTTAGTAAGTTAGAATTCCAATTAGTTAGATTACTTAATTTAGCAATTTAGATAAGAATGGAAGGTTGCAGAAAAATCTCAAAGAGTTTTGATTTAATATGATTTTTTTATTAGGATTTAAATTAGGATTAGGATTAGGATATATTATTGTGTTTTTGTTAAAAGAAATAAGTAATATTAAGAAAAAGAGAGGGTGGGCTTGTGGGCTTAGTTTTTGGGCTTAAAGAAAAAAAGGAAAAGAAGAAAATGAATGAAAATAAGAAGTGGGCTTGGCTCATGTGGGCTTAGCATAAAAAGAAAAAGAAAACAAAAGGAAAAGGAGAATAGGCTGAGCTTATTGGGCTTGGATGAAAATAATAATACTACTCATATAATTTAAAATAACTAAATATAAGTAATAAGAGTCTACAAGTCATAAACAATAATAATACTAATAATGATAATAAATCAAGTTAATTAATAATATTAAAAATAATAGGTAAGATCAAGTAAATTTTTTAAATAATAATATAGTATTATTAAATAGGGGATATTACATTCTACCCACCTTAACAAAAATTTCGTCCTCAAAATTTCCATAAAGTAGGGAATGATAAAAATCAAATTAGGAAGAAGATGAAGCTTCCATACCGCTTCTCACTACATCAAGACTTCACCATGCTTCCACTGCGCACTCTGATCTTTATTACCGGCTTTAGAATGGAGTGATCAAACTCGAGGGGCAAAATCAGGGAAATAGAATCGAAAAGAGGATAGGAATCAAGATGGAACCCAAATTACTCTAGAAGAAGTGTTAGAATTGAGGATATCAGCAGATCAAAGAGATGGATATCAAAAGGAGAACGATCAATTCCAAATGGACCCAATATCATCATGTGAATAATATATGTATATTGCAGTGTACTATAGCTCGTTGCAAGTTACCAGTATGAACTAGGTCCTTTTTTTTTTTGTAAACCTGGCTCTGATACCAAGAAAACCCTGTCATACCCCGCTTCCCAAAATACGCTGAAGCGGAGACGCGACACGAGTCGGCGACGCATATACACAAAGAAAATACCTCACGTATATGCGCTAAGCCTTAAGTAACCCGAAACAAGCTATAAATTTATACTATAATGAGTCAACGACCACTGCAATAATACATATAAGCATCCACGCATGATATCATATGAATAAAGAACTGGAATAATAAATGAATCTGGTATAACGAGAATCAGGAAATAATATGAAGACAAGAAAGATAAGAATACCGAAATCGAATAGGGAGAAGCTCCAGCTCTTCGCGAAGCGTACTGTCTCCTCGAACACCACACAATAGAAACAAAGCGTCCAATATCTGGACGTGCAAATCCAGTGTCGTCAGAAAGCGACCTGGTGAGTGTGTGTGTGAAGGGGAGAGCTCGTGCATATAAATAATGTGCACAGACTAATAACCAGATAAACTACAGATAGAAGATAACTAAATAACATGAAAAACAGTTAACTAAAGGATAACTGCATAACAACATGAATGAAGATAAAAGTCAAATATCACAACTGTAAACAAGTAACTGATATCTGAAGGTATAACCAAGCATATGTCACTAGTCTGGTGTACAATCCTATATCTATCATAGTTTATATATATATATATACAGTCGGGTGATCACAGTTAGTCACCATACATTAACAGTTTATTATTATTAATTATGTCAGCGAACACCAATTGCCACATGTAATAGACACATCCCATACTACGCCTATTACACGTGTCAATCGAAGTCCTCAGTTATTGAAACTGATCGGTTTAAGACATTGTCTGTGTTTTAGGTGGGTCCCGTGCATACCCGGACCACGGCCCAGACAACTGGCACTGAATCAGGACCTACCGCAAGGTAGTCAGGAACATGTATAACAGGAACAGGAAACAGGATGGGGTGTCAGTCACCCCACGGGAACCCTGCAGTGGAACCCTCTTTCGGCTACGCAACCTCAATCCTAGGTCCACCCAAAATACAGACGCTGTCTCCTCCATCAATCTCCCTAATCCCAGTGTAAGTTGTTTAATATCATGTTATTAGTTTATTGAGATTACTTAATGTGCATGTTACTTGAATCACTGGGATAACTCGGTGGTAGTCACGGTAACAATATCAACATGTAATAGGATATCGGAATAACATGAATATATAATATCAATGAACAGGATACCGGTATAACAGGAATATGTAACAAGTATAACATGAAGGTGTTGTTACCGTGTAACAATATTTTTCCAGCAATTAAGTAACATGGACAATAGTTATCAGGTAGATACCAAGTATAATCAGTCAAGTTTCTCATGTAAATCAAGATATTCAAGATGAGTAATAACCTACTGTCATGAATAGAATAATCTAGGCAATATATATAATCAACTCATATCCTCAAAGTCATCGGCATATCTATCCTTTAAGTCATCAATAAATCAGATCGATCAATAGCTATCATAAAACTCCAAATATATTATATAGTCACCGGTATCAATGAAATCATTCATAATAACTCTATCTCCATAACTGAAATAGTCAAGAACCAATCATGAAGTAATATATATCCTCGAGATCAAATTAAACTTATCCAACCATAATCAAGATCATCACACACTCTCACTCTATCAAGGTCAATCACAGGATCTCAAAATCAAATAACATATCAAGTATATATATCTCTCTAAATTCCACATGGTCAGGTCAACCCGATCAACATCTATTTCTCAACCCCCAAGTCAACTCAAATCCAATCGAGTTTACCGACAGGTTCAAGTCCAAAGTTTCATTTTATCAATAAAGATCTCCTATTTATTAAATCATCAATATCCTAATCAATCAAAATCATAACTAAGCAGTGTAACGTCCTCGATCAACATGTAATCTAGATCACCACTACACCTAATAATCAATATCAATAAGATCATCAATATATCAATCAAACTCACCAATGCGATAATCCAAAAATAATAGCTCCTAACAGTCCTGAAATTAGTCTCATCGTAAACACTAGAGTCAAGGGTATCATATTCACACACATCCATGCATCAGTAAAACAGTCTATCAATAAACCAACATCATGTCTAACATGTTCTCAATATCCAAAAGAGTTCCGGTCTGAAATAATCACCAATACATGAATATCAAATCTGATAACTAATACCAATTATATCAATCTCAAGATCGAGCTGAGTCAAGTCACAGTCTAAGGTGTATCAAAACTAGGCCTAAGCCAACAACGACAACTACCAACACATGAAATAACGCTAATATAAGCCCATCTCAACTACGTGATTAAAGTGAGCAATCATGGGTGTCTCATGAAGTGGTACAAGTAGACAAACTGATAACATATAACAGAAAGCCACATGAAATGATAAGAGAAAAATACAAATACATATTAACAACGGCAAATAAGGAATTAAGACATAGGCAAACACTCACAATACCATTAAATTAAAGTTAAACAAAGAAGTGAAACACTCACAAAATAGAATTATAGAAGGAAGAGAAAACACTCACAAATAAAATTAATTAAAATTAAACCAAGAAGTAAAACACTCACAACACAATTAAATAAAATTACGCAAAGAAGTGAAACACTCACAACACAATTAAATAAAATTAAATCAAGAAGTAAAACACTCACAAAATAAAATTAATTAAAATTATACAAGAAAAGAAACACTCCCCTGAGGTCGATCCCAAGTCCAAAGCACTGAAATCATAAGTCCTCGATAAATCTACATGGTTTAGTCCAATAGGAATTGTTAGGATCTTTAATTTATTTAATCTTAATTAATTAACTTAAGGTTGGGAGTATGATCCTCTAGATTACATGAAATTAATAGGTTTAATTTGACTAATTTTAAATCTTCTTTTATTGGGTTTTTAAAGACTTTTTAACATTAAATCTCTTAACGGGTGTAGATTTATCATTAAGGGAAGCTAACTTTAAAGGAGGTAATTTGATTTAATTTATATTGCTATTCTTATGAAAATTTTATCATGAAAAGTAGAAGTAGTGTAGATTGTTATTTATATTTTTCTCTATTTTTTTGATATTTTTGATAAATTATTTTAATATGTAAATCTTTATTTTCTTTCTTCCTTTCTTTCTTCTTTTTTTTCTTCTTTTCTTTTCTTTGAACAGGGCCCAGGCCTAGCCCAGGTTGGACCAGGCCGGACCTGGGCCTGGTTCAGATTTTCCCTTGTCTTTTTTTTCTTTTTTTTGTTCTGAAAATTAATTAAAATTATACAAGAAAAGAAACACTCACCTAAGGTCGATCCCAAGTCCAAAGCACTGAAATCATAAGTCCTCGATAAATCTACATGGTTTAGTCCAATAGGAATTGTTAGGATCTTTAATTTATTTAATCTTAATTAATTAACTTAAGGTTGGGAGTATGATCCTCTAGATTACATGAAATTAATAGGTTTTATTTGACTAATTTTAAATCTTCTTTTATTGGGTTTTTAAAGACTTTTTAACATTAAATCTCTTAACGGGTGTAGATTTATCATTAAGGGAAGCTAAATTTAAGGAGGTAATTTGATTTAATTTATATTGTTATTCTTATGAAAATTTTATCATGAAAAGTAGAAGTAGTGTAGATTGTTATTTATATTTTTCTCTATTTTTTTGATATTTTTGATAAATTATTTTAATATGTAAATCTTTATTTTCTTTCTTCCTTTCTTTCTTATTTTTTTTCTTCTTTTCTTTTCTTTGAACAGGGCCCAGGCCTAGCCCAGGTTGGACCAGGCCGGACCTGGGCCTGGTCCAGATTTTCCCTTGTCTTTTTTTTCTTTTTTTTTCGTTCTGAAAATTAATTAAAATTATACAAGAAAAGAAACACTCACTGGTCCGGCCTGTTAAAATTTTTTTTTTTAAATAAGCAGAAGGCCCTGAGCGGCCCAGCCGAGCCCGGGCCTGCCATGCCCTGGCTAGGCCAGGCCAGGCCAGACTTGGCCTGGGCTCGGCCAGGCCGGCCCAGGCCAGGCTGCTATCAGCCAGGCCGAGTGCAGCGGCCACTGGTTTTTTTTTTTTTTGAAATCTCTTTTTTTTGAAAATATTTTGTTAAAAATTCTGAAAAAAATATGTAAATCTAAATTATAAGTTGGTGTACTTTCACATGAATTTTAGTTGGATTTTAGATTGGATTTTTGATGTATAAAATATTCATAGATGACCCTAGTATTGACATGTTATTGATTAGATTATTTGTATCATATTAATTAAGAAAAACTAACTTACTTACTTGGATTTGATCTCCTAGCATGCTCCTCAATCCCTATACCTCGAACCCCTTTTTCGTTCATGAGGAGAAAGGAAAGATGAAAGTAGAAAGAGTTGGATTAGGGTTTCTCTTGAGGTTGAAGAGAAAGAAAGAGATGGGGAGAGTTAGGTCATAATTTTCTTTTGGAGGTAGAAAAAGAGAAGAAGTTTAGGATCTTTATATAGATTATTAGGTATTTTAGGAACCTGAATTCTAATTAGGTTTAGATTGCTTAATTTAGTAAGTTAGAATTCCAATTAGTTAGATTACTTAATTTAGCAATTTAGATAAGAATGGAAAGTTGCAGAAAAATCTCAAAGAGTTTTGATTTAAATATGATTTTTTTTATTAGGATTTAAATTAGGATTAGGATTAGGATTAGGTTTTGGGTTAATGGGTAAGGATCTCATGATAATGAGTTATGGATTATATATTATTGGGCTTTAGTTAAAAGAAATAAGTAATATTAAGAAAAAAGAGGGTGGGCTTGTGGGCTTAATTTTTGGGCTTAAAGAAAAATAGGAAAAGAAGAAAATGAATGAAAATAAGAAGTGGGCTTGGCTCATGTGGGCTTAGCAAAAAAGAAAAAGAAAACTAAAGGAAAAGGAGAATGGGCTGAGCTTATTGGGCTTGGATGAAAATAATAATACTACCCATATAATTTAAAATAACTAAATATAAGTAATAAGAGTCTACAAGTCATAAACAATAATAATACTAATAATGATAATAAATCAAGTTAATTAATAATATTAAAAATAATAGGTAGGATCAAGTAAATTTTTAAAATAATAATACAGTATTATTAAATAGGGGATATTACATTATTCAATTTATTCCATTTTGATATGCAATGCCTTGATCTATTATTGTCATTCATTGCATAATGTTTTTGGTGGAAGGAGGCATGGAAGAAGGATGGCATGTTTATGTATATTGATTCATCATTGACCATCTTATTAGATATGCACATGACTTAATTTTTTAATTGATATATCATTTAGTCATGATTCATTGATCTTGATAGATAAGCATAACTTGAGGGAAAACTTCAATAAGTTGTTTCTTATTATTTCTTTTAAATAACTCATATGTTTTGTCATCATCAAAAAGGGAGAGATTATTGGCCCAAAGTTGCAATCACTGGTTTCTTATTTTGTTGATAACAAAACTTATGTAGTTATTTACTACTAATCAAGTTTCAAGTGCTTAAGTACTTTTCAAGGTTCAAGAGGATTCAAAGTGTTTCTTCCTCAAAAGAAAGATTTTGATATCTCAAGTTTACTCAAGGATGGGATTCAATTTAGGACAATGAAGATTGACGTTTTGAAGAAGGCCACTTGAAGATTGCTTGAAGACATATTGAACCTTTGTAAGAAAATAGTTTGTTAAAGTGTAGAATGTAGAATTGATGCTCAAGTAGTCTCACACACAAAATACAAGTTTTCATATTTAGGTTTTGTTTTCTTTGATATTTCACTAAATTAGCTTTTGATACATGTCTATATTATTCAAAATTTCATATCATGTTTTCAACATGTATTTCTTAGCCTATGTGTTGCCAAATCAAATTTCAAAATTGTTCAAAATATTTAAAAATAAATTCAATGATAAATTCTTTCCTAAAAATTGGTTTTTGTGTTGGCTCGGTCGACCGTTCCAGTGTAGTAGTCTTGCACTACTGTCCATCGACCAAATGATTTACCGTTTGTGCACATTTCTAGTGGAGACATTGTCGGCTGATCGACCGGTCGACCGACAAAGGCTTAAAGTGTTTTGCTCAGACATCGGTCTACTAGTCGGTCGACCAACTGAAATTTTTTTCTTAACCAGTATTCTCTGTTGAGATCGGACGACCGACCGGTCGACCAACGCTCAATGGCTATTTTTGAAATTTAGCATGCTGGTCGACCAACCAGTCAACCAATATCCTGTCTACTACAGTAACAGCTAGTTTTTTTAAATATGTTTTCCTCCTTTTCTCTAACAGGTATATTTGTTCTTTTTTGGGTCTAATCACCCTGCTAATATCTCGTTTGACCCCTCAAATATCATTTATCACTTATCTATATATATGGGCTACTGGAGAAGATCAAATTATCTAGAGTTTGGAGAAATATTTTGAAAAATCAAGTTTTTTCAAAAGTGAAGATTTCTTGCTTTTAAGTTTTATAGTGCTCTCATTTTCAAATCAATTGCTACAAGTTTTCAGCTCTTAAATTCATTCATTTCAACTGATTTTTCTCTCTCACAAACTTCTTGAGCTTCACTCCTCATTTTATACTATAGAAAGTTGTAAAGAGTGTTTGTGATCTTTGTGGTTATCAAGAGCTTGTAAACCTTATTGGTTTTGTGCTACCTCTTGTGTGTAGAATTAAGAGTTGGAGTTGTGTACTTTGGTCTTATATAGATCATTGTAGTTCCTTTGTGGAGGCTCTTTTGTTGAAAGATCCTTAGTGGATAGTGAAATCCTTCACGCGGTGAAGGCGGGGACGTTGAGCTTTGTGCTTGAACCTCAAAACAAATCTATTGTCTTTGCGATTGTATTTTCTCTTTATCTTACTCTATTGAGATTGCTTGCACTTGTATTTTTTCTTCTCTTGCATTTACTATTCCTTACTTGCATCATATTCATCATTCTTACTTGTCAGTTTTAGTCATCTAAATAAGAAGGCAATTAAGCACCTCAACTCCTAATCTAGAGGAATATAGAGGAAAAGTTCTAAAGCCCTTCACAAGGAACCTGGATTTACTTCTTGTTTTGAGTTGACCGTTTGCATCATTCAATTTAATTGTTTAAATTCCGCATTGTTTGCCATAATATTAGCATTACACCTATTGTTTCTGTCTCTAGGTGTACTTTAAAGAATTAGGCTTTTGTTTTAGATTTATTTAGGTTTTTATTTCTTGTTATTTGATTTTCTATTTCTTTGTAAATTTAGGTTAGAGAAGATATTCAGGAGAGAAGGAGAGGAAGAATTATATTGAGAGTGACATCGATGTAAAACATCTTCTTTTCTTTCATCATTTTTCAATCGAATCGAAGGTTTATTTTTCAATCGAATTAAAAGTTTATTTTTCTTCTTATTTTTGCTTTACTTGTCTCTTCTGTGACTTGCAATCTAAGTGAATCCTATAGCCTTGAATCTGTCTTGCATTTGCAAGTGCCGTTGATGGCTTATGGTGATGGATATCTACTTCTAATTGTGTAATAGTTTAGTATTCCTTTCTGCTTGCACTTTTATTTTGTTAGACCGATTTGGAATAAGAAAGATCTTATATCCCATGTCATGATCGCCTTCAAGCTAAGGTAAGTCGCTGCAACGGATACAAGGTAGCAAGCATCGAAGAGGTAAGTGAACCTTTATTTTCATTTCTTTCTTTTAATTTCTTAATTTAGAATCATTTTAAAACCAACACTTCTTCTTTCTCTATTATTCTTTTTTTTAACTTGGTTCAGATACACTTTCAAACATCAACATTATTTCTTCTATCATCTTCTTTTTCTAATTTAACTCTTTTCTTTTATTTTAAAACAAAGAAGAAAATGTTTTAACCGGTTCTAGTAAAAGTTAGAAAGACTTATTAAAAGCTTCCATCGCAGTCTCTCCTTGTGGATCACGACCTGCATAGTCACTTGTTATAGTGGTCGCATTGAACAACCTACCACTGTCTACTCTTAATTCTAAGCTTTACATTTTTTGTGCAAGTTCAGACTCAATCAAATTTTAGTGCCATTGCCAGGGAAGGACGGTAAGTTTTCTTTTTAAATTACTTAGTGGTTTAACCTTCTTCTCTGTTTTTGTATGCAAGGGTAGATTTTAAGAAAATAAGAGCTGCAGAATATATATAAGTGGATCTAGACGCTTCTAAAAAAAACCAAAGCCCAGAAGGTCTCAGTCTTGCCTCACCAACGCAGCAAAAGCAACGTCTTCGTAGCAAACTGAGTTGACTATTTACCCTACTTTTTTGCAGGGGTGATTGAAATTCAATTATCTAGCTTCTGTAAGTTTTATTTTCCTTATTTGATATATTCTGCACACTGTTAATAACTTAACAGTAACCTATTCGTTGTTAATCTAAAAAATGGTTTAAACTCTTGCATCTTAGGGCGCATATCTAATTCGTTTCATTTTTCGTTACTGTTGAAGAATACTGGAGCAAAGGTAGCTGCGCATAGCATGTAGCATTAGAAAACCAATTTTGGGTGATATACATTGCTTAAGTATTATTTCTTCTATGTACTTGTACACTTGCACTAAAATAAATTAAGGGTTTGTCTTTAAATAAGATAAGATGGGGAAGTCATTATCCTTCCTTAGCCTAAAAACTATCTCCTCACTCACTAACCCAGCCTAACTAAAACTGAGCAGACGTTGGCCTTAGGGACATCCGGGCTCAATAGGAGATTGAGTTGAGGAGAAAGTTATTAGAGTTTGACTCAAGTCAAATCAGTGTGAAAGATTAGGAATTGAGAAGCGAAACCTCGAAGAACAGTGGTTTGGCATAATTAGTCTATTACTCAGGTACGAATACCTCCCACTGATCTTTTCCCTACCTGACCGATTAACTTGTGTCAAATTGCCGCAATATACCTCCCATGGACAGTTTAACCAGTTAGGAGTCGTCTAGATCTAAGTCTACCTAACATAGGCTAGATTTTTTTCCTTCTTTTTGTTTGTTTATTTGTTTGTTTTCTTTACTTGATTTTATGAAATTGATTATAACCGCAATTTTTTCAACTTTAATAGTAATCTATATTTCACCCCGACCTTAATCTGAACATTTTCTAGTCATTAGAAGAGTTGGTGATGGAGTTTATTGAGAACTTAATCACTCCAATGATTTTGGGAAAATAAAGGTGAATTGATCCAAAATTTCATTAAGAGGTTTTCCAAAGAGATGATCAAGGCCAAACACATAGACCAGCAATCTGCTATTACTGCAACGATATGGTATCTCTTTCAGAGGGATAAGGGATCTTCCAATCAAGTCTCGATTGCAGAATTGGAGATAAGTGTGGAGGATAAAACTCCGCCACAAGCAATTGGACGCTCTTAATTGAATCTGCTAGAGCACACAGAAAAAAGAGACACCTTTCAATTTAGGAGCATCAATGTGGTGTCGGCCTAAGACCCTCGAGCGTGAGAATTAATAGGTGGTATGGGATGGAGGACCGAGCTAGGAAAAACTATCAGTGTATTGTTATAGTGGACTGGAAGAGGAAAATGGACTGGAAGAGGAAAATTGCCAGCATAGTATGGTATGTGCTCTGAGAATTAGGAAATTGGGGCGTATTTATATTGATAAAGGCGGTGGAGTGGATATTGATAAATGTAGATCTCAACTGATCAGTTTGAATGTGTTGGTCCTCGTAACCGCCTGGGTTGAATCTAGGTAGTTGAGATTGACACGCTGGACGATTATTCATCAGTATCCCCAGCTACTTGTTGAGTTGCAAGGTCGTTACAGAGTCTTGGATGAGTGATGAGATAATGGTGCTTAACCACCTTCGTGGTTCGTGGGATCCATCTTAATTTGTCACTAGGATGGAGCGGATCGCTACCATATGGTGGAGCTCTTAGATTATAGCCGGAGTGCCTTTTGGAGGCGGTATGGTCTCGAACTATGGATGAAGAAACCTTCAGATAGGATCTGGCGAAGGCTTTAGGATGAGTTCCTGAGAGTTGGTTCATATTTCTTGTCATCTTGACGCCTATCATCATCCTGGTGAGGGTCAAATTTTAACCACTACAATAGGTTATCTTAAAGGTCAACAAATACATAAAAGTCGAGAAGAGAATGCAATATCTTAGTGTGTGTATGTGTGTAGGAGAAGAAAATTGCAGACACAACTGAAACCCATGGAGCTCCATGAGGAAAAACTATTGGAATTTTTGGAGGAGAGGAACTCTATGATGACTAGGATGAGAAACAAAGAGGATATGGAAGAGATGATGACTTTACCTCTTTGAATGCTCAAAGACACATATTCCTATGGAAATTAAGAATAAGCCATATATTTGAAAGTCACGCTTCATGCAAGGATCTAATCCTCGTAGAGAGAGTGACAAATCCCACTTCTGAGCCTATCATCAAGGATTTAGGCATGACATTGAGTACTGCGATAGAAAAATGATCGAAGAAAGGCATCTCACTAGGCATGTGAAGAACGAGAGCTGAGATGATCATGTTGACATGAAACGATACCAGTGCGAAAAGATGACTGTCATAAATCGAGTCAAGCAAGGATGAGTCACTGAAATGTGTGATTTCTTAGTTAAGAAGATAATGGTAGGAAAGGAAGTTTCCTTACCATTTGACCTTGTATATCAGACTCGTTTTGCAAATATATATATGTATTTTTCTTTTTCTTTCTCTTTTTTTATAAGGCATAAGAATCTTTGTTTTTGAACCCTAAGTGTGTAAGTGTATAAAGTATACTTTTCCAATTTTTCTTCCTACTAGAAATTAAACAAATAATCCTATTTTGACTAAGTATAAGAAATCCTAATTATGATTCTCCTATTGCTTAAAATTAACTTAATTTCTTACAAAAATAGGTCAAAATATTGTTTCTCTATTCAAAAAAATTTTAAAAGCAAAGAAAATGTTAATTTTTTTACAAATAAAAAATAATCTATGTTATGTTAGAACCCTCCCCCACACCTATCTCATGCATTGTTCTCAATATATGAATGAATGCATATATGCATGAAAAAGAAGAAAGGGAAGGGGTGGTTCAAGTGGTGGTCGGATTGGGCCAGGTGTTACTACCAATCAAGACAATGTGGTGGTTCACGGAACCCATCTTTATTAACCTCTTTTCTTTTTACATATTTACAATTCTCAATATGAATAGGATCATGCAAGATCCTATCATGTAAATTATCCCCTTCATATGACCTGATCAGTCACATATATTGCATATACATTGTCACATTACCATACTTTTTGTCTAATAATCCTACTAATAAGTCTTATTCTTCTATGTTAAATGTAGGCCCATTGCTAAAAGAAAGAAAAGAGAAACAAGCCCAAAAGCCCATCAAATTCTGATTTAATTCAGAATAAATTCAAAATCAAGGAATCAGGGCAAATCTTGGCATATCAGAGAGGTTGAAAACCGGTTGAAATGAATCTTCTTAAATCAAGCGGTTGAAGCCAACAATCAAAGGCTGTTTCGTCAAATCTTGGAGCTGAACGAGAAAACCAGTAGGAGATATGGGCGAATCAACAAACCAGGGAGTCTCACCATTTGGGTGTGGCCACCTGGCCACACCAGGGCCGCGAAAACGCGGCCAAGCCGTGTTTCTGCGGCTTGGTTAGGGTTGTTGGGGGAGCGTTTGCTCCCCCAATCTTCCTACGACCTCCCCCCTTTGGTTTTTCCCTATAAATACCATTTTCAACAGAGAAGAAGGGAGCGAAAACTAGGATTAGAATTTTTGTTTATTCTTTAAGGTTTAGGCTCTTTGTTAGATAGTAAAAAAGTTGTACCTTTATTTATAATTTGTAGTTCAGTGTAAATACTAGTGAGAGAGAGGAATTGAGTGATTGTATTCTGAAGATTGAAGTGACATCAATACAAAGATCAAGCTACATTTTCTTCCACTCATTTTACGGTATGTCATGCTTTAGTTACTTGCATTGTTCTTTGTCTTTCATAAGTAGCTAAATCGGTTTTCTGGGCTCACTATTACTCCTCTCTCTGACTCCTCTTCTTTTCGAATGGTTTTGATGAAAAGACCCAATGAATCATTTGCATGCCTAACTTAAGCCTTTCTTCTTGAAAGTGTTCTTGAAGGCACATGAGGATGGGTTTACATTTTTTAAGTTTCTACTTCTTAAAAAAAACGTCTCTTGAACTTGTTTTTATTTCATACTTGAACTTCTTGATGATTTAACATTCAATTCGAGATGATTTCTTAAAGAAAAGAATTAACTTTTCCAACCATCTTATGTGCTTTACTTAAAACTTTTCAAAATCAATCTTAAGTGTTTGCCTATGATCAAGTTGAGGCACTAAGAATTTCAATAGAAGAACATATCATTGAGTAGTGAGATAGTGAGCCCAGATTTTCTTCTTTATTAAAAAATAACAAATCACTTTTTAAACTTTATACAAAATTCATCTTTTCCAAAGCCTTCTCTAAATTTGCAACTTTTCTTTTAATCATCTCCCTTCTCTCCATTTTCTTTTCAATTAAAAATAATGACACCAACTTCACTCTTTGTTATCTAACAAAAACACCGAAAAGCTTCTATCGCATTCCTCCTCGTGGATCACGACCCGCATAGCCACTTGCTATTGTGGTAGAATTGAGTAACTTGCACTTTTTATTCTTAGTTCTGAAATTCTGTATTTGTGTGCAGGTAGAACCTCAATCAAATTTTTGGCGCCGTTGCCGGGGAGGGAACGGTGTATTTGTTTTTTAACAAGTTTGGTGTCTTATTTTAGGGACGTCAAGATTCAGATCTAGCATTCAAACTTTGCAGGAGAAGACTTGCAATTCTGTGCCCCTACTCTCGAAAGTAGGAAACAGAATTTCAAGAAATTGCCAGTGCAAAAGTTGAAATTTTTTGGACTACTAAAACTCTTTTTTGCAGGACATATTGCTTGCAAAAATTAATTTTTTGTGCGTTATATTCTTGCTATATCTGCTATTCCATCCCTGTTTTAATCCAACAGTAATTTGAGTGATTGTTAATTGCTTAAAAAATGTTTAGACTTGCATTCTAGGAATTTGTCTAATTACGTTTATTTTACAATTACTATTGAAGAGAGCTGGAGACAAGGTACGTATGCATAGCATATAGTTTAGGAAACATTCTTAGGTTATATTTGCTTTTTGAATGTTACTTTTCTATATCTTGCACACTTTGCACAATAAATTCTAAGGGCAAAACCCAATTCAAGATAAGGTGGGGAAGTCATTACCCTTCCTTAGCCCATAAAACATCTCCAAGCACGCATAACCTAAGCCTAAGTAAAATCTAATAGACGTTGGCCTTAGGGACATTTCGAACTCATTAGAAGATTATCCTAAGGGGGAAGGTGTTGGAATTTGACTCCTGCCAAATCAGTGTCTAGGAAAGGGATTGAGGGACGAAACTCTGAAGGCTGGTGGTTTGGCTTAATTAGGCCCATCGCTTTTGCGCGGATACCTCCCACCAATCTTGCCCTGTCCTGGCTAATTAGCTTGTGGTCAAAGTCTACATTATACCTCATGTGGACAATTAACCAGTTAGGAGTTGTCTAGGTCAAGGTTACCTTAGACTAGGCTTGGTTGATTACTCTTGTTGACTAATGGTAAGCTTGTTTGTGATTGTGATTGTGACTGTGTTTGTGTATGCAAGTGTGTTCAAGAGACCCTAATTCATCTCGGTTGACTAGAAACACATCACCACCCAAGTTTGAACCAAGATCAGATCTGGTTATGGCTCAACTAAAATCATTGCAGGATAGGTTCTATCCCATTAGAACCTCACTTCCATCTTGCATTCTACTTCCATCGGTTGGTGAATACAATTTGAGTTCAAGCCTAAATTCATCAACACACTCCCCAAGTTTCATGGCTTAGAGTCCGAAAATGCCTATTTCTTCATAAGAGAATTTGAGAAAGTATGCCTAATGATGAAAATCTCACACCTTGTGGATGATGCTATTAGGTTGAGATTTGTCTCTTTCGCTCTTAAGGACTTAGCTAAGAAATGGCTTTACAGCTTAGCGGCCGGCTTTATCACATCTTGGGATGGTTTCATCAAGGTCTTCTTGAAGAAATTCTATCCAATTCATAAGATCGCTCTCATTAGAAAGAACATCATGCAATTCAAGTAAGAACCTAGTGAACCATTTTGGAGGCACTTTGAACGTTTTAAAGACCTCCTTGTCCAATATCCTCATCATAGAATAGAGAAATGGTGACAATGCTAAATTCTTTATGACGGTTTAGACTATTCTACCAAAACCCTCTTAGAAAGTATGTGCCAAGGGGGATTCTTGCAGAAGGATGAAAATGAAGGATGGGATCTATATGAAAACCTAGCTGAAAAGACCATCCAATGGGAACCTACTCGTGAAACCTCTAGGAATCCAAACTCCATCTCTTCAAAAGGAGGTCTCCATTCTATTGAATCATCCATAACTAATGAGGCTAAGTTAGCTAACCTAGTAAGAAGACTGAAAGTTTTAGAAACTAAGGAACCAAGTCCAGTCAATCAAGTCAGCCCAAATCAATTTCCAACTCCGGGCTGTACTTACTGTCAAGGCATGAATCATGTGTTTGAGGAGTACCCTGTGTTTCAGGCTCAGCAACAATACCCTGAACCGATGAATGCGGCATTTTCAAGGCTGAACAATAATCCGTACGCACCAATGTACAATCCTGGCTGGAGAAATCACCCTAATTTCTCGTGGAGCCAAAATAACAATGACCACTCACGGTCAAATCATGCAAGCCACTTCCATCAAGCTAATAATTCTTCCAATCATCAACCCAACTTTTTCAATTTCCACAATAATTCCCTAGGTATAAGATTTTATTTTGTTTTAGTTAAAAATGTAAAGGATAGAATAGTGGTGGATTGCTCAAGCACATATACACACACACTCTTGATTAAATTGTCTTTTCATAAAAGAATTTTCAGATTTAGAAAAGACTTTCATTTGGAAAAACATAGTTTTGGTTTTTGGTATTCAAAGTTATATGTTTCAACCAAAACCTTATTTAGAGCTTAATGTCAAAAACATAGATATTTCATCTTGATTGTGTAGTGGATCATATCCATATACACTATGCTTTAAAAGTATATCTTGTTTTGTATTTGATGAGATTTGGAAAAAACATGTTTTGGAAAAACAGTTTTTATCATGAGCCAAATATTTTCAAGTTACAAAAATAGTCCAATCTTTTATAACATGCCTTGATTTTGTGCAAGCATGTTTGTATATCAAAGTATATTGGTAAAACTATTTTTGTAGATTTTCTAAGTATTTATGGGATTTTAATTGAGCCAAAAAGACTAATTTTTTAATCCCAGAAAACAGTTTCCAGGCTTCAGCAAGTCGACTGTATAGTCGACTTGGTCTGAAGTCGGTCGACCGGCTGGGTCGACCGACGTGCACAGATGTGCACGCCCTTGTGCAATGGAGGACGGCCGACCGTACGGGTCGACCGCTCCAGAGAGCTCTGCTCTCTGGAAAGTTCGGCCGACCGTACGGGTCGACCGACAGAGAGTTCGACTCTCAGCTCCAGTGGATCGGTCGACCCTGGCGGTCGACCGTGGCTCCAACGGTCGGATTTCTGACCGTTGGCGGTCGACCGCTCGGGTCGACCGGCAGGCCTGACAGGCCCCAACGGCTAGTTTTGACAGCCTATATATTTGGGGTCTTGTCATTGTTTTGAGCCAAGATTTTGGAGACTCTTAGAGCCAGTTTTTCCCATTCATTCCAGAGGTTTTTTCTCCACAAAATTAGAACAAATACTTCCAATTAAAAGGAGAGTTTTTATCAAGAGTATAAAAGAGATTCTTTGAGTTTTCCTCCACCTTTCTAATCCTTACTTTTCTCACACAAACACTTGAGCAACCATTGTCTATTCATCTTATAGGAGTGTTGTAGTGAGAGCTTTCATTGGTGATCAAAGTGTTTAGATCACCAAGATTTAATTCTTGTACTTTGAGGAGACGGGCAAGTGTGCTCGTGGTGGTTTAGAGTTCTTGTGTGAACTCGGTGGTTTGAGGTGCGGCCTCGGCGAGCTAGTGAGCTTGCGTGTGTACGGGACTAGGGAGTCCGAGGGCTTGTAGGTGTTGCGGCACCGAGGAGAGATCCATTGGGATCTTGCATAGTGAAAATCCTTCGTGTGTCGAAGGCGGGGATGTAGAGCAAGTGTGCTCGAACCTCGAAACATACCTTTGTGCTTGTGATTGCCATTTCTCTCTCTCTCTCTCCCTTGTTTATATCTTGCATTCAATTATTGTCTATCTTTATATGCTTGATATATTCATTTGTGCTCATATTGATATACTTGCTTGGGATTGTTTGCTAACACTTGTATTCAACCAAGAGAGCCAACGCGGCACCTCAACCCATTCAAGGGGAATCTAGAGGAGTTTGTCCAGAGCCCTTCACGGGGAATTCGGCAACACTCTTTAGTTATACGTGGTGTTTAGTGTAAGAAGTTTAATTAGGTCATAATTGTTTTAGCTTCCGCATTATTAGGCATTAAGTGACCATTAGATTAGCCATCACCTATTCACCCCCCCTCTAGGTGAACTTACAATTGGTATCAGAGCTTGGTACTCTGATTTGGGTCTAACAACCTAGAGTTAAAGATCCTCTTTTATAGGCTAATCACAAGTTTTTGTACACACACCATGGACTTCATGTCTCCACCCACCTTTGACATTCTTAACATCCAAATTTGGAAGGTTAAGATGTCTTTGTACCTCAAGGCCCTAGGCATTCATGTTTATCTTGCCACTACTAATAATGCATATTCTTTAGATGGTAAGAATTTTGAGGCTAATGCAAAAGCCCTTCATGCTCTTAAGTCTACCCTAAATGATGATTATTTATCTAGGGTTTCTAACTTTGATTCGGCTTTTGTAGTATGGAACACCATCACCTCCCTTGATGAAAAGGATCTATGCTTTGCCGGGAGTGATTCGGACGTTGGAAGCAACACCTCCAACTTGTGCTACATGGTCCAAGGGGATAACCCCTTGAGGTAAACTCCGAATCCGATGATGAAGACATGTCATATGATGAGCTTACTACCTTTTGTCATCTTGTGCTTGAAAAATATGACATGCTTAAAAAGAAAAATAAAAATTTGAAAAAGAACATTGCTTGCATTCATAAAGAACATGACTCATTTAGAAGTAACATTGCATGTTTAGAAAAAGATAATAAAAATTTGAAAAAGGATTTTGATTGCATGCTTAAAGAAAAAGATTTATTAGCAAATAAGATTGCATGCTTAGAAAAGGAAAAGGAAGATTTGAAAAATGAGAATGTTTCCTTATTTTCAAAATTGAATGATTTGTGTGAAGGAAACAATACTTTGAAAACTAAAATTGCTTTGGTGGAAAAACAAAGAGAAGTTATTTTTCAAGAAATAAATCTTTGAAAAGAAAAATTTGTGAAAAAGAAAAAGAAGATGTTTGTAATAAGAAAAGGAAAAATGATTCTTTATCTCATCATGCTTTTCATGCCACCACTAATGAGATTAAAGATTTGAAAAATAAAATGGATGGTTTGAGTTCAACTTTGAACTCTTGTGCTTTTAATCATTCTAGGTTGGAGTCAATGTTTTCAAAGAAACAAACTCCACACATTCATGCACATCATAACCATGCATTTGCTTATGTTGCACAACATGATCACACTCCTACACTAAGCATACTAAGGTGTACGTATGTACACATTGTGGCCGCAAAGGCCATTTAGCAAAATTTTGTTATGACAAGTTGCATTATTTTAATTTTGCTAATCATAAAAATGTTTGGGTTCCTTACAAGACTAACCCCCAAGGACCCAAGAAAATATGGGTACCAAAACCCCCACCATTTGCTTTTGATGTAGGTGAGGGCTCTCACAAAACGTGAGAGGATTGGTGCCTTGGTAGTGGATGCAATGGATTTGATGGACATACATTTGGATGCATCACTATCAAGGAGCTTTGGTGGGACAGCCACCATGTTAGGAGCTTTGGAGTTGGTAACAATTTCTAAACTCCTACTTTTTATGTACATGCTAGTTCATTTATCATATTCTTAGCATGTTCATATTTGTATGTGCTTCATGTGGTATTTACATGCTTAGATGTAGAATGTGTCAAACTTGCATGTATACATATACAAATAGTGAATTACAATTGATTCATATATAATTGAACTTCATGCTCATTTGTATCCACTATATGCATATGTATAGGCTAGTTTTGATGATTCTCTTTTATACATGTTTTGCCTTATTTTTATGCTTCATTTCATGTATATACATTTTTAATTCAAATCTAATAAATATACATGTATACCCGTGAGTCTCTTGCCTTCATGCAAACATTATTAATAGACTCTTTTAGATTTGGGATATGTATGTGTATTGTTAGGATTGGATTAATCATACATATACCATGAAGATTAGTGTTTTTGATAAAAAAAAAATGATTTTTCGTGTTAAAAAAATGTGACTTATGATCTTTTTGAGCTTCAATGACTATTTTCATAAAAATGCTAGTTACATGATCGTTTAACACTCACATTTTTTTTAAAATCATTTTTGAGCCTTATAGACCATGAGTGCTTAAATGTTTGTGTGTCTAGTTATGTTTATGAAAAACATAAGATTTGATATATTTGAAGGATCTTTAACTAGTTTTTCAAAACAATTTATACTAGTTATTTATTCTTCAAATAGTTTTTGAGATTGACACATGATTCTATTTTTCTCAAAATTTGATACTTCATGATTTGAATATTAGTTTATATGTTAGTTTTTGTCAACACTAGGATTTATACTTGTACATATCGTGGGCCACAAATAAATCTATTTATATTTGTGCTTGAACGCTTATTTGAACCCATGAAATGTGCTTGTATTGCTTGGTTTTGATGATACATACATGTTTAAACTTGTATTCTCGTTTTAGATTTGTGTTATGATCATGTGCTTTCATTTCATGTATATGTGTATTTTGCTGAACTTTAAGATATACATGTATACCTCTTGAGTCATTTGCCTTTAATGCAAATCTTTATATATGGACTCAATTGTGTTTAAGAGATATGTATGTATACTTATTGTGTTGTCAAAACATACATATATCTTGAAATATAAATTTTGTTTTTAATAAAAAAATGTGTGATGATTTTCATGTCTTCATGATTTAAAGGAATATTGAGATTTATTGACATTTTTTGCTTTATTCCTTGCTTGAAGGATTTCGTACTAGTTTTTAAAATATTTTCATATTAACTAGTGCAAATTCTTCATATGGTAGAGTATATGATAAGCTTACTCTTCAATTGGTATCATTGGATATTTTCAATTGGTATCAATATGATTTTTATATACTCATATTTTGATTGTATGTATGAATGCTTGCAAATTTACATTATATCAATTTCTATTGGTATTATCTTTTCATACATGTGATCTTTTGTGCTTTAAGAGAATGAATCAATTGTTCTTAAAGCACAATGTATATGCTAAGCTTAATTCAACTTTCAATTGGTAATTCTTAAAGCTTATGCAATATGCTTTCAAATTGATATCAAAATAAAAAAAATATGTTGATTTGATATCTCAAAATGTGTTTCTTGAGAAAAATTCAAAATTTTGTGTTATAGGAAAAATTCAAAATTTTTGATTTGTATTTCCTATATGCAAGGAGAGCTTAACATCTCTCTTACATATGGATTCATGTTGAGTATATTATAAATTGAGGAGCTTGACAACTCTTCTTTATATGATATACGTGTGTAGGGGGAGCTTCACATCTCCTCTTATGCATTACATAATATGTATTATGTGAGTTAGGGCTTGTCATCCCTTCTTCATATAATGCATATGTGTAGGGAAGCTAACTTAGCGGCTTCCTCTTCATGAATATATATCGCATATAAATCTTTATTGATTGATTTGTATCACCCCTTCTTGATCTCTTAATTTGTGACAAAAAGGGGGAGAAAAATTTGTTTGATTTGATTTTACTTTGACCCCTTTGTTGATGATTGACAAAAAGGGAGAGAAGAATTTGAGAGTTATATGCATGTTGAATAAGGATTTTATGTTTATGCATATATATTTTTGTATTGCAATTAGGAGAAAAAGATTTTGATTTATGCTTGTTGCATGTTTTATCTCCATACTTGCATACATATTCATGTGCCTCATTGTCATATCTATTATTTATTTGTCATGCATGAGTTAAGGGGGAGCTTCTTTGAAGCTTTACTTTAATCCATGCATATATAACTCCATGAGTTTTGTCATCATCAAAAAGGGGGAGATTGTTGGCCTAAAGGCCTATCACCCTAGTTTTGATGATGATCAACTCATGAAGTTATGATTACTAATGATCTTGTGTTTAATTAGTGACAGATTCATTATCAAGATCTTAGTAGGTGCATATCTCAACAAAGGATAATATGTCAAGATTTGGAGTTAGCACGGTGTGATCCAAGGAGCTTTTGGATCAAGCTTGGACCAAGTCAAGAAGATGAGAAGCCTTCAAGTGAAGACTTCAAGAAGATGAAGACTTGTGTCTAGGTATAAGATTTTGTTTTTGTTTTAGTTAAAAATGTAAAGGATAGAATAGTGGTGGATTGCTCAAGCACATATACACACACACTCTTGATTAAATTGTCTTTTCATAAAAGAATTTTCAGATTTAGAAAAGACTTTCATTTTGGAAAAACATAGTTTTGGTTTTTGGTATTCAAAGTTATATGTTTCAACCAAAACCTTATTTAGAGCTTAATGTCAAAAACATAGATATTTCATCTTAATTGTGTAGTGGATCATATCCATACACACTATGCTTTAAAAGTATATCTTGTTTTTGTATTTGATGAAGATTTGGAAAAACATGTTTTGGAAAAACAGTTTTTATCATGAGCCAAATATTTCCAAGTTACAAAAATAGTCCAATCTTTTATAACATGCCTTGATTTGTGCAAGCATGTTTGTATATCAAAGTATATTAGTAAAACTATTTTTGTAGATTTTCTAAGTATTTATGGGATTTTAATTGAGCCAAAAAGACTAACTTTTTAATCCCAGAAAACAGTTTCCAGGCTTCAGCAAGTCGACTGTATAGTCGACTTGGTCTGAAGTCGGTCGACCGGCTGGGTCGACCGACGTGCACAGATGTGCACGCCCTTGTGCACTGGAGGACGGCCGACCGTACGGGTCGACCGCTCCAGAGAGCTCTGCTCTCTGGAAAGTTCGGCCGACCGTACGGGTCGACCGACAGAGAGTTCGACTCTCAGCTCCAGTGGGTCGGTCGACCCTGGCGGTCGACCGTGGCTCCAACGGTCGGATTTCTGACCGTTGGCGGTCGACCGCTCGGGTCGACCGGCAGGCCTGACAGGCCCCAACGGCTAGTTTTTGACAGCCTATATATTGGGGGTCTTGTCATTGTTTTGAGCCAAGATTTTGGAGACTCTTAGAGCCAATTTTTCCCATTCATTTCAGAGGTTTTTTCTCCACAAAATTAGAACAAATACTTCCAATTAAAAGGAGAGTTTTTATCAAGAGTGTAAAAGAGATTCTTTGAGTTTTCCTCCACCTTTCTAATCCTTACTTTTCTCACACAAACACTTGAGCAACCATTGTCTATTCATCTTATAGGAGTGTTGTAGTGAGAGCTTTCATTGGTGATCAAAGTGTTTAGATCACCAAGATTTAATTCTTGTACTTTGAGGAGACGGGCAAGTGTGCTCGTGGTGGTTTAGAGTTCTTGTGTGAACTCGGTGGTTTGAGGTGCGGCCTCGGCGAGCTAGTGAGCTTGCGTGTGTACGGGACTAGGGAGTCCAAGGGCTTGTAGGTGTTGCGGCACCGAGGAGAGATCCATTGGGATCTTGCATAGTGGAAATCCTTCATGTGTCGAAGGCGGGGATGTAGAGCAAGTGTGCTCGAACCTCGAAACATACCTTTGTGTTTGCGATTGCCATTTCTCTCTCTCTCTCTCTCCCTTGTTTATATCTTGCATTCAATTATTGTCTATCTTTATATGCTTGATATATTCATTTGTGCTCATATTGATATACTTGCTTGGGATTGTTTGCTAACACTTGTATTCAACCAAGAGAGCCAACGCGGCACCTCAACCCATTCAAGGGAATCTAGAGGAGTTTGTCCAGAGCCCTTCTCGGGGAATTCGGCAACACTCTTTGGTTATACGTGGTGTTTAGTGTAAGAAGTTTAATTAGGTCATAATTGTTTTAGCTTCCGCGTTATTAGGCATTAAGTGACCATTAGATTAGCCATCACCTATTCACCCCCCCTCTAGGTGAACTTACAAACATATCATTGAGTAGTGAGATAGTGAGCCCAGATTTTCTTCTTTATTAAAAAACAACAAATCACTTTTTAAACTTTATACAAAATTTACCTTTTCCAAAGCCTTCTCTAAATTTGCAACTTTTCTTTTAATCATCTCCCTTCTCTCCATTTTCTTTTTCAACTTAAAAGAAAGACACCAACTTCACTCTTTGTTATCTAACAAAAATACCGAAAAGCTTCTATCGCATTCCTCCTCGTGGATCATGACCCGCATAGCCACTTGCTATTGCGGTAGAATTGAGTAACTTGCACTTTTCATTCTTTGTTCTGAAATTCTGTATTTGTGTGCAGGTAGAACCTCAATCATGACCAATCTTAAAAAATCATCACTAAGTCATTATGGTTTATACCTATGTACAACAGAGAAATGGGATTTGATGAATTGGATGATTTGGGCTCAAGAGTGATAGGTTCGGAGACCATTACTAACTCGGGAAAATCAAGTGTTGGTTCGAGAGTCGGTATTGGTTCAATAGTTGAGTCCAAAATCAAAGAAATGAAATTCACATTCTTTTCCCATCAATGGAATGTGACTATCTAAAATTGGTGATTCAATTTCTAGATTTATGGGTATGGGAATAAATATTGGCTCAGAAAATTGGTCCAAATTGGGTAAGGATACTGGAGTCAACATAGATTCGAAGATGGAAACTGACTCAAAAAGGTTGGGAATCAGGGTCACATTCACATTCAAGTTCAATCTCATTGAATGAAAAACGTGCCAATTTGTTCAAGATTTGAAATTGGTCAAGTTCAATTTGTGTGATGAAATTGAGTCTTGGTTAAAGTCTCCAAGACACCATGATTCTTCGTTCCTATCAATATGGCTAAGGCAATCGGGAATGATCTAAAATGTGTTAGGTAGAGTTTCCTCATTCCTATCTTTCACTATGTTAATCAAACGACTCATTTGTACTTCTAGCATATTGACAGATTGGAATAAATCTGAAAATCACCAGAGGGGGGTGAATAGATGATGGCTATACTAAATGGCAAATAATGTAGAATTAAAAATAACTTGCTAGCAACCTAACAAATATCAATCACAACTAAAGAAATACTTGCAAATAAGTAAACAATATTAGAATGCAAGTAATTAAAGAGAGAGTGGAGTGAAGAGAGAAAGAGTAAGCAATTATAAACACAATGATTTGTTTCGAGATTCGAGCCACTACTCTATGCCCCCTCCTTCAACACTATGAAGGATTTCCACTATGACCGATCTCACTAGATCGTCAACCGATTGCAAGTTTTTAGTAGAACTCAATGGACTCACTAGTCCTCTCTCGCGGTGCCACAATACCAACACGGAGCTCACTAGGTTACTTGAGGCTGCAACCTCTATAACTTCTCAATAGAAGGAAAATAGTGATTTACACTTGATCACAAATGGCTCATAAGCACAATCCTATAACCAAGATGAGGAGGTGAAACTCTTTGGAATTGTATAGTGAAAATAGCTTGTAGAGATGTAGAGGGAGAGCTCAAGCTAAAAACAAGAATTTGGAAATATGGCTCAAAGAGAAATCTTTTCTGAAAAAGCTAAAACTTGTAAAAACTTGATCTAAGTTTAGAAATCTTGTTCTTGAGTTTTACCATAGTCCCACTATTTATAGGGGATGAAAACATGACTAGAAAACCCAAAAGAGCTGTTGGGAAAAGACCCAGAAACAGACAAAACAGAATATAGCCGTTGGGAAAATTGACAGAAGAAAATTCTTCTGCCGGTCAACCGATCGGTCGACCGCCAACGGTCAGATTTTCGACCGTTGGGGATAGCGGTCGACCGGACGGTCGACCGTTTTCCTAACTAGAGAGTTAAACTCTCTGTCGGTTGATCGGGCCGGTCGACCGGACCCAACCGAGAGCAAAGCTCTTGCAGTCGGTCGATTGCCCGGTCGACCGAAGTGCACACATGCACTTTGGTGCATGTCGGTCGACCGCCCGGTCGACCGACAGAGCAATTTGCTCTGCCTACGGTCGACCGACAAAGGCCAAAGTCAAATTATGAAAATCTTTTGAAACCATTCTTTTTTCGATAAAATAACTTTTGATCTTTAAAAGTAAAATAGAGTTCTAGTGACTTGAAGAACCAGTGTGTGATCATGGATCAACACAAAATAAAGTTAGAACTATACAAAATTCTTTTCTAAATCAAAGGCCCAGTTTTTTCGAAACTTATTTTTCTAAAAACTCAATTTTGAAAATGATAAAGAGTATAGTTATGAACTCTTGTTAAAAACACAAAGGAGTATGAAAAATGTGGGTGTGTCAATCCCTAAAGCTATCAACATATATCATCTTGGTTTTAACAAATGACTAAAAATTCTATCTAAAATATAAAAAGTAAAAATATAAATCTTGATATAGTCTTCTCTAGTATGCTTGATCTTGAGCTCTTTTATGTGCTTAGGCTCTGGGATCTACATCTTCTTGGCTTTCAAATGTATGAGTCTTGTGATGGAGCCAAAATGCAACAAATAGTTTACCTGAAACTTGGTAAACAAAATTGTTAAAAATATAACTACATATGTTTTGTTATCATCAAAACTAGGGCTAATGGCCTTTGGTCCAACAAAATCATTTTCAAACTGAATCAGGTTTTCCATACTTCTATCTAAGTCCATAGATTCTTCTTCTTGTTGTGGGACTTGGAAAATAGAGTAAGGATCTTGGATTTGGAAGTTTTGTGAGAATTGTGAGTCCATCATTTTCAGTTTTTTTTCTTGAAAATCAATCATGGCTTCTATACTCTTAGTCATCTCATACTTTTCTTCTATGGGTTGATCATGACTAAGACAATTTGAAGCTGAATATTGAATGGTGGTTGACAATATGACTCGGGAGAGTTGTAACCCCATTGACTCGGTGAAAAGTGGTGATAATTATTTCAATCTTGTTCATAATACATGGATTGGGGATAATATTAATTCGGATAAGACCAATCCAGCATACTTGGTTGGTTAAAGTTATGTAATGTCGGGTTGGTAATATCCGAGTCAAAAGAGGTCGGTGTGAAGTATGGATCATTGTATGCATTGAAATAATTATAATTATAATTCATATCACAAAGATGCCAAAAACAAAAACAAACAAAACAAATAAACAAAAAGAAAGAAAAATCTAGCATAAGTTAGGGTAGACTTTAGACCTAGACGACTCCTAACTAGTTGACTATTCGTCTACGGGGGCTATATTACAAAATCTGGCCATAAGTTAAGCAGCCAGGTAGGTATAAGACCAGTGAAAGATATCCGTGCCTGAGCAACGGGCCTAATTATGCCAAATAACTGTTCTTTGAGGTTTCGCCTTTCAATCCTCAACCTTAGACACTAATTTGACAAGAGTCAAATTCTAACAACTTTCCCTTTAGATCAGTATCCTATTTGAGCCCGAGGTATCCCTAGGGCCAATGTCTACTCAATTTTAAGTTAAGATTGGGTTAGTGAGTGAGGAGATGGTTTGTAGGTTAAGGGAGGGTAATGACTTCCCCACCTTATCTTGTTTAAGGAAATGCCCTTAATCGTATTCGTGCAAATGTACAAGTATATAGAAAAAGAAACACTTTAAGAAATATACACCACTCAAAATATGTTTTCTAAACTATATATTATGCACACATACCTTGGCTCCAGTACTTTTCAACAGTAATATAAAAGGTAAACGAATTAGACACGTGCCTAAATGCAAGTCTAAACAGTTTTTAACATTTACAATCAACCATTTACTGTTGAGTTAGATAGTAAGCTCAGAGTATATTAAATGAGAAACTAAAATATGCAAAAGTTAGATCATTAAAGTTTAGTCACCTTGCAAAAAAGCTAGGTAAGTAGTTCTCTCAGATTTCTTCGGAAACACGGCTTCTACTGCGTTTGCGCGGCAATACTGAGGTCTTCTGGGCTCTGTTTTCTGAAGCAAAGTCCAGAGATACTTATATGTCTACTGCAGCTCTCATTTCCTTAATATCAATTGCCATACCAAAACAGAGAAAGAAATATTAAACCGTTTAAATAAACTAAACAGAAAAAACTTAACTTACCGTCCCTCCCCGGCTATGGCGTCAAAATTTGATTGAGGTTTTACCTACACAGAAAATACAGAATTTTAGAAATGGATAATAGAAGTGCAAGGTCCTTAATTCTACCACGATAGCAAGTGGCTATGCGGGTTGTGATCCACAAGGAGGGACTTGAGATGGAAGTGTGTTGTAAGTCTCTTTTAAGTTCACTTGAAATGGTTAAAAATTCTTTTTGTTCTTTAGAAAGAAAAGAAAAAAAAGTTATGTTAATTTGGAGAAAGTAATAGATAGGAGAAGATGATGATTTTGAAAAATGAAAAACTAAGCTAAAGGAAGAAATAAAAAGTAAAGAAAAGAGAGTTGCAATTGGAAGTGTGTTCTACGCTAAAAAATCAAAAGAAAGAAGGAAAGAAAACTTACATACTTTTTTAGCCGATAACTTACCTTGGATCTTTGACATGTTTACTTGGATTCAGAGGCGATCAACGCATAGCCCATAAGATTGAACTCAATCATCCATTCACATTACATCATCAAGAACTTTCACGAGCAAGTATGAAATGGTACGGATTTTAAAGAGAAATCCATCATCATGAGCCATCAGTGGCACTCGCAAAGGCAAGGAATAAGACTCACTTGGATTGTTATCAAACCAAAAAGAAGACAAGTAGAAGAAGAAAAAGAATATAAACAAGTTACCTCTTGATTGCATAGAGAAACGATGAAAGAAAGGAGAAAGGTTACATCGGTGTCACTCTCAGCATAAATCTTTCTCTTACTTACATGAATCACAGTCTAATCTATGTTTATAAAGAAATAAAAATTATATTAAAATAAAATGAATGGCCTATACTAAATAGAATGAAAACTAGCCTAAGAATCTATCTCTGCCTAATCGTCCCCTGTGGCCTCTGAATTTACAGGTATTTATAGTAAAACTGGAAAGGAATAGAGCGTCTGAAGATAGGGGGAGCAAACGCTCCCCCTTATCTCATTACATTGTCACTGATCCGCAGTTTTTGCTATGGATCCGCATCCTGTCTGGCCACATCCTGGGAGCGGGGATCCCTGATGTATTATTTCATCTCTATCCAACTGGTTTCTTCGTTTGGTCTCTGGATTTGACGATATCACTGTAGATCTTTAGCTGACCGAAATGGATTCATAAAAATCCAAATTTAACTAATTTTCATTTAGTGTTATCTCTCTGAATTGCTCTGATCTTCAGCTGGACTTTTGCCCTAATCCTTGGTTTTGATTTAATCTGAATTTTAGTGGGCTTTTAGGCTCGTTTCTCTTCTCTCTCCTTTAGTAAAGGTCTGCACAATTTAGATGATAAAAATGATTAAATAGCAGTGTTTATTTAAGATAAAATACATGAATGTGATAAAAAAAAATGCAATATCATTGACCAATTACTTAGGCATAGGCTATCTATGAAAGATTGTTCATGAATTACTTTGTATTTAGTTCTTATTTGAATTATTACTAAATTTCTATTCTTATTTTAATGTCTAATTATTGCTGGCCATAATTATTTACATGTTTAGGTTTGAGACCAACAGGAGATAATCTAATAAAGCATTTAGGGATAGAAATAACTACTTACGGGCTGAGACCGATATGAAAAGTATAGGTAGTGTAATATTTCATAAAGGAATCATAGATCTTAATACTACTGTAGATTAATAAATTCACTAGATCGAAAGATTGTGAATTTTAGTCTAGGGTTAGACTTAATGATGCTCGATAGAGATTGTTAGATACCAAAGAATTTTTTGATTATTAGCAATATTTAGATAAAATTTCTAATACAATTAATTAGAACAAGTCTAACATAGGTATGCCAAAGACCTAACGCCCTAGTATCCTTCTCATATAAGAAAATTAATCTTTTATAATTTCACTTATTTTCTAAAGTTTCAAATAAGATTAGAAATAATTAATAGTGGTAGTTAATACAATCCCTGTGGGTTCGACACTCTATCTCATCATTTTATTACTTGAAATAATTGGTATACTTGTCAGTTTTCGAAACATATATGGAGTAGAGAGTCAGTCAGGCAAGTACAGTTCGATAAACAAAAGTATCATTAGTAATTATTGTAGCACTAAAGTAATATACAAGAGGCGAGCCGGATAACTTAATTATACAATAATAATAATAATCAGTATCGCTTGTTATTTGATTTATTCCCCTCAGTGTCCCATACCACTGTCAGTCCATATCGGGTCTCCACTCCAGCAGACTCATTCGAACCATGACACCATATACCATTATCCGAATGATGGAGTAACCAAATAACATCCGCTTTTGACATTATTATTGTTAGGTAATTAAGTTATATCAGGTGCAGGGAGAGGTATTGTATTTTTAGTTGTTCTATAATAATAATTAATACCGCCTGATATTTCAATCATACCCTTGTCAGTGCCTCACATCACTGACAATCCACACTAGAGCTTGCACTCCAATAGAACTCACTTAGATCTGATATGTGAGTACCAGTACCCGAATAAAGAAGAGACCAAATATCACATCTTTCTAATATTATCATTGGTTGGTTATTAAATTATCAAAATTATTATTATTCTTCATCTGATTCATATGTCTAAGTATGTGTCCCGGCACCTCAGCACACAAACATCCACATATGAGTAATATGAGTTTCGTTATTTGAAACTGATGGAGATTGATGGATTATATTTATAATGGGTCCCGCCTCTGCCCGGGATAATAGCCCATTAGATTTGGCACTGCAACTTTTTGGGAATTATATTACACCCAACTTCTGGTGGGAATTATTACACCCAATAGGACTCTTTAGTATCCCGACCACTATAAATACGACATCATCCCGGTATCCACCAATTTTCCCCATCTCCAGTATAAGTTGTCTATTTTATTATATTATTATATTATTATCACAGGATTACAGGAGATACAGGAGCTCATGAGATACAGGAGTTCAGAAGTACAGGAGTACAAGAGATACATGATCACAGGATATGTATATATAATATAATAGTATTGTCAAGTGTATAACATGATAATGTTATCAAGTCTCCGTAAAAGAGATAAACATAAATCAGGCAAGTAACCGATCTGGTGACAAGTATCTGGTGTCAGGTGGAGTACAATAATATAAGTAATTGCAGGAATACGTACCAGAATAGGACAAAAAAACATAACATCATGCCAAAATAATATAAGAAGCATTTCAAACTCTTCACAATCATAATAAAATAATAATAATAGTTATTAAACAACAAAAGTGAAGTTAAGCAAAAAACAAGCGAAAAACCAAACGGTGCTAAGCAAGGCTGGAGCGAAGCTAACGTACAACACTAGGTGCTATCATGTTCGGGGTGATTACTGCTCGCGACGCAGCTAAACGTACACGATGAAGCGAGCATATGTACGCTAGGCTAACACACGTGGCAAAGCCATGCTCATGATATAACTATGCTCGGACGGAGTTAGCGATAAAGTGCTGAGCGTTGGGCTCGCCTACTAGGAGAAGGTGTAAAAAACCCGGAGGGTTTAAATCCGAAAACTGTCAAATCATGACAAGCTTGAAGGGCTTGTAGTAAAACCCAGATGATTTAAGCCCTGACGCTATATAGTAAAACCGCATAGTGGTTAGGCCCGAAGGTTGTGGAAGATAAAGGTACATGCACAAGTGTTAGAATAAACACATGTACATATACAAGTATCGTCTACATTATTACAAACATTAACCCATAGATACAAACACATACCCACAGAGATACAAAACTCGACTGTACCTCTGCAGCAATCCAATACACAATACATCAAACGCCCACAACAAATACATGAACTCTTCCAATCACAAACACATTAAAGGAGTACTCGCCTAATCAATAACTCGAGCATAGGAAACTCTGGGAAAATACCAGAAGCTTTAGCGCTTAAGCTCACAAAGAGAGAGAGAACGCCGGAGTCGTTAATGCACGAAGTACGTGAAGAGAAAGAAAATATCAAGAGAGAGTGAGGTAGAGAGAAGAGAGAGGGGAGAGATAGAGAGCGTGAGGAAGGAAGAGAGAGGGGAGAGAGAGAATATAGAGAGAAAAAGAAAGAGAGAGAAGAAAGACAGTGTGAGGGAGGAGAAAGATAGAGAGAGATGGAGGAGAGAAGAGGAGAGGCTGGCTAGCCTGGGGGTGGCACGATCGGCCAGGGGTGGTCGACGGTGACAGTGGGAAGCCGGGGACCAAAAGGATGAGGGGAGGAAGAGATGAGGTGTAGTGATGGTGATGAGTAGTGGTAGAATTGGTGGAGATGGAGGTGGAATTGGTAATGGACGGTGGTGGAGAGGTGGTCGGGTTGGAGGTGGAGTGGAGATGGTGTTGGGTTGGGTGGTTGTAGGTGGAGGAGATGATAGTGGTGGTGAAATTGGTGGTTAATGGTGGTGGCGGAGGAAGAATTGAAGAAGGAGATGGAGGAATTGGAGGAGGATGAGGAGGAGAGGAGATAGTGGAGGAGAGGTGGAGAAGGTGGCCGGAGTTAGAGGTATAGTGATGGAGGTGGAATTGGTAATGGACGGTGGTGGAGAGGTGGTCGGGTTGGAGGTGGAGTGGAGATGGTGTTGGGTTGGGTGGTTGTGGGTGGAGGAGATGATAGTGGTGGTGAAATTGGTGGTTAATGGTGGTGGCGGAGGAAGAATTGAAGAAGGAGATGGAGGAATTGGAGGAGGATGAGGAGGAGAGGAGATAGTGGAGGAGAGGTGGAGAAGGTGGCCGGAGTTAGAGGCCAGCAACATGGGTTTGGTCGGCGGCAAAGAGTCAGCAGTGGAGAGGGGCGCCGGCAACTGTAGAGGGGAGAGAGATTAAGTGAAAGAGGGAGAGAGATTGAAGAGAGGGGGTAAGATCTAGGGTAAGAATTTCTTTGGAGAAAGGGAGGATATTGGGGGTAACCGGCCCATGAGAGAGAAAGAGAAGAGAAGGAGGAAGAAAATGAAAGTAAAAGAAAGAAAGAAGGAGAAGAAGAGAGAAGAGAGAAGAGGGGAGAATTGTGTAGAAGATGAAAAAAGGAAAAAAAAAAGAAAAAAGGAAAAGAAAATAAAAGGAAAAGAAAGGTAAAGAAAGAAAAAGAAAGTGGCAATATAAGAAAATTGGGAAATTAAGAAAATTGTGAATTAAGAAAAGAAAAGGAGTGGAGAAGGGAAAGAAAGAAAAAGGTAAGAAAAGAAAATAACAATATTATTTTATTTGGTAAAATTTTGACTAATTTATAAAAATCTCAAAAATTATCTAAAATAAAAAATATTATCCAGAGGAATGCTATGAAATCAGATTCAAGAAATTCACCCCTTTTGTAAACTAAAAATTCTGGAATCGATCGGCGATACCGGTCGACACCGAATTTAGGAGAATTTTCAAAATAAATCAGAAAAATTTATTTTGAAAAATCCACAATATTAAAAATTAATATTTGAAATTGAAACAAATCCAGTCTAACTACCAAAGAGGTCAAATTAAGTAGTTTCACTGGCATCGGATCTTGGGTTCGGACTCGAGCTGGCCCTGAGTCCACAAAATATGGGGCCGATATCAAATAGTAAGAATAATAATAGAAAATAAAAATAAATATGGGGAAATAGGGAAATGCGAGCGAAAAATTGAGACACGTATTCGGATACGTATTCCGAGAACGGGATGTTACATGGCTTAAAATCCTCGGGCATGAGAATCAGTAGGTGGTAGAGATATAGGACCAGGCAAAGAGAAACTGCCAGTGTATTGTGGTGATGGACTGACAGGGAGAAACTGCAGTGTGATATGGTATGTTCTCTAAGAACTAGGAAGGTTACCCTTAGAGATCTGCAGGATTCATCTCGAGCCGTCGCTGGGATGGAGCGAATTGTTGCCACATGGCGGGACTCTTGGGTTAGAGCTGGAGTGGCTTCAAGAGGCAGTATGGCCACGAAGCTGTGCATGAAGGATGCCTTCGGATAGGAGGTGGCGGAAACTTCAGAGTGGGTTCCTGAGAGTCGATTCTTTTCACTTTGACAAGTGTCATGATCCTGATGTGGGTCAAATTTTGAGCACTACAATCATAATTTGAGTTTTTCCACTAGTTCAAGCGAATCGAGAAGCTCAGAAGGAGTTTAGGCTGAAAAGAAGAGGAAGAAGTACAAGAAAGAACCAGGAAGTATGCATGAAGGCATCAGGGGCATTAAGTTGAATAAGGAAGAGCTCATTAGGAAAATGGGAGAACACGTTCACCACTTGGCAGGGCAAATACTAGAAGCTGATCGCTTCAAGTTACAATTGAACTCTTTAAGGAAGCTAATTAAAGAGTGAAGGTTTCCTTTCTACAATAGGCAAAAGGTGTTGGCCCAAAAGGTAACACTCTCCATTTATATACGTTTTGATGATAACAAAACATATAGAAGCTATTTGGTACTAATAAAGATTCTAGAATGAATTTCAGGTTTGTACAAGTCTTGATGGCTTTAAGCATGTTGCAAGGTTATTGGCGCTTAAAGCATATTGAAAGGTTGATGGCGCAAGAGGACTCTTTCATAGGAGAGGAGGTTCTAGCTCGGCAACGCGGTTCAGAGACACCTTCCTATGTAGTTTTTATATTTTAGTTTGTTAAAGGATAGTATATAGTGTTGAAGCTCAAACTCTCCACACACACAAAATTGCACGTGTTTTCAAAAGATTATTTTTGTTTCTTGTGTAAAATACTCAGACCTATTTCAAGTATTTACAAACTCAGTTTATTTTATTTTACAAAGTATTGACAAAAAACTTTTTTGAAAATAAACTTATCTTCAAAAACATTTCCTCAAAAATTTTGTTTTGACCTGTTGCGGTCGACCGGACAGTCGACCGGCTCTATTACAGGTCAGAACGGTCGACCGAGCGGTCGACCGCAGTTCTGACCGTTGGGTGCGTGCATGTGTGCACGTTATCCGGTCGACCGGGCGGTCGACCGGACCCCATGTCGGGCGACCGAGCGGTCGACCGACTGACTGCACCTAACTCTCTGTTTGGGACGGTCGACCGGACAGTCGACCGGGGCCTGCCAACGGTCAAAAGATTTTGAAAACCGGTCGACCGGCCGGTCGACCGTGAGTGCATTATTAGCCAAACGGCTAGTTTTTAAACATGTTTTAAAACGTGTTTTTATTCTCCAAACGAGGTTTAAGGCTGGTTTTGGGTCTTATCTTTCTGATTAGTCAAAATTATTGTTTACCCTTTAATCCCTACCTATATCCTATAAATAGGGGTGGATGGAATTAAGGAGAATTACAACAACATTTGCAAAAGAAATCAAAGCTTGAGTATTCTTGAAAGAAGTTTTATTCTCAGTTTTTATGCTCTAATCTCTGATTTTTCTCTGAAGTTTTTGAATCAAAACTCTCTTCTACTTTGTTTTATTTTTCACTTACAAACCTCGAGCTTCAATCATATACATTATTCTCTAGGGTTTTATAAAGAAAAGTTTTTCAAACGAGAGTTTGTGGTCTTTTGATCACCAAGTGATTATTGTATTTGTGGCTCCACTACCTCTGGACTAGAGGAGTGTGATTGAGGAGTTGGGTACTCCTTAGTAGTTGTAATCCTTTGTGGAATTTCTAGTGGATCGGAAATCCTTCTGGGTGAAGGCGGGGACGTAGAGCTGGGTGCTCGAACCTCAAAATAAATCTCTGTGTTTGCGATTGGTTTACTTGTGTTATTTACTTACTTTTCATTCATTCTTATATTGTCAATCTATACTCTTACAACAAGATTGCATTGTGCACCTCAAACTCTTATTTAGAGGAATCACGAGGAAGGAGTTCAGAGCCCTTCACGGGGTATTCGGCTTCTAATCTTGCTTTGAGTGATCGTTGCATCATCTCATTTTTAAATTTGTGTATTAATTAGCATAATCACCTATTCACCCCCCTCTAGGTGATTTCAATTGGTATCATAGCTAGGACTCTAGTTTTTGGCTTCACATCCTTAGAGAGATTCTATAAATTGTTAATCACTATTTTCATACATTCATTCATACACTAGTAAGTATGGCCGATAACATTAAGACCCCTCTCAAATTTGATGGACTCAACTTTCCCATATGGAAAGTTAGGATGAACATTTTTCTACAATCTCTAAGTAGCCTAGTTGTTAAGTCTATGACCAAGCCTTTTAGTAAACCCGAAGGAGAAGAGGACACTTGGTCCGATCTTACCTCCAAGGAATTTGATGCTAATTCAAAGGCTCAAAATGCCCTACTTTTAGCATTGAATGAGGATGAATTAACACGGGTTATCCATTGCAAGTCCGCCTATGAGATTTGACAACACTTGTTGGTCACTCATGAGGGAACATCACAAGTCAAGAGAGCTAAAATTGATCTCTTGCGTTCTCAATATGAATGCTTTAAAATGCAAGAAAATGAATCTATTGATGATATGATTACTAAGTTTACTAAAATCACAAATGCTCTTACTTATCTAGGTGATGAAATCAACAACGACCAAAAGGTGCGTAAGGTGATTCGTACTCTCCCTTCATCATGGAAAATTAAAGCTACCACCTTGAAGGAATTAAATGACAAAGACGAGATGGAGCTCATAAGTCTTATTGAAAATCTTAAGACTCATGAGATGGAGAAAAAGGCTAGAGAAGAAGTGGCGCCTCAAAAGAAAAAGTCTATAGCTTTCAAGTCTACCTCCACCAACTACGATGATGAAGAAGATAAGGAAGATGATGAAGAGCTATCTCTTCTTGTGAGAAATGTAAAAAGAATGTACCACAAGAATAAGCTCAACCATAGAAGGCGATGGGAAGGGAAGGAGGAGAAAAAGATCATATGCTACAACTGTCGGAAACCCGGACACATCATGGCCGATTGTCCAGATTTCAAGAGAAAGATATCTACCTCCTTGAAGCAAAAGAAGCCGTTTGAAAAGAAGGTGTACAAAGCCACTTGGGACTCGGAAAGTGAATCCGAAGATGAAGTTGACACGGCCAATGTGTGTTTCATAGCAAACACACCTAAGGTAACTACCGAACCACATGATGATGATAGTGAAATAAGCAAAGAATTGTTATTACAAGCTTTTATTGAACTTTTAGAAAGTTTTGATGCTAAAAAGGAAGATTGTTTAAAATTGAAAAAGGAAAATGAAATGCTTAAAAATCAAATTGCTATTTCTTCAAAAGAAAAGGATGAATTATCTTCTACTCTTATTTCAACACAAAGAGATTTTGATGCCTATAGAGTTGCTTGCAAAGCTAAATATCCTAAAATTGATGAAAATGAGTTTTCTATGTTAAAAACTAGAATAAATGATTTGGGAAATGTTTTAAAAGAATGTGCTTTTAACAATACTAAATTAGAAGAAATATTTTCAAAGAAGCACATGCATACTCCTCATGCTAAACATGATAAAACATCCCATGCTCATAAATCACATGTTCATAAACCACATGTTCATTATGCTTTTAAATATGGAAGAATTTATAAATGTACTTATTGTGGCCGGAATGGTCATTTGTGTGGGCATTATGCATTCATATCTCATTTTGAACCCAAAAACATTCTCGAAGCCGAGGGTGACTCATATTGGTTGCTTGCTATGCAAGAAGAGCTCAATCAATTTGAGCGCAACAAAGTTTGGCACCTTTTTCCTAGACCCCATGATAGACCAATAATTGGTTCTAAGTGGATTTTTAGCAACAAGTTGGATGAGTCAGGAAATATTGTTAGGAATAAGGCTAGGTTAGTGGCCTAAGGTTACACTCAAGTTGAAGAATCGACTTTGAGGAGACCTTTGCACACGTAACACGACTAGAAGCCATACGGATCACACTAGCTTATGCATCCTATAAAAATTTTAAACTTTTTCAAATGGATGTAAAAAGTGCATTTTTAAATGGTTTTATTGATGAGGAAGTATATGTTGAACAACCCCCCGGTTTTGTGGATCATATACATCCAAATTTTGTTTTCAACCTAGAGAAAGCATTGTATGGTTTAAAACAAGCTCCAAGAGATTGGTATGAAAGGCTTTCTAGTTTTCTTCTATTAAATGATTTTGTTAAAGGCAAAGTAGACACCATTTTATTTACTAAACATGTTGGTATTGACATTCTTACAGTACAAATATATGTTGATGATATAATCTTTGGTTCTATTAATGAATTACTTTGCAAGGAGTTTGAACAATGTATGCAACGTGAATTTAAGATGTCATTGATAGGTGAATTGAACTATTTTCTTGGACTCCAAATCAAGCAAATGCGTGATGGAATCTTCATATGTCAAGCCAAGTACTCCAAGGAACTCATCAAGAAATTTGGACTTGAAGACTCAAAAATTTGCAACACTCCCATGGCCACCACCACCAAGCTTGATAAGGATGACCAAGGTAAGTGTGTTGACATAAAATTATATAGAAGCATGATTAGTAGTTTGTTGTATTTAATGGCTAGTAGGCCGGATATTATGTTTAGTGTGTGTCTTTGTGCTAGATTCCAATCTTGTCCCAAAGAATCTCATTTAATTGCGGTAAAACGCATTATTCGTTATATTAAGGGCACTATTGGAATGGGTCTATGGTATCCAAAGACCGGAGAATTCTCAATGACGAGTTTTTCGGATGCCGACTATGCGGGTTGTAGAGTGGATAGGAAGAGTACTAGTGGAACATGTCAATTTCTTGGTAATTGTCTTGTTTTATGGTCTTCCAAGAAATAAAATTCGGTAGCCCTCTCAACCGCCGAGGCGGAGTATGTTGCGGCGGGGGCTTGTTGTGCTCAAGTCCTTTGGATGAAACATACTCTCCTTGATTATGATTTGCATTATGACCATATCAAAATATTATGTGATAATACTAGTACTATTCATATGACTAAGAATGCAAATCAACATAGTAAGACCAAGCACATTGAGATTCGATGTCACTTTCTTAGATATCATTTTGAGAAAGGTGATATTGATATTGATTATGTTTCTACTGATTTTCAACTTGCCGATATTTTCACTAAACCACTTGACTTCAATAGATTTTCTTTTATATGTGGTGAACTAAATGTTTGTGTTATTGACTAATGAAGTTTTCTTACTATCATATCCCTTTTTGATGTATGACAAAAAGGGAGAGAAATATGTGTTGTTTGTTTATGTTTTATGGTGTAGTGTTTGTTTATGTTTTATGTTTTATGTTTGGTTTTATGTTTGGTGTTTTCAAAATTCTCTCATAATGAGTTGTTTTATACTTGTTTAATATAGTATTATTTGAGGGGGAGTTTTTACCTCCCTTTAGATCTTGTGTTATAACTTATATGTTTTGTCATCATCAAAAATGGGGAGATTGTTGGCCCAAAAGGTTACACTCTCTATTTATATACATTTTGATGATAACAAAACATATAGAAGCTATTTCGTACTAATAAAGATTCTAGAATGAATTTCAGGTTTGTACAAGTCTTGATGGTTTTAAGCATGTTTCAAGGTTATTGGCGTTTAAAGCATATTGAAAGGTTAATGGCGCAAGAGGACTCTTTCATAGGAGAGGAGGCTCTAGCTCGGCAATGCGGTTCAGAAACACCTTCCTATGTAGTTTTTATATTTTAGTTTGTTAAAGGATAGTATATAGTGTTGAGCTCAAATTCCCTACACACACAAAATTGCACGTGTTTTCAAAAGATTATTTTTGTTTCTTGTGTAAAATACTTTAGGAGACCTATTTCAAGTATTTACAAACTCAGTTTATTGTATTTTACAAAGTTTTGACAAAAATCTTTTTGAAAATAAACTTATCTTCAAAAACATTTCCTCAAAAATTCTGTTTTGACCTGTTGCGGTCGACCGGACGGTCGACCGGCTCTATTACAGGTCAGAACGGTCGACCGAGCGGTCGACCGCAGTTCTGACCGTTGGGTGCGTGCATGTGTGCACGTTATCCGGTCTACCGGGCGGTCGACCGGACCCCATGTCGGGCGACCGAGCGGTCGACCGACTGACTGCACCCAACTTTCTGTTTGGGATGATCGACCGGGCGGTCGACCGGGGCCTGCCAACGGACAAACGATTTTGAAAATCGGTCGACCGACATGGGAAAGTACTAGGGGTGCCACCGGATACGGATTATCCGCGGATATCCGCATCCGAATCCGCTTCCAATCCGGATACGGATATCATTTTTTCACATCCGTCAATATTCGTATCCGTATCCGTATCCGAAAGGTAGGTGCGGATACGGATATGGTAAAAGTAATATCTTATTCGTATCCGATCCGATATCCGAATGTTGCGTGCTTCATAATGATATCGGTATGGAGAAGACTATTCTTCAATGGAATAAGGTATTAAATTTTGATATTTTGAGTTGGTGAAAAAGTAATAGTGAAAAGTATTCGATTCTTACAAGAGCACCACATGATATTTTGAGTATTTCGACATCAACCATGTCATCCGAATCGACATTTAGTACCGGAGGACGTGTAATCTATTGTTATAGAAGTCAAATGACAATGAATACGATGAATGTAATGATATGTACACAATAATATCATAATATGTATCACATTTAATATTGTACTAGATGAGATAAAAAGTAATATAAGTATTTCTATTTAATTTATCTTTAACCATATTCATTTTTAACATATCCGATTAGTATCCGCATCCGATCCGCTAATATCCGATTTATATCTGATATCCGATTTTGACGGATATGGATATCATTTTTTCACATCCGCCAATATCCGTATCCGTATCCGTATCCGAAGGTTGGATGCGGATATGGATATGGTAGAGGTAAAATCCGATCCGTATCCGATCCGATGGCACCCCTAGAAAGTACTCAATACTACCGCTATAGCAAGTGGCTATGCGGGTCGTGATCCATAAGGAGGGACTAGCGATGGAAGCTTTTTTAGCAAGTTCTCTTTTAAGTTACAATCAATGGTTAAATATCTTCTTTTAGTTCTTTAAAAGAAAAGAAAAATATGTTAAAGTTAAGTTAGGAAGAAAGTGGCAGATTGAAAAGGTGGAGAAAATAGAAAATGGATATATACAAAGAAATTGAAAAAAGTGATAAAAGAGTTGGGAGATTGTGGTGTTGGTGATCTAAACTAAAATTAAAGAAAAGAAAGTTAAAACCTAATAAACTTACTTATCTCTTCGGCGCCTGCTTACCTTTGACCCGTATCGACGATGTACCTTAGTTTGAAGGCGAGCAAAGTATGACAAATAGGATCTTCCCCATTCCCGATTTACACTATGAAATGAAGGGGCAAGCTACACTACCATAGAAATAGATATCCATCACCATAAGCCATCAATGGCACTTGCAAGGGCAACGCAACTTCGTGGCTATCGGAGTCATTTGGATTCACAAACACAGAAAAGGAAAGCAAACAAAAATAAAAATAGAAAAGAAAAGAAAACTTCGATTCGATTCAAATAACAATGAAAGAAAAGATTACTTACACAGGTGTCACCCTCAGTACAAGCTTGTTTTCATTCCTCCATGAAAATCTCCTCTCCTCTCAGTACATAATGAAAATAAAATTTACATAAAAGGAAACTAAAAACCTAAGTTACAAACTACAGAATAGCCTAACTTTACTCTCTGCTTGGTCGTCTCCTCTACCTCTGATGTGTGGAGTATTTATAGCATAGAAATGGATAAGGAAATGAGTTAAAAGATAGAGCGAGCTGGCTATTTCTGAATTTGAATCCTCCCCTTATCTCCAAACTTGATTTGATGTGAAAATTCAGTTCTGATCTGTATCTTATTGGCTTATTGATTGCTGAATATAGATTATCAAATGACAGATTTAGAAATAGTGATCAACTTAAGAGTTTTAGCCCTTTAAGTCTTTTTTCTGGATCATCTTGAATTATCAGATTTGAGATTCGGTAGCGAAAGTTATGATTCAAATACTAAAATATATCCAGTCAAAATTGCTTCATCTCATCCGTTGATCTTCTCTCTATCTATTTATTCTTTTGCATTTTGAATTTAGACTCTGTATTTGACATTATCCTCAGTTGATCTTTAGCTAACCAAAATGAATTTATAAAAATTTAAATTTTACCGGTTTCCATTTGGTGTTATCTTTCTGATTTGCTCTGATCTTCAGCTGAATATTTATCACAATCCTTGATTTGTTCTAACTAGATCTGGGGTCATCCTCAGCTAACCAAATAGATCCAGTTAAATCTGATTTTAACTAGTATTTATTTGGTTTAATCCTCTTTCTCTTCATTATTATTTTCTGTAAAATAGTCATTTAAGACAAGAAAATTAGCAGATTTATTACACGATAAATGTAGGAGTGTAATGAAAAGAATACAAAATATGTGTATGATCACACCCCCACACCTATCTTTTGCTCGTCCTCGAGCAAAACAACAAAACTAAACCAAAGATTATTAGACCACTTTCGCAGGTTACGCAATTGCACTAAGCATGTGCAACAAGCCGTTAAACCTCTAGGTTTTCCCTAGAGAACGAGTTTTATCTCGTGAGGGTTTTCAGTAGATTACACCCACAAAATCTATAAAGAAAGAGAAACAAAGTGTTAGTATTTTGAAAATACATTTTGAAAAAGAAGAATATTTGAAGTATTATTGTAAGAATTAAGTAATCTATAAGTTATGAAAAAACTTAACTTTTCATTCTTAAGCTTAGTCTTAATTTAAAAACTTGTTATCAACTAAAGCATGGAGTCAAACTGTATTTCTCATCTAATTTAATATTTTATCTTAAGTCATATGCACCTTCGTGACCGTGAAATTTTGACTCGGAGTTCTTTAACTCTAACTCTTATGCCTTATTATATTTTTTTATTTTTTTGGTGATATTATTCCTTAGTTCTTTTAGGCTTTCTAATCTACCCATGTAACGAGTTTTTAATCGGTGACTCCCAAGCTAAACGGTCTTAGGACACCGAGTGAGAAAACGCCCCAAGGATTTAAGGACTCGAGCAAACAAGGCCACAAAACTAAGAATTTTATTAAATGAACCGCCTTTAGGCGTGAATACTTATGCTTTATGAAGCACAAATACCCAGCTTAATCAGAGAATTTTTATATTTTTTTCTTTTTTTCTTTTTTTAATAAGGCATAAGAATCTTTGTTTTTGAACCCTAAGTGTGTATATGTATAAAGCATGCATATATCATCAAGGTAAAAATCAAGACTAAATTACTTTTTCAAATTTTCTTCCTAACCTTGGAAATCAAACAAATAATTTTATTTTGACCAAGTATAAAAAATCCTAATTTTGATTCTCCTATTCCTTAAAACTGACTTAATTTCTTACAAAAAATATGTCAAAATATTGTTTCTATTTTCAAAAAGTTTTTAAAAGTAAAGAAAATATTAAAAAAATTTAAAAAAAGAAAACCTAAGTTATGTTAGAACCCTTCCCCACACCTATCTTATGCATTATCCTCAATGTATGAATTAATGCATGAAAAAGAAGAAAGTGAAGGAAAATATTACCTTATGGTGGTGGTTCCGGTGGTGGTCTTATTTGGTCAAGCGTTGCTACCCAATCAAGATAATGTGGTCATTCACGGAACCCGCCTTTATTGACCTCTTTTCTATTTATATATTTACAGTTCCCAATATGAATAGGACCATGAAAGATCCTATCTTGAAACTTACTCCCTTTACATGACCAGTCTTGAAAAATCATCACGGAGTCATCATGGTCTATACTTATGTCCAACAAAAGAATGTGACTTGGTGGAATGGTTCACTTGGGCTCAAGAATGATAGATTCAGGAACCAATACTAACTCGGGACAATCAACTTTGGGTTCGAGAGTTAGTTTTAGTTCAAGAGTTGAGTCCAAGTCCAAAAATTGAAATTCACATTCTTTTCCCATCAATGGAATGTGACTATCCAAAATTGGTGATTCCATTTCTAGATCTATGGGTACAGGAATAAATGTCGGCTCGAGAAATTGGTCCAAATTGGGTAAGAATACTGGAGTCAACATAGATTCGAAGACAGAAACAGAATCACAAAGTTGGGGATCAGGTTCGCATTCATAATCAAGTTCAATCTCATTAAAATGAAAACTTGCCAATTCGTCAATTGGTTGATATTGGTCAAGTTCAAGGCTTTGTGGTGAAATTAAATCTTGGTCAAAGTCTTTAAGACACCATGATTCTTGGTTTTCATCAATATGGCTAGAAGTGTCTAGAATAGTCAAAGATTGGGTAGGGAGGGTTTCTTTATTCCTACGCATGTTTTTCAATCTACTAAGTCTTGTTTCTATCATGTCGAGTGGATTATTTGGAATTGAATCATGGATTCTATACTCTTTTCTAAGTCGGCATGTTCCTCTTGAAAATTAGAGTAAGGATCGGTGACTTGAAAATTTTGACGGGATTTTGAGTCTTCTAAAATTTGAATTCGTCGCTCAAGCTCGTCTAAGGCTTCCATCCTCTTTTCCCAGTTAATTGATTCTTCTAATGGTTGTTCGGGAAGAGTATATGAAGCCGGATGTTGGTAAAATGCTTGACAATATGACTCGGGGGAGTTGTATCCCCATTGGCTCTGTGAAGACTAGTGTGATTATTCCAGTCTTGTTCATAGTATTGAAACTGGGGCATGTATTTATTCGGATAAGACCAATCTGGCACACTAGGTTGGTTAAAGTTATGATATACCGGGTTGGTAATATCCAAAAAAGAGGTCGGGGTGTAACATGGATTACCATTAAAATCGGAAAAATTATTGTTATAAGCCATATCATACAAGAATTATCAAAATCAAACAAAGAAAACTAACAAATAAACAAACAAAAAGAAAAAATCTAATCTAAGTTAGGGTAAACCTTAGACCTAGATGACTCCTAACTGGTTAGACTGTCCACGGAGGAGTATATTGCCGAATCTGACCTCAAGTTAATCGGCTAGGTAAGGTCAAGATCGGTGGGAGGTATCGTGCCTAAGCAAAGGGCCTAATTATGCCAAACCACTAACCTTCAGGGTTTCGCCCCTCAATCCCCAACCTTAGACACCGATTTGGTAAGAGTCAAATTCTAATCAACTTTCCCCTTAGGTCAGTCTCCTATATGAGTCCGAGATGTCCCCAGGGTCAACGTCTACTCAGTTTTAGTTAGGCTTGAGTTAGTGAGTGAGGAGATTATTTGTGGGCTAAGGGAGGGTAATGACTCCCACCTTATCTTGTTTATAGGACAAGCCCTTAAATCAATTTAGTGCAATGTGTACATGAAAAGCAACACTTAAGCAATGTAAACAATTCAAAAGTGTTCCTATACTACATGCTATGCACACGTACCTTTGCTCTAGCACTCTTCAACAGTAATGTAAAATGTAAACGAATTAGACACGTGCCTAAATGCAAGTCTAAACCATTTTTAGCATTTAACAAACATCATTTTACTATTGAGGTTAGAAAGTATGTACAGTGAGACAAACAAGGAAATAAATAGTTACAGAAATTTAGCTTTGCAATTCAGCCAACTTGTAAAAATATAGGTTAGTAGTTCACTCAGACTGCCATGGAATGGAGCAAATCTGAGAGCTTCTGGGCTCTGCTTTCTTGAGCAGAGTTCAAGGCCACTTATATGTCCACTGTAGCAAAAAATTCCTTGATATTTATCAGTACACACCAAGAACAAAGAAGAGAGTTAACAAAAAATGTAAACTTAAAAAGAGAATTATTTACCATCCCTCCCCGGCAACGACGACAAAATTTGATTGAGTTTTCACCTGCACACAAGAATACAGAATTTCAGAACTTTAAGAATGGAATGTGCAAGTACTCAAAACTACCACTATAGCAAGTGGCTATGCGGGTCGTGATCCACAAGGAGAGACTAGCGATGGAAGCTTTTTTAGCAAGTTCTCTTTTAAGTTACAATCAATAGTTAAAGATCTTCTTTTAGTTCTTTAAAATAAAAGGAAAATATGTTAAAGTTAAGTTAGGAAGAAAGTGGTAGATTGAAAAGGTGGAGAAAATAGAAAATAGATATATACAAAGAAATTGAAAAGAGTGATAAAAGAGTTGGGAGATTGTGGTGTTGGTGATCTAAACTAAAATTAAAAGAAAAGAAAGTTAAAACCTAAAAAACTTACTTATCTCTTCGGCGCCTGCTTACCTTTGACCCGTATCGACGATGTACCTTAGTTTGAAGGCAAGCAAAGTATGACAAATAGGATCTTCCCCATTCCCGATTTACACTATGAAATGAAGGGACAAGCTACACTACCATAGAAATGGATATCCATTACTATAAGCCATCAACGGCACTTACAAGAGCAAGGCAACTTTGAGGCTATCGGAGTCATTTGGATTCACAAACACAGAAGAGGGAAGCAAACAAAAACAAGAATAGAAAAGAAAAGAAAATTTCGATTCGATTCAAATAATAATGACAGAAAAGATTACTTACACCGGTATCACTCTCAGTACAAGCTTGTTCTCATTCTTCCATGAAAATCTCCTCTCCTCTAAGTTACATAAAGAAAATAAAATTTACATAAAAGAAAATTAAAAACCTAAGTTACAAACTACATAATAGCCTAAATTCTACTCTCTGCTTGGTCGTCTCCTCTGCCTCTGATGTGTGGAGTATTTATAGTATAGAAATGGATAAGGAAATAAGTTAAAAGATAGAAAGAGCTGGCTATTTCTGAATTTGAATCCTCTCTTTATCTCTAAACTTGATTTGATGTGGATATTCAATTCTGACCTGCACCTTGTAGGCGTGTTGATTGCTGAATATAGCTTATCAAATGACAAAATTAGAAATAGTGATCAACTTAAGAGTTGTAGCCCTTTAAGTCATCTTTCTGGATCGTCTTGAATCATCAGATTTGAGGTCTGGTAGCGAAAGTTATGATTCAAATACTAAAATATATCCAGTCAGAATCCAAGTCAAAATTACTTCATCTCATCCGTTGATCTTCTCTCTATCCATTTATTCCTTTGCATTTTTAATTTAGACTCTGTATTTGACATTATCCTCGGTTGATCTTTAGCTAACCAAAATGAATTTATAAAAATTCAAATTTTATCGATTTCCATTTGGTGTTATCTTTCTGATTTGCTCTGATCTTCAGCTGAACATTTGCCTCAATCCTTGATTTGTTCTAACTAGATCTGGGATCATCCTCAGTTAACCAAATAGATCTAATTAAATCTGATTTTAACTGGTATTTATTTGGTTTAATCCTCTTTCTCTTTATTATTATCTTCTGTAAAATAGAGATTTAAGACAAAAAAATTAGTAGATTTATTACACAATAAATATAGGAGTGTAATGAAAAGAATGCAAATTATGTGTACGATCAGATGCCTTTGAGTAGGAGCTGGCGAAGACTTCAGAATGAGTTTCTGAGAGTCGATTCATATTTTTGTCACCAGGACACATGTTGTGATCTTGACGAGGGTCAAATTTTGACCACTAAAATAAGTTTTCTTAAAGGACAAAAATACATAAAAGTTAAGAAAAGAAAGCAAGATATTAGTGTGTAGGTGATTGTACACATTTATTGCATTATTCTTTATTACACATCCATATTTATCATATAATAAATCTGCTAAATTCCTTATCTTAAATGTCTATTTTGCAGAAGATAATCATGGGGAGAAAGAGAATAAAATCAAATAAATATCAGTTAAATTCAGATTTAACTAGATCTATTTGATTAGAGAAGGATGATCCCAAATCCGGTTGGTTAAATTTAATTTTTGGTGAATCAAGTGGTTAAAGCTAAAGATCAACCGAGGATAACGTCAAATACAGAGTCCAAATCCAAAGGGATAAATGGATAGAGAGAAGATTAACGGATGAGATGAAGCAATTTTGACTCAGATTCTGGCTGGATACATTTTAATATTTGAATCATAACTTTCGCTATCAGAACTCAAATCTGATTATTCAAGATGATCCAGAACGAAGACTTAAAGGGCTACAACTCTTAAGTTGATCATTATTTCTAATTCTGTCATTTAATAAGTTATAATTAGCAATTCATACGCTAATAAGCTGCAGATCAGAACTGAATATCCACATCAAATCAAGTTTGGAGATAAAGGGAGAATTCAAATTCAAAAATAGCCAGCTTTCCTTATCTTCATACTCCTCTACCCTCTGCATTTCTCCTATAAATACCTGCAATCTCAAAGGCAAAAGAAAAAGGACCAAGCAGAGATAGAATTTAGTCCACTTTTTTATTTGTTTTAGTGTAGGTTTTTATTTTTCTTTTTATGTAATTTTCAGTTTTCATTTATGTAATTCAGAGGAGATCAGAGTTTCATAGAAAAATGAGAATGAAGCTTGTGCTGAGAGTGACACCGGTGTAAGTTGTCCTTCTTTTCTCTTATTGTTATGAAATCAAATCTATAGTTACCTTTTTATGTACTTTATTTTTGTGTTCTTCTATTTCTTTTTTTCGACTTCACTCCTTCTTGTACCAATTGCTATCCAAGTGAGTCTTATAGCATCGAAAGAGCCTTGCCTTTGCGAGTGCCACCGATAACTCATGACAATGGATTTTAGTCTCAGTCTATAGCATTTCATGCTTGTTTTGTCTTGATGATGTAATGTGGAAGAGACGAGAATCAACTCTTATGGGCTATACGCTGATTGCCTCCACTTTAAGGTAACATCGTCGCCAAAGATTCAAGGTAAGCTTTTGGTCAAAGGAGGTAAGTAATTATTTTTAATTTCTTTCTTTTAACTTTTAGTGTAAATTACCAACACAACAATCTTCCAAATCTCTTTCACTCTTTTTCAATTTCTTTATACATATCACTTCTAATTTCTCGACCTTCTCATTCTACCACTTTCTTCCTAACTTGACTTAAACTACATTTTTCTCTTTTCTTTTTAAGAACTAAAAGAAGAATTTTAACCATTAATTGTAGCATAAAGAGAACTTGCTTAAAAAGCTTCCATCGCTAGTCCCTCCTTGTGGATTACGACCCGCATAGCCACTTGCTATAGCGGTAGAATTGAGCACCTTGCACTATTGTTATAAAAGTTCTGAAATTCTGTATTTTTGTGCGCAGGTTCTAACTCAATAAAAATTTGTCGTCGTTGTCGGGGAGAGACGGTAAGTTTTTCTCTCTTTAAAGTTTACATTTTTGGTTAACCTTCTTCTTTGTTTTTGGTGTACAGATTTAATAATAAGGAATTTTTGCTGCAGTGGACATATAAGTGGCTCTGGACTCTGCTCAAGAAAGCAGAGCCCAGAAGCCCTCAAATTTGCTACATTTCTGTGACAATCTGAGTGAACTACTAACCTGTATTTTCTGCAGGTTGGCTGAATTGCATAGCTTAATATCTGTAGCATTTATTTTTTTATTTGACTCACTGTATATACATTTCTAACGCAACAGTAAAAAGTTGACTGTAAATGATAAAAATAATTTAGACTTTACATTTAAGCACGTGTCTATTTCATTACATTTTCTATTTACTGTTAAAGAGTGCTGGAGCCAAGGTATGTGTGCATAACATTTAGTATAAGGTTCATTCTTGTATGAAATATTACTTAAGTGTTACTTTTGTTCTATATACTTGTACACTGCACTAAATTGATTTAAGGGCTTGTCCAATAAATAAGATAAGATGGGAAAGTCGTTACCCTCCCTTAGCCCATAAACAATTTCCTCACTCACTAAACCAAGCCTAATTAAAATTGAGTAGACGTTGGCCCTAGGGACATCTCGGACTCAAATAGGAGACTGACCTAAGGGGGAAGTTGATTTGAATTTGACTCTTACCAAATCGGTGACTAAGGTTGGGGATTGAGGGGCGAAACCCCGAAGGCTAGTGGTTTGGCTTAATTAGGCCCATCGCTTTTGTGCGGATACCTCCTACCAATCTTGCCCCTACCTGATCGATTAATTTGTGGTCAGATTCCGCAATATACCCCCCGTGGACAGTCTAACCAGTTATGAGTCGTCCCCTAACTTAAGTTGGATTTTTTTCTTTTTATTTGTTTGCTTATTTGTTTGTTTTTTCTTTGTTTGTGTTTGACATTTATTGTGTGATATGGCTTATAACAATAATTTTTTCAATTTTAATGGTAATCCATATTATACCCCGACCTCTTTTTCAGATGTTACCAACCCGGCATATCATAACTTTAACCAACCTAGTGTGCCGGATTGGTCTAATCCGAATCAATATAACCCATGCCCCCAATCTTATGACCATAATTTCCAGAATAATTTCAACTCTTCACAGAGTCAATGGGGATTCACCTCCCCCAAGTCCAATTTTCAACCAACTTGACCTCCTTATCCACCTTGTTCACAATATTATCAAGATTCATACTCAGTTCCACCAGTTCAAAACAGAAAACCATCAATCTTGGAAATGAGTATGCGTGAGTCCAAGCAACAATCACAAAATCTGACAGACTCACAATTTCACCACAAATTCCAAAACAACACTTTATCTTTTTAAGTCCAATCGCAACAAAACGATGAACCAATCAACTATGAAAAGATGCTAGAAACCATGACTCAGGATCAAATCGCTCGTAATCATGACATAGATATGATGGTCCAAACTCTCCGTTCTCACCGTTTGACCATTTCTAATGTCGCTAACCATTCTGTTAGCGCCGAAGAATCATGTTGTTTTTGAAATAAGATTCCATTTCAGCACAATCATTTGAACTTGCCCAAACTCTAAATTTTGAAAATAACATTGACAGTTTGGCAAGTTATCCCTTTCCTGAAATTGAACTTGAGAATGAATATGATCCTGAACCTCAACTTGGTGATTCAATTCTACTTCCTGATTCAATAATGACTCCGATGTCTTCACCTGATTTCAATCTTTTTCCCGAGTCAATATTGGATCCTATGCCAGTTCATCATGAAATTGAATCGCCAATCTTTTATGATCATCATATTGAACTTGACCAATTTCATACTTTTGAAAGTCCCATTGACAAATTGGCAAGTTCTCATTTTTATGAAATTGAACTCAATGAGAAATGTGACCTAGATTCTCAAATTTGTGATCCATTTCAAATTTCCTAATCAATATTGACTCTTGTTTTGTTACCCAACTTGACTAATATTTTAGAGTCAGTTTTGATTCCCACACCTGACATTCTTGAACTTGAATCACCAATATTAAGTCACATTCTATTGTGGAAAAATGAATGCGGACTTGAGTTTCAACTTCTTGATTTGGACCCACTTCCTGAATCAATCTCGACTCCTGAACCTTTACTTGACTTAAGTCCCTTTCCGGAGTCGGTATTAGTTCCCGTACCTCCTAAGTCCAAGTCAATCATTCCATCTTTTTACACTTTATTTTGGGACAAGGGTGTTGATAAAATTGACTCCGAAATTAATTATGAAATTTGAAAATTAGATGGGGTAAAATATTTAATAAAAATCATTCATGTATACATCATTTTAGTGGGTTATATTAGAGAGATTTCTGGTGGGTTCCTCCGAACTCCACGAAAATTCGATTTGGCCGCATTTCGTGGACCAATCAGACCACCACCAGAACCACCACCTTACGGTAATATTTTTCTTCCCTTTCTTCTTTTTCATACATCTATGCCTTAATTCATACATTGAGGACAATGCATGAGATAGGTTTTAGGGAGGGTTTAACATAACTTAGGTTTTTCTTTTTATTAAAAAAAGAAAAGAAAAAAATTAACATTGTCTTTACTTTAAAAAAAAACTTTTTGAAAATAAAGAAATAATATTTTGACATATTTTTTTGTAAGAAATTAAGTCAATATTAAGGAATAGGAAAATCAAAATTAAGATTTTTCTTATACTTGGTCAAAATAAAATTATTTGTTTGATTTTTAGGGTTAGGAAGATAATTTTTCAAAGTAATTTAGTCTTGATCTTTACCTTGATGAAATATGCACACTTCATACACTTACACACTTAGGGTTCAAAAATAAAGATTCTTATGCCTTAATATATATATATATATATATCTATGATAGATAAACAAATCTAATTATTGATTAGCTGGTGCTTTGGCCTAAGCAAGTCTTGGTATTTATGCGAAAGATGATTAGATAAGTTTGAGAAAAATATATATATAAAAATCCTCTGATAAAGCTGGGTATTTGTGCCTAATAAAGCATAAGTATTCACGCCTAAAAGCGGTACATATAATAAAATCCTCAGTTTTGAGGCCTAGTTTGCTTGAGTCCTTAAGTCCTTGGGGTGTTTTCTCACCCGGTGCCCTAAGACCATTTGGTTTGTGAGTCACTGATTAGAGGCTCGTTACATGGGCAGATTAGAAAGCCTAATAGAACTAAGAAATAATACCACAAAAAAGTAATAATAATAATAATAAATAAGGCATAATTGTTAGAGTTCAAGAACCCTTAGTCAAAATTTCACTGTCACAAAGGTGTATATGACTTAAGGTAAAGTAATAGACTAGATGAGAAGTACAAGTTGACTCCTTACTTTGATTGATAACAAATTTTGAATAGAGACTAAGTTTAAGAATGAAAAATTCAGTTTTCCTATAACTTATAGATAACTTAAATCTTACAATAATATTTCAAATATTTTTCTTTCAAAATGTGCTTTCAAAATACTAATATTTTTCTCTTTCTTTACGGATTTTGTAGGTGTAATCCACTGAAAATCCTCACGAGACAAAACTCATCCTCTAGGAGAAACCTAGAGGTTTAATGGATTGTTACAAAAGCTCAATGCAATCGCGTGACCTGTGAAAGTGGTCTAATAATCTTTGGTTTAGTTTTGTTGTTTTGCTCGAGGACGAGCAAAAGATAGGTGTGGGGGTGTGATTGCACATATTTATTGCATTATTCTTTATTACATATCCACATTTATCATGTAATAAATCTGCTAAATTCCTTATCTTAAATGTCTATTTTGCAGAAGATAATCATGGGGAGAAAGAGAATAAAATCAAATAAATATCAGTTAAATTCAGATTTAACTAGATCTATTTGGTTAGAGGAGGATGATCCCAAATCCAATTGGTTAAATTCAGTTTTTGGTGAATCAAGTGGTTACAGCTAAAAATCAACCGAGGATAATGTCAAATACAGAGTCCAAATCTAAAGTGATAAATGGATAGAGAGAAGATCAACGGATGAGATGAAACAATTTTGACTCAGATTCTAGTTGGATACATTTTAGTATTTGAATCATAACTTTCGCTATCAGAACTCAAATCTGATGATTCAAGATGATCCAGAACGAGGACTTAAAGGGCTACAACTCTTAAGTTGATCATTACTTCTAATTATGTCATTTGATAAGTTATATTTAGCAATCCATACGCCAATATGCTGCAGATCAGAACTGAATATCCATATCAAATCAAGTTTGGAGATAAGGGGAGAATTCAAATTCAAAAATAGCCATCTTTCCTTATCTTTATACTCCTCTACCCTCTGCATTTCTCCTATAAATACCTGCAATCTCAAAAGCAAAAGAAGAAGGACCAAGCAGAGATAGAATTTAATCCACTTTTTCATTCGTTTTAGTGTAGGTTTTTATTTTTCTTTTTATGTAATTTTCAGTTTTGATTTATGTAATTCAGAGGAGATCAGAGTTTCATAGGAGAATGAGAATGAAGCTTGTGCTGAGAGTGACAACGGTGTAAATTGTTCTTCTTTTCTCTTATTGTTATGAAATCAAATCTATAGTTACCTTTTTATGTACTTTGTTTTTGTGTTCTTCTATTTCTTCTTTTCGACTTCACTCTTTCTTGTACCAATTGCTATCCAAGTGAGTCTTATAGCATCGAAAGAGCCTTGCCTTTGCGAGTGCCACCGATAACTCAAGACAATGGATTTTAGTCTCAGTCTATATCATTTCATGCTTGTTTTGTCTTGATGATGTAATATGAAAGAGACGAGAATTAACTCTTATAGGCTATACGCTGATTGCCTCCACTTTAAGGTAACATCGTCGCCAAAGATTCAAGGTAAGTTTTTGGTCAAAGGAGGTAAGTAATTATTTTTAATTTCTTTCTTTTAACTTTTAGTGTAAATTACCAACACCACAATCTTCCAAATCTCTTTCACTCTTTTTCAAATTTCTTTATACATATCACTTCTATTTTCTCGACCTTCTCATTCTACCACTTTCTTCCTAACTTGACTTTAACTACATTTTTTCTTTTTTTTTTAAGAACTAAAAGAAGAATATTAACCATTATTTGTAGCATAAAGAGAACTTGCTTAAAAAACTTCCATCGCTAGTCCCTCCTTGTGGATTACGACCCGCATAGCCACTTGCTATAGCGGTAGAATTGAGCACCTTGCACTATTGTTATAAAAGTTCTGAAATTCTGTATTTTTGTGCGCAGGTTCTAACTCAATAAAAATTTGTCGTCGTTGTCGGGGAGAGACGGTAAGTTTTTCTCTCTTTAAAGTTTACATTTTTTGTTAACCTTCTTCTTTGTTTTTGGTGTACAGATTTAATAATAAGGAATTTTTGCTGCAGTGGACATATAAGTGGCTCTGGACTCTGCTCAAGAAAGCAGAGCCCAGAAGCCCACAGATTTGCTACATTTCTGTGACAATCTGAGTGAACTACTAACCTGTATTTTCTGCAGGTTGGCTGAATTGCATAGCTTAATATCTGTAGCATTTATTTTTTTATTTGACTCACTGTATATACATTTCTAACGCAACAGTAAAAAGTTGACTGTAAATGATAAAAATGATTTAGACTTTACATTTAAGCACGTGTCTATTTCATTACATTTTCTATTTACTGTTAAAGAGTGCTGGAGCTAAGGTATGTGTGCATAACATTTAGTATAAGGTTCATGCTTGTATGAAATATTACTTAAGTGTTACTTTTTTTCTATATACTTGTACACTGCACTAAATTGATTTAAGGGCTTGTCCAATAAACAAGATAAGATGGGGAAGTCGTTACCCTCCCTTAGCCCACAAACAATCTCCTCACTCACTAACCCAAGCCTAATTAAAATTGAGTAGACGGTGGCCCTAGGGACATCTCGGACTCAAATAGGAGACTGACCTAAGGGGGAAGTTGATTTGAATTTGACTCTTACCAAATCGGTAACTAAGGTTGGGGATTGAGGGGCGAAACCCCGAAGGCTAGTGGTTTGGCTTAATTAGGCCCGTCGCTTTTGTGCGGATACCTCCTACCAATCTTGCCCCTACCTGGCCGATTAATTTGTGGTCAGATTCGGCAATATACCCCCCGTGGACAGTCTAACCAGTTAGGAGTCGTCCCCTAACTTAAGTTAGATTTTTTTTCTTTTTATTTGTTTGCTTATTTGTTTGTTTTTTCTTTGTTTGTGTTTGACATTTATTGTGTGATATAGCTTATAATAATAATTTTTCCAATTTTAATGGTAATCCATATTATACCCCGACCTCTTTTTCAGATGTTACCAACCCTGCATATCATAACTTTAACCAACCTAGTGTGCCGGATTGATCTTATCCGAATCAATATAACCCATGCCTCCAATCTTATGATCATAATTTTCAGAATAATTTCAACTCTTCACAGAGTCAATGAGGATTCACCTCCCCCAAGTCCAATTTGAACCAACTTGTCCTCCTTATCCACCTTGTCCACAATATTATCAAGATTCATACTCAGTTCCACCAGTTCAAAACCGAAAATCATCAATCTTAGAAATGAGTATGCGTGAGTCCAAGCAACAATCATAAAATCTGACAGACTCACAATTTCATCACAAATTCCAAAATAACACTTCATCTTTTTAAGTCCAATCGCAACAAAACGATGAACCAATCAACTATGAAAAGATGCTAGAAGCCATGACTCAGGCTCAAGTCGCTCATAATCATAACATAGATATGATGGTCCAAACTCTCGGTTCTCACCGTTTGACCATTTCTGATGTCGCTAACCATTCTGTTAGAGCCGAAGAATCATGTTGTTTTGAAAAATAAGATTCCATTTCAGTACAATCATTTGAACTTGCCCAAACTCTAAATTTTGAAAATGACATTGACAGTTTGGCAAGTTATCCCTTTCCTGAAATTGAACTTGAGAATGAATATGATCCTGAACCTCAACTTGGTGATTCAATTCTACTTCCTGATTCAATAATGACTCCGGTGTCTTTACCTGATTTCAATATTTTTCCCGAGTCAACATTGGATCCTATGCCAGTTCATCATGAAATTGAATCGCCAATCTTTCATGATCATCATATTGAACTTGACCAATTTCATACTTTTGAAAGTCTCATTGACAAATTGGCAAGTTTTCATTTTTATGAAATTGAACTCAATGAGAAATGTGACCTAGATTCTCAAATTTGTGATCCAGTTCAAATTCCCGAATCAATATTGACTCATGTTTTGTTACCCGACTTGACTAATATTTTAGAGTCAGTTTTGATTCCCACACCTGTCATTCTTAAACTTGAATCACCAATATTAAGTCACATTCCATTGTGGGAAAATGAATGCGGACTTGAGTTTCAACTTCTTGATTTGGACCCACTTCCTGAATCAATCTCGACTCCTGAACCTTTACTTGACTTAAGTCCCTTTCCGGAGTCGGTATTAGTTCCCGTACCTTCTAAGTCCAAGTCAATCATTCCATCTTTTTACACTCTATTTTGGGACAAGGGTGTTGATAAAATTGACTCCGAAATTAATTATGAAATTTGGAAATTAGATGGGGTAAAATATTTAATAAAAATCATTCATGTATACATCATTTTAGTGGGTTATATTAGAGAGATTTCTGGTGGGTTCCTCCGAACTCCACGATAATTCGATTTGGCCGCATTTCGTGGACCAATCAGACCACCACCAGAACCACCACCTTACGGTAATATTTTCCTTCCCTTTCTTCTTTTTCATACATCTATGCCTTAATTCATACATTGAGGACAATGCATGAGATAGGTTTTAGGGAGGGTCTAACATAACTTAGGTTTTTCTTTTTATTTAAAAAAGAAAGAAAAAATTAACATTGTCTTTACTTTAAAAAAAACTTTTTGAAAATAAAGAAATAATATTTTGACATATTTTTTTTGTTAGAAATTAAGTCAATTTTAAGGAATAGGAAAATCAAAATTAAGATTTTTCTTATGCTTGGTCAAAATAAAATTATTTGTTTGATTTTTAGGGTTAGGAAGATAATTTGTCAAAGTAATTTAGTCTTGATCTTTACCTTGATGAAATATGCACACTTCATACACTTACACACTTAGGGTTCAAAAATAAAGATTCTTATGCCTTAAAATATATATATATATATATATATATATATATATCTATGATAGATAAACAAATCTAATTATTGATTAGCTAGGTGCTTTGGCCTAAGCAAGTCTTGGTATTTATGCGAAAGATGATTAGATAAGTTTGAGAAAAATATATATATAAAAATCCTCTGATTAAGCTGGGTATTTGTGCCTAATAAAGCATAAGTATTCACGCCTAAAAGCGGTACATATAATAAAATCCTCAGTTTTGAGGCCTTGTTTGCTCGAGTCCTTAAGTCCTTGGGGTGTTTTCTCACACGGTGCCTTAAGACCATTTGGTTTGTGAGTCACCGATTAGAGGCTCGTTACATGGGCAGATTAGAAAGCCTAATAGAACTAAGAAATAATACCACAAAAAAGTAATAATAATAATAAATAAGGCATAAGTGTTAGAGTTCAAGAACCCTTAGTCAAAATTTCACTGTCACAAAGGTGTATATGACTTAAGGTAAAGTAATAGACTAGATGAGAAGTACAAGTTGACTCCTTACTTTGATTGATAACAAATTTTTGAATAGAGACTAAGTTTAAGAATGAAAATTTCAGTTTTCCTATAACTTATAGATAACTTAAATCTTACAATAATATTTCAAATATTTTTCTTTCAAATGTGCTTTCAAAATACTAATATTTTCTCTTTCTTTACGGATTTTGTAGGTGTAATCCACTGAAAACCCTCACGAGACAAAACTCATCCTCTAGGAGAAACCTAGAGGTTTAATGGATTGTTACAAAAGCTCAATGCAATCGCGTGACCTGTGAAAGTGGTCTAATAATCTTTGGTTTAGTTTTGTTGTTTTGCTCGAGGACGAGCAAAAGATAGGTGTGGGGGTGTGATTGCACATATTTATTGCATTATTCTTTATTACATATCCACATTTATCATGTAATAAATCTGCTAAATTCCTTATCTTAAATGTCTATTTTGCAGAAGGTAATCATGGGGAGAAAGAGAATAAAATCAAATAAATATCAGTTAAATTCAGATTTAACTAGATCTATTTGGTTAGAGGAGGATGATCCCAAATCCAGTTGGTTAAATTCAGTTTTTGGTGAATCAAGTGGTTACAGCTAAAAATCAACCGAGTATAATGTCAAATACAGAGTCCAAATCCAAAGGGATAAATGGATAGAGAGAAGATCAACGGATGAGATGAAACAATTTTGACTCAGATTCTAGCTGGATACATTTTAGTATTTGAATCATAACTTTCGCTATCAGAACTCAAATCTGATGATTCAAGATGATCCAGAACAAGGACTTAAAGGGCTACAACTCTTAAGTTGATCATTATTTTTAATTCTGTCATTTGATAAGTTATATTTAGCAATCTATACGCCAATATGCTGCAGATCAGAACTGAATATCCACATCAAATCAAGTTTGGAGATAAGGGGAGAATTCAAATTCAAAAATAGCCAGCTTTTCTTATCTTCATACTCCTCTACCCTCTGCATTTCTCCTATAAATACCTGCAATCTCAAAAGCAAAAGAAAAAGGACCAAGCAGAGATAGAATTTAATCCACTTTTTCATTCGTTTTAATGTGGGTTTTTATTTTTCTTTTTATGTAATTTTCAGTTTTCATTTATGTAATTCAGAGGAGATCAGAGTTTCATAGGAGAATGAGAATGAAGCTTGTGCTGAGAGTGACAACGGTGTAAGTTGTTCTTCTTTTCTCTTATTGTTATGAAATCAAATCTATAGTTACCTTTTTATGTACTTTGTTTTTGTGTTCTTCTATTTCTTCTTTTCGACTTCACTCTTTCTTGTACCAATTGCTATCCAAGTGAGTCTTATAGCATCGAAAGAGCCTTGCCTTTACGAGTGCCACCGATAACTCATGACAATGGATTTTAGTCTCAGTCTATATCATTTCATGCTTGTTTTGTCTTGATGATGTAATGTGGAAGAGACGAGAATCAACTCTTATGGGCTATACGCTGATTGCCTCCACTTTAAGGTAACATCGTCGCCAAAGATTCAAGGTAAGTTTTTGGTCAAAGGAGGTAAGTAATTATTTTTAATTTCTTTCTTTTAACTTTTAGTGTAAATTACCAACACCACAATCTTCCAAATCTCTTTCACTCTTTTTCAAATTTCTTTATACATATCACTTCTATTTTCTCGACCTTCTCATTCTACCACTTTCTTCCTAACTTGACTTTAACTACATTTTTCTCTTTTCTTTTTAAGAACTAAAAGAAGAATTTTAACCATTAATTGTAGCATAAAGAGAACTTGCTTAAAAAGCTTCCATCGCTAGTCCCTCCTTGTGGATTACGACCCGCATAGCCACTTGCTATAGCGGTAGAATTGAGCACCTTGCACTATTGTTATAAAAGTTCTGAAATTCTGTATTTTTGTGCGCAGGTTCTAACTCAATAAAAATTTGTCGTCGTTGTCGGGGAGAGACGGTAAGTTTTCTCTCTTTAAAGTTTACATTTTTGGTTAACCTTCTTCTTTGTTTTTGGTGTACAGATTTAATAATAAGGAATTTTTGCTGCAGTGGACATATAAGTGGCTCTGGACTCTGCTCAAGAAAGCAGAGCCCAGAAGCCCTCAAATTTGCTACATTTCTGTGACAATCTGAGTGAACTACTAACCTGTATTTTCTGCAGGTTGGCTGAATTGCATAGCTTAATATCTGTAGCATTTATTTTTTTATTGACTCACTGTATATACATTTCTAACGCAACAGTAAAAAGTTGACTGTAAATGATAAAAATGATTTAGACTTTACATTTAAGCACGTGTCTATTTTATTACATTTTCTATTTACTGTTAAAGAGTGCTGGAGCCAAGGTATGTGTGCATAACATTTAGTATAAGGTTCATTCTTGTATGAAATATTACTTAAGTGTTACTTTTTTTCTATATACTTGTACACTGCACTAAATTGATTTAAGGGCTTGTCCAATAAACAAGATAAGATGGGGAAGTCGTTACCCTCCCTTAGCCCACAAACAATCTCCTCACTCACTAACCCAAGCCTAATTAAAATTGAGTAGATGTTGGCCCTAGGGACATCTCAGACTCAAATAGGAGACTGACCTAAGGGGGAAGTTGATTTGAATTTGACTCTTACCAAATTGGTGACTAAGATTGGGGATTGAGGGGCGAAACCCCGAAGGCTAGTGGTTTGGCTTAATTAGGCCCGTCGCTTTTGTGCGGATACCTCCTACCAATCTTGCCCCTACCTGGCCGATTAATTTGTGGTCAGATTCGGCAATATACCCCCCGTGGACAATCTAACTAGTTAAGAGTCGTCCCCTAACTTAAGTTAGATTTTTTTTCTTTTTATTTGTTTGCTTATTTGTTTGTTTTTTCTTTGTTTGTGTTTGACATTTATTGTGTGATATAGCTTATAATAATAATTTTCCAATTTTAATGGTAATCCATATTATACCCCGACCTCTTTTTCAGATGTTACCAACCCTGCATATCATAATTTTAACCAACCTAGTGTGCCGGATTGGTCTTATCCGAATCAATATAACCCATGCCTCCAATCTTATGATCATAATTTCCAGAATAATTTCAACTCTTCACAGAGTCAATGGGGATTCACCTCACCCAAGTCCAATTTGAACCAACTTGTCCTCTTATCCACCTTGTCCACAATATTATCAAGATTCATACTCAGTTCCACCAGTTCAAAACCGAAAACCATCAATCTTAGAAATGAGTATGCGTGAGTCCAAGCAACAATCACAAAATCTGACAGACTCACAATTTTATCACAAATTCCAAAACAACACTTCATCTTTATAAGTCCAATCGCAACAAAACGATGAACCAATCAACTATGAAAAGATGCTAGAAGCCATGACTCAGGCTCAAGTCGCTCATAATCATGACATAGATATGATGGTCCAAACTCTCTGTTCTCACCGTTTGACCATTTCTGATGTCGCTAACCATTCTGTTAGAGCCGAAGAATCATGTTGTTTTGGAAAATAAGATTCCATTTCAGTACAATCATTTGAACTTGCCCAAACTCTAAATTTTGAAAATGACATTGACAGTTTGGCAAGTTATCCCTTTCCTGAAATTGAACTTGAGAATGAATATGATCCTAAACCTCAACTTGGTGATTCAATTCTACTTCCTGATTCAATAATGACTCCGGTGTCTTCACCTGATTTCAATATTTTTCCCGAGTCAACATTGGATCCTATGCCAGTTCATCATGAAATTGAATCGCCAATCTTTCATGATCATCATATTAAACTTGACCAATTTCATACTTTTGAAAGTCCCATTGACAAATTGGCAAGTTCTCATTTTATGAAATTGAACTCAATGAGAAATGTGACCTAGATTCTCAAATTTGTGATCCAGTTCAAATTCCCGAATCAATATTGACTCATGTTTTGTTACCCGACTTGACTAATATTTTAGAGTCAGTTTTGATTCCCACACCTGTCATTCTTAAACTTGAATCACCAATATTAAGTCACATTCCATTGTGGGAAAATGAATGCGGACTTGAGTTTCAACTTCTTGAATTGGACCCACTTCCTGAATCAATCTCGACTCCTGAACCTTTACTTGACTTAAGTCCCTTTCCGGAGTCGGTATTAGTTCCCGTACCTCCTAAGTCCAAGTCAATCATTCCATCTTTTTACACTCTATTTTGGGACAAGGGTGTTGATAAAATTGACTCCGAAATTAATTATGAAATTTGGAAATTAGATGGGGTAAAATATTTAATAAAAATCATTCATGTATACATCATTTTAGTGGGTTATATTAGAGAGATTTCTGGTGGGTTCCTCCGAGCTCCACGAATATTCGATTTGGCCGCATTTCGTGGACCAATCAGACCACCACCAGAACCACCACCTTACGGTAATATTTTCCTTCCCTTTCTTCTTTTTCATACATCTATGCCTTAATTCATACATTGAGGATAATGCATGAGATAGGTTTTAGGGAGGGTCTAACATAACTTAGGTTTCTCTTTTTATTTAAAAAAAAGAAAAGAAAAAAATTAACATTGTCTTTACTTTAAAAAAAACTTTTTGAAAATAAAGAAATAATATTTTGACATATTTTGTCAATTTTAAGGAATAGGAAAATCAAAATTAAGATTTTTCTTATACTTGGTCAAAATAAAATTATTTGTTTGATTTTTAGGGTTAGGAAGATAATTTGTCTAAGTAATTTAGTCTTGTTCTTTACCTTGATGAAATATGCACACTTCATACACTTACACACTTAGGGTTCAAAAATGAAGATTCTTATGCCTTAAAATATATATATATATCTATGATAGATAAACAAATCTAATTATTGATTAGCTAGGTGCTTTGGCCTAAGTAAGTCTTGGTATTTATGCGAAAGATAATTAGATAAGTTTGAGAAAAATATATATATATAAATTCTCTGATTAAGCTGGGTATTTGTGCCTAATAAAGCATAAGTATTCACGCCTAAAAGTGATTCATATAATAAAATCCTTAATTTTGAGGCCTTGTTTGCTCGAATCCTTAAGTCCTTAGGGTGTTTTCTCACCCGGTGCCCAAAGACCGTTTGGTTTGGGAGTCACCGATTAGAGGCTCGTTACATGGGCAGATTAGAAAGCCTAATAGACTAAAAAATAATACCACAAAAAAGTAATAATAATAATAATAATAAATAACGCATAAGCGTTAGAGTTCAAGAACCCTTAGTCAAAATTTCACTGTCATAAAGGTGTATATGACTTAAGGTAAAGTAATAGACTAGATGAGAAGTACAAGTTGACTCCTTACTTTGATTGATAACAAATTTTGAATAGAGACTGTTTTCCATTATGTTTGCAAAGGGGAAAACTTACAAAAAAGAGTTTGAGGAGCTAAATTACAAGTATTCTTAAAAAGATTACATGTAGATCTCCTCAGAGATTCTGGAGAAGTGTGCCGATAGGAGTCTGGTCAGCGCGCGACCACTTTGTCCCTTTGACGATGCGAGCGATGAGATTCCTTTCTCGCCTGGTTCGGGGAATCAGAGAACAGAAGGTTTGTAGAACCCTCTTGCTGCTTCTCAAAATCGCCTTCAATAAGGAATTCCTTCTCGCCTGGTTCCGGAGATTCCTCGAGAAGAAGGACGATGTTAGGGTATCAACACCCTGATTAGATAAAGCAATTCTCTAAAAGGTCTCTGAATTCGAGAGCGCACGGTGCGTCGTGAAGAAGTCTCTACTTGTGGAGTCTTCTCTCTCTTTTTGTGGTCTTTCGATTGATCGATCGATCCTCTCTCCTTGTACCCCTGGCGGGTTATTTATAGGGAGAGCAAGGGTATAATCATCCCTTGAAGATATGGAAACAGATTGAATCAAATCTGTTTAAATCTGGAAAGTAGCCTTGCTGCGAGGCTAGGATTGGCTTCTGCGAAGCTAGAATTGGCAGGTCGGTGGACCTTCTCGATCTGTTTTGATCCTTTCCATATTTCTTGGAGGATTTCCCCTGATCTTCTTACTCGTTTTAGAAGAGTCAAGAGATTGTGGCAATCAACTGCCAAATTTGATCTCTGATTTGATCTTGATTGGATTTGATCTGATTGGATCCGATCTCATCCAGAGATTTGATTGGTCAAAGGTTGACCGTAGCAGATTCATAGCAGCGCTGCCCGCATCGAGCTCGTAGCGGAGCTAGAGATAGCTTCTGGCGAAGTCCGAAAGAAACCCTTTGGCGGAGCTGGAAGTCCTCTGTGGCGAAGTTGCGAGTTAGCTTCCTGGCGAGGCTTTGGATGGCTTCGAGGCGAAGTCGGCTGATATTAGCCTCTCAAGCGAGGCTATCCTTTTGGGCTCATGCGATGCTAAGTGTTAGCACCTTAGACCTGCTGAGGTCTGTTTAGAAATAATCCAGGTTCACTGTCTGCTTGCTGGATCAGTGGAGTCCAAGTTGCTTCCTTGTCCCTCGGAGATGGGTGAAAACTGGTCTTCAGCTCGTCTGTCACTTGTCTTTTGTAAATGTCAACAAGTTTAGACATTGTTCGAACCAATAAGAATCTTGTCTTTTTTAAGTGTCAACAAGACCCCCTTCAAAGTTTTCGAAAGTCTGCAATGGCTCAGACTTTGAAATACTTTGAACTGCTTTGATCGGTGGTGTGTGGAGTATGAACGTCGCCATGATGGTTGAGTTCGACTTCGCCTTCAATCCTGCTTTGGGATGTAGATTTGCCGAGGAATCATGTAGACTCGCGTCTGGGTAGCTTCGCGTGCGAGTAGCCCGCGTCTGGGCTTCCGAAGATATGTTCGCTTGGGAGCGCATGTCGCTTTCCCGAGACCAACTGCCGTGGGCCGGTTACGAGGAGGATTATGTTGGCCCAAAGGCTTTCCACTCTAGTTTTGATGATGACTAACTCATGTAGTTATGTGTACTAATAATCTTGTGTTTTAGTCTCAGATCATTAATCAAGATATTAGTTGGTGTTTAGCTTCAACAAGATGATTTGGAAGCTTGCACATGTTGATTCAAGAGCCCGCGCATCAAAGATGATTTATTGCAATTGCTCGGTGAATCAAAGGAGTTTTTGGATCGAGTCAACTTGGAGATTGCGCTCTACAAGAAGACTTAGGTATCCATAGCTTTTAGTTTGGGTTTAGATCTTAATTGTAAAGATTAGTATAGTATGATAAGCTCAAGTTCACAACACACATGTTTCACGTTTTGAATATTGTTTTTCGGTTTTTGGTTTAACCGATCTTGGTTTTCATGAATAGATTTTATATCAAAACAAGTTTACATGGTTTAGTGTATATATGATTTGTTCTATATACATGCATGCTTCTATTGCTTAAACAAACTTAGTTTGATATTCTATTTCATGTGTTTTATGTTTTGGTATTTTTATCAAAACATTATTTTGGACTTAATGACAAAATCATGATATCTATATGTTACTTGTATATTGAATTTCTATTCATATACAACTTGCTTCAAAGTGTTTAAATATCATATTTTTGTATTTGGATGAGTTTTAGACAATGTGTATTTTCTATTCAAAATACAAGATTTTAGAAAATACGGTTTTTGGTTTTTGGCAAAATTTCTATGACACAAAAATAGTCAAATATGTTTGAAATTTGTATTAGGATTTTTAACACAAGTTTGTATTTCAATATAAAATGATAAAACTATTTTTGTGGAATTTTAGAGATTTTGTGGGATTTATTGGAATATTTTTACCACTGTTTTTCTGACCCATTTATAGGCTGACAGGCCTGGTCGGTCGACCGAAGCGGTCGACCGCACCAAGGGCCGGTCGACCGGTTCGGTCGACCGACGTGCACAGACCTGTGCACGTCTGCAGCCCAATGGACCGGTCGACCGAATCGGTCGACCGACGGAGAGCTGTTTGCTCTCAGGAATTTTCGGTCGACCGGACCGGTCGACCGGCAGCTGTAACGTTCGAAAATTCGAACGTTGGGCGGTCGACCGGCAGGCTATTTCTGGCAAAAATTCTGTAAACGGCTAGTTTTCTGAATTACCTATAAATACCCCATTTGAGAGAGTTTTTCTCTAAGAATTTTGTGCGAAATTTTTCATACTCTCTGGTGTTTTTACAGCAATCAAAAGAAGTTTTTGAGCTCAAATTGAACAATACATTTGGTGTTTTTGTTAGGGTTTGGAAAATCAAAGAAAGGGTTTTTGGGAAAGGATTTTGATTGAACTTCTCTATCTTTGTTTCAGTTTTTCCCAAGGATTTTTCTTTGTGATTTCTGATTTCCATTCCTTTGGTTTTCTCCACACTTGAGAAAAATCTACTATCTATATCTATAGGATATTTGTGTGAGAAGAAGAAGTTGTTTGTGGTTGTTGTTGTGACCACCAAGTTGTAACCCAATCTTTTCTTAGCTTTGTGCTTTGGGTTGTATCCCTCTAGTTGAGAGGTGATCCTTGTATTGGTTGGTGATTGGGAGATTGTGATTGTTGGAGTTTGCCTCAAGAAGGAGGTTGGGATTGTTGGCTTGGATTTGTGCCTCAAGGAGGAGGTTGTAAAGAGAGGAGTTGGGTACTCTTTGTAAAGGGTCCTAGGTGGACGAGCTAGTGGAAATCCTTCGTGTGTCGAAGGCGGGGATGTAGAGCTGGGTGCTCGAACCTCGAGAACATATCTTGGTGTTTGCGTTTGATCGATTGGCTCTCACTATCTCTATCTCTATTTACTTTGTGCCTTGCATTACTATTCATATTGTTCATCATATTTGCTTGGCTTGGTTGTGTGTGCATCACTAGTTGATCACACTTGAGTGTAATTTACATTAAGTTTTTTAATTCCGCATTAGTTCACTAGATTAGCATCATCACCTATTCACCCCCCCTCTAGGTGACTTTTCAATTGGTATCAGAGCTAGTGCTCCTGATATTTTGGTTTAACAACCTAGGAGTAAAAGATCTTGGTTTGCTAATCTTCATTTGCATCTCATTTGCACTCATACTAGTTTGCTCTCATGGCTAGCCCTCCTATGTTTGACCATACTAGACTTGACTCTTGGAAAGTTAACATGACTAGATATTTAAAAACTCTAGGTCATTTAGTTTATCAAGCCATCACTATAGAAACCCTCCCTAATAGTAGCAAGCATAAGAAGGCCAATGCACTTGCACTTAAAACACTTAGAGCATCTTTTGATCATAATCTTTTACTTGTTTTTGATAGTTTTGATTCGGCTTTTGCAGTTTGGAGCGTCTTGACATCTCCGGAGCTTCCAAGGATCATCAACAATATGAGGAGATCTAGGAGAGATGTATCCGATAAGCCTTGCTTTATGGCATATGGGAATGACTCTCATGAGGTACATTCGGATTCCCCTCTTGATGATAGTTCTAGTTCATATTGCCATGGTTGTTTTGAAGTTCAAAATTTAAATGTTGAACTTGCTTCTAAGCTTGAAAAATTCTTGGAAAAACATAACTCTTTGAAAGAAAAACATTTTGATTTACAAAAAGAAATGAAGGATTTATGCTCTACTTTTGAAACCGTTTTGCAAGAGAAGGAAGAGATTACTAGTGAATGTGACTCACTAAGATCTCAACTAGACATTGCTTTAAAAGAAATTGAAGTTTTAAAAGGCAAAAATGATTGTGATGATATTTTAGAGCACAATGAGATTTTATCCTCTAGATTGGATCTTGTTTTCAAAGAAAATCTTACTTTGAAAAATAAAATTGATTCAATTACAAAAGAATTGAATTTGGTTTGTCTAAAAATGAATCTTTGCAAAATGATATTGATTTGCATGTTTGCCATGCTAGCATTGCTTCTACTTCTTGCACTCCTATAGCATGTTCCACTTTGTCTTCTAGCATAGAAAATGATATAAATAATTTGAAGAAAAGTGTTGATTGTTTGGGCTCCACTTTGAGCCATTGTGCCATTAATCACACACGATTGGAAACCTTGGTTCGCAAGAAACAAGTTCCTACCTTGCATGCACACCCATCTAGGCATACACATGCTTTTCATGATCACCACCATCATATGTATGCTCACGTATACACATGTACACATTGTGGTCGAAAAGGCCACCTTGCTAGATTTTGTTATGATCGCATTTATCATGAAAATTTAGCAACTAATTATGTTTGGGTGAGAAAAGAAACTAACCCCCGTGGACCCACTAGTAAATGGGTACCAAAAACCACCTCTTTGACTTTTGATGTAGGTGGGAGCTCTCGCGTCACGTGAGGGTATTGGTGCCTTGAGATGGATGCATTCTAAGCTAAAAGGAGAAAACATTTGGATGCTTCACTCTCAAGGAGTTTAGGTGGGAGGACCACCGGGTGCTTTGGAGACATGGAGAGTTGCCCCTTCGGTTTTGGTAACAATTCCTTACTCCATTTAATGTTTACATGCTTTTCATGTTCATCTATTCATAGCATGTTTTGTTCATTATGCTTATGCTATGTTGGTTAGATTAGTGTTATACATGTTTAGTTACATGAGCACCCATGTTCATATGGATCTATATTTAGTGTTCTCACCTTGTTTTAGAACTAACATGTATACCCTAGATCTAATGCACATACATTTGCATTATGACCATTTGGAGGTTTATGATTATGATTTGTTTTGATGACTCATGTTTTAGTATGATATATGCCATGTTTGTTAGACCCTTGACATGCATGATTAGCCTATGAGATCACCCATGCTTAGTTTGGACCCTTATTTTGTGTTCTCCTTATGTTTAGCTATCATGTTGATCATAGTTCTAATAGACATGTCTTTGTCATGCTATGATTTTTTTTTTGTTTCATGTTTTTGATTATCATGATCATGTTGATTGTTGACCCGTTTTATGCTTCATGTTTTGACTACTTGCTTGAATGATAGTTTTCATTAAGACTAGGATTTATACTTGTACAACTAGTGAGCTACAAATAGACCTTTATATATGTTTGTGCTCAAACGCTCATTTGTATTCACTTGATGTACTAGTATAATCTAGTTTTGATGATTCTTGCATTTGACTTGTATTCATCATTTTACATGTTTTGTTTTAACTTCATGTATATGTCTATCTTGCCAAACCTTAAGATATACATGTATGCCCCTTGAGTCATTTGCTTTTCATGCAAATCTATATTTTGGACTGAATTGTGTTTAGGGATATGTATGTATACTTTTGATTTGTCTAAACATACATATACCTTGAAGTATAAATTGACTTTTAATGAAGAGTTTAGATTTTCATGTTTTTAGGAGATTTCCTTTAGTAATGAAAATTTAGTTTTCATATGTTTTAAAGGAATTTCAATTGAGCTTGATTATCCATTTTCATGATGATATGTTTCTCATAACACTTGTACACTCACCTTATTTAATGTTTTCTCATGACTTAGTTTTCATGAGTACAAATTGTGCTATATGGATTTTGAGTGTTTTAGTGATCAAGTGATTTTCATGTTTCATGAAAAATATTTCTGTGTTATTCCTTGCTTGAAGGATTTCTACTAGTTTTTAAATTTTCATAAACTAGTTCATATTCTTCACTTTGGTAGTGATTTCAAACATACTCTATTTTTAAATCCATCTTTTGAAAACCCCTACCATCGATGGGCGTTGGATGGGAGACCATGATCAAGTATGTTTCATCTTGAAATCATTTAAAACTTATCTTGGATGGGTGGTAGTTGATATGAGTTATACACTTGACCTTACTTTTGTTATTTCAATTGGTATCATTGAGTTCTTTCAATTGGTATCAATATGACATATTTTTTTTGTATACTCATATGTGTTTGCTTTGTGTATGTATGTTTGCACCTCATATAGTATCAATTTGAATTGATATCTAATCTTTTACATACATACTTAGATGTTTCTTTTGTGCCTATCATATTTATATATTTTAGAGCACAAATCTTGATTTTGCATAGCTTGATCTTTAAATGACTATATTGTTTCAATTGATGAGTTTTCAATTGGTATCTTAATACAAGCTTATGCATAAGTTTCTTTGGTATTTCATAAAGGGGGAGAAAATTCGTATTTTGTATTTCAATTAGTACTTGTTTTGCTTTCCACTCCCTAACTTTATGATGAAAAATGATTGGAAAATTTACATTGTTGTGTAATTGGTATCAAGAAGCCATTTGTGTTAAAATTTCTTCAATTGGTATCTAGAGGCAATTTGTATCAATTTGTCTTATAGTTTACATTGTATGTTTTCATTTTGATAATAAAATGATTATTCTTGTTTCAATGCCTTGTATAATGTTGGTATTGGCATTCCTCAATTTATTGATAATTTCAATTGGTATTTAATTGGATATCAAGAGTTTAGTTTATTATTTCAATTGATATCAAGAGCTTGTTTGGTATATCTAAAGTTTTAGCTATGTTTGATTTGTTTTTGGTATCAAGAGATTTAGCAATTTGTTTTTGTTTGTTTTACCCCTTTGTTGATGAGTGACAAAAAAGGGGGAGAGGAATTGTAGTTTATATGCATGGTTGATTTATTGATTTATGCATATGTTTCTGTTTTGTTTTAGTATTGTTTTATTGATATCAAAAGTATGTTTTATTATGTGTTTGAGAACATTCATTGCATATCTTATATGTTTTATTGTTATGCATGAGTTAAGGGGGAGCTTCTTTGAAGCTTTACTTTAATCCATGCATATATAACTCCATGAGTTTTGTCATCATCAAAAAGGGGGAGATTGTTGGCCCAAAGGCTTTCCACTCTAGTTTTGATGATGACTAACTCATGTAGTTATGTGTACTAATAATCTTGTGTTTTAGTCTCAGATCATTAATCAAGATATTAGTTGGTGTTTAGCTTCAACAAGATGATTTGGAAGCTTGCACATGTTGATTCAAGAGCCCGCGCATCAAAGATGATTTATTGCAATTGCTCGGTGAATCAAAGGAGTTTTTGGATCGAGTCAACTTGGAGATTGCGCTCTACAAGAAGACTTAGGTATCCATAGCTTTAGTTTGGGTTTAGATCTTAATTGTAAAGATTAGTATAGTATGATAAGCTCAAGTTCACAACACACATGTTTCACGTTTTGAATATTGTTTTTCGGTTTTGGTTTAACCGATCTTGGTTTTCATGAATAGATTTTATATCAAAACAAGTTTACATGGTTTAGTGTATATATGATTTGTTCTATATACATGCATGCTTCTATTGCTTAAACAAACTTAGTTTGATATTCTATTTCATGTGTTTTATGTTTTGGTATTTTTATCAAAACATTATTTTGGACTTAATGACAAAAATCATGATATCTATATGTTACTTGTATATTGAATTTCTATTCATATACAACTTGCTTCAAAGTGTTTAAATATCATATTTTTGCATTTGGATGAGTTTTAGACAATGTGTATTTTCTATTCAAAATACAAGATTTTAGAAAATACGGTTTTTGGTTTTTGGCAAAATTTCTATGACACAAAAATAGTCAAATATGTTTGAAATTTGTGTTAGGATTTTTAACACAAGTTTGTATTTCAATATAAAATGATAAAACTATTTTTGTGGAATTTTAGAGATTTTGTGAGATTTATTGGAATATTTTACCACTATTTTTCTGACCCATTTATAGGCTGACAGGCCTGGTCGGTCGACCGAAGCGGTCGACCGCACCAAAAATTGATTTAGAATGAAAGAGTAGTGTGAAGTATAGCACGAGTATTATGTAAAAGAGAAAGGTTTAGAATCAACCTTGGTGCTTGTTTACTCCACAAATGTATGTAAGATGTTCAATGTACCCTTTCTTGTCTCCGCTATAGCCTAGGGCTATACCGAGTCGGATCTCAGGGAGAGCTAGCGTAGAAGCGTTACGATATACGTGAGAAAAGGAAACGAGAATTCTTCTATGTTTCAAAAGAATAAAGAATCAAAAGAAAAACAAATCAAATAGTGTATGGATATGTTCATGGTGAAAATCAATGGATGGCTATGTTCATGGTGAAATTTAAAGAAAACAAAACAAGATCGAGGTTTGTTGTATTCACACTAAAAGAAAAGAAAACTCTAGAAAAGATTTATTGAAATAAAACCATGACTAGCTAACCTTAACTACCTTGCTAAAGACTTACTAAACTCCGTGATAGTGATGCGTGCCTCATGTTGATTCATCGGCATGGATGTGTCTTGCTTGTGGTCTAATTACCTTCTCACATGGATGATGGGAAACATTCTTGGACTTGTCTTATAGCCTCCATAGATGGTCATAGGCCTACAAATAGACTTTCACTAATGGAATCAAAAGAGCTACACTCAAGTGATGCAAATGAACAACATACAACATTCACTAATGGAAGTAGTGAAGTTATACATCAAATAGCATATTGGTGCTTCCATCTCCATGTTCCATCAAGGCACTAGTTCGAAGACTAGGCTCTAAGTGAGGCACACATGAATCATATGGAGAATTACAACTAGATCTTGCCAAGAAATGAAAAGAAACCCATCGGAGAAGAGAAACCATACAAATTGCAAGATGAAGTAAGGCAATCACCCATGAGTTAGAAGTTAGCAAGGTAGTAGTTAGCTAGTTCATGGAGAAGGAATTAGCTACTACAAGCCATTACAAAAAGAAAACAAAGCATGAATAAATTGCTAGAAATTAACAAAGCAAGTAAAGTGAAAGAAAACAAACTAGAATCAAGCTCAAGTAGAGGATGGAGAATGGATCAATCCTTGTTGCTTCAAGTGTCACTCTTGATTACACAAGCTCTCTCTCTCACAATCACTCTCTTTTACAATGAAATCTAGGGAGGAAGAAGATCATAGAGAGAACTAAAAACCCTAGAAAAAACTAACAAAATTACAAAACTATGAACTAAGCTCCCTCTCTTCTCTGATCAGTCTTTACTCGCAGGTCCAAGTGAGGTATTTATAGGAGAACTGAGAAGCTTCTGGAGATAAGGTGGTTGCCACAAAATCCGGGGATCCAACGGCCCTAGATTGCCGCGCCCTGCCGCGCGTCCGCGGCCTAACTGAATCCGTTCAGCAACGGATTTCTGTTGCTGAGTGGTTACGGGGTTGTTGGCCACGTGGACATTCTAGAATATCTGTTGTGGAGCGAATCTCTCTGGATCTTGGGTTTAGATTTGGCTTTATCCTTAAGCTTGGATTAATCACTTAATTAGTGGTAATTAAGTGATTATTTGAAAATCTCTCTCTTAAATGTGTACCTGCAAATATGTAGAGAAGAGGATTAAAATTCATATATTTATTTGTAATATGCATGGGGATTATGATATAAAATATGCAATATTGGATACTAATCACACCCCCACACTTATTCTTTTGCTCGTCCCGAGCAAAACAAAGAAAAAGAAAATAAAATCTAAGCTAACACTTTATTGCACCACTTTCGCAGGTGACGCGATTGCACTGAGCGTGTGCAACAAGCCGTTAAACCTCTAGGTTACCCTAGAGGAGGAGTGTTGTCTCCTGAGGGTTTTCAGCGGATTACACCCACAAAATCCATAAAGAAAGAAGACAAATGTTAGTATTTTGAAAACGCATTTTGAATAAGAGACAAGTTTACGAACTATTTTTGCAAAAATATAAGTGATCCTAGGTCATAAGTCCACCTATAATCATTCTTCCTTAAACTTAGTATCCATGCAAGATCTTGTTTTTAATTAAGGTAAGAATTCAAAATTGGATTGAATATTTTATCTTTCATAAAACCTAGATAATATGCACACCGTGTAAGTGAAGATTTCTGGGATTTCAACTCCAACCATCAAGCCATTTATTTATATATATTTTTTCTTTTTCTTCCCTTAGTTTTATTAGGCTTTCTAATTCACCCATGTAGCGAGCCTATAACCGATGACTCCCAGACCAGATGGTCTTAGGGCACCAGATGAGGAAACATCCCTCGGGTTTAAGGACTCGAGTGAAAAAGGCCACAAAACTAAGAGGGATTATTCTTAATCACCGTTAGGCGTGAATAATCATGCTTCTTGAGGCACAATTACCCAGCTTAATAAGTGAGATCACTGTTAGGTGAGTCATCATGCTTCTTGAGGCACAATTTCCCAGCTTAATAAGTGATCTTTTATTTATATATTTTTTTTCTTTTTTTCTCTCTTTTTTTTTTTTTTTTTATTTATATGGCATTTTTGGTCTTTGTCTCCATCCCAAGAAATGTGTAAGTGTAAAGTGCATATTATCTAAGGAAAAAATTCCAGATAATAATATCTCACCAATTTTACTTACTTATCCTATAATCTAAAACAAGATCTATTACTTCAACTATGTTTAAGATGTCATAATTAAGGCTTTCTTAATCTCTAAGATACATCTTAATTTTCTTAAAAATAGAGCAAAACTTTGTTTCTTATTTCAAAAAGTTTTATTTTTGTTTATTTTTTTATTTATTTTTTTTTATTTATATTTTTCTAAAAGAAAAGCAAAATCTAAAAAGAAAATGGAAAATCTAGAAAAAGATAAAATCTAAAATAGAAAAAAGATAAAATCTAAAAATAAAAGACCTAAAAAGAAAAATAAAAGTCCTAAAAAAATAAAATCCTATAAAGAAAAGAAAATCCTATGTTAGTAAACCCTCCCCCACACTTATTTCATGCATTGTCCTCAATGCATTATGGTAAATGTATGCATGAAACAGGTAAGAGGTAGGAAAAATTATTTACAAGGAATATACAAATGTAACTCTCACCTGGGTTTTTGTGTCGCTTCCCTCTGGCCCGTTTCCCATCGTTCCAATGTGTTCTCTTTCTTGAACTCCATTGGGAAACGGTCTGAATTGTTCTTACCCTAGGTGATTCCAGTTTCAATTTGTTGTTATTTTCATTCATACTCTTTCCACCACATCGTTCACACACAAAGTCCTTATCACCACTCTCACTCAGAATCTCATCACTTCCAGTGTTTAGAAATTTTAGCTCTTCTCCATATAATTCTTCAAAACTCACATTAACATCCGGAAGTGGACAATTAACTAATTTACCCCGAGTTGACTCATCTAAGCACATAATCTCTTCAGCAAACAAGTCTTCAAATGATATATCAATGGAGGTTCAAATACAGTCTCAGTTGGCTCATTGAAAGTGAAGATATCCAAATCAACTTTCCCCTTTTGAAAGGGTACTCGGATAAGAGAATCACAAGGTTGTGACTCATCTTTTGGATCTTCACCTTCCTCCTCACAATTGTTACTAATGAAATTAACCTCAAATGTTTGATCTTTGTTTTGTGAGGCTGTGTGTGGAAGACATTGTGGTCATGTGTCATGTTACCAAAAGTCAACCTCATTGATCCATTCCGGCAATTAATGATTGCATTTGCAGTAGCCAGGAATGGTCGACCCAGAATGACAGGAATTTGTGCCCTTTGATTGGAATTTGA
>JAVJIF010032011.1:0-141048 GCA_038442645.1 Agave tequilana
AGTTAGTAAACCCTCCCCCACACTTATCTCATGCATTGTCCTCAATGCATTATGATATATGTATGCATGAAACATGTAAGAGGTAGGAAAAATTATTTACAAGAATATACAAATGTAACTCTCACCTGGGCTTTTGGGTCGCTTCCCTCTGGCCCGTTTTCCATCGTTCCAATGTGTTCTCTTCTTGAGCTCCATTGGGAAACGGTCTGAATTGTTCTTACCCTAGGTGATTCCAGTTTCAATTTGTGTTATTCTCATTCATACTCTTTCCACCAATCGTTCACACACAAAGTCCTTATCACCACTCTCACTCAGAATCTCATCACTTCCAGTGTTTAGAAATTTTAACTCCTCTCCATATAATTCTTCAAAGCTCAAGTCAACATCCGGAAGTGGACAATTAGCTAACTTACCCCGTTTGACTCATTTAAGCACATAATCTCTTCAGCAAACAAGTCTTCAAATGATATATCAATTGGAGGTTCAAATACAGTCTCAGTTGGCTCATTGAAAGTGAAGATATCCAAATCAACTTTCCCCTTTTGAAAGGGTACTCGGATAAGAGAATCACAAGGTTGTGACTCATCTTTTGGATCTTCACCTTCCTCCTCACAATTTTACTAATGAAATTAACCTCAAATGTTTGATCTTTTGTTTTGTGAGGCTGTGTGTGGAAGACATTGTGTTCATGTGTCATGTTACCAAAAGTCAACCTCATTGATCCATCCGGCAATTAATGATTGCATTTGCAGTAGCCAGGAATGGTCGACCCAGAATGACAGGAATTGTGCCCTTTGATTGGAATTTGATACGGGTTTTGTTTCAAGGACAACAAAGTCAACAGGATAAAGAATTCTCCAACTTTGACAAGGACATCTTGAATTACCCCTTGGGTTTAGTAACAGAGCGGTCAGCCAATTGAATGGTCATTTGTCGGGAGAAGATCACCTAACCCCAATTGTTGGTACACAGAGAAAGGCAGGAGATTTGATACTGGCCCCCAAATCAAGAAGTGCCCTATTGATGGTAGTCTGTCCTATGATGCATGAAATGGTGGGGCTCCCTGGGTCTTTGTACTTAACAGGAATTGGACCAGTGAGCACTCATTGATGGATGATGCTAGGAAGACTTTTTTAGGGACTTGGGTCTTTCTCTTCTTGGTGCACATTTCCTTCAAAAATTTGGCATATGATGGCACTTGTGAATGGCATCAAGAAGAGAGACATTGATTTGGCCTTATTGAATGTTTTCTTTTATTTCTCCATGTGAGCATTTGACTTATTATTTAGAAGCCTATTGGATATGGTACTCTAGGCTTATAAGGTTGCTCATCTACCTTTTCTTTCCCTTTGGCTTGAGTTGGATGGCTCTGTACTAGAGGATGGGTTGTCAAAAGTTGGTGACATTGGGACATGAGATGTTGGCTTTGGACTGGATGAGATTGTGGACTAGAAACCTTATTGTCAACTTGTTTACCAGATCTCAGGGTGTGAATGGCATGACAATGACTGGGTCCTGAATTTTCAACTTTGGGATTTAGCAATGGCTGGCTTAAGAACATTCCTTTTTGATTCTCAGCCAATTGCTTGATCTGGACCTTCATTTCATTCAACTCCTGTTGCTGGTTCTTGGTTAAGGTTTCTATCATTTGTTTCAACTCAGATATTCAGAATTATTTTGGGGTGGATGTGAGGATATGGAGATTGGAATTGTGATTGGTCATATGGTGGTGGCATATGATAAGACTGATAAGACTGTGGTGGACTGTGAGATGGATGAATATACAGTGAATTCTGATCGAAACTGGATGGATGAAACTGAGCATTGTACAGATGTGGAAGTGGTGGCATATGATGCTCAGTACCAGACTGACTCCATGGAAAATTTGGATGGTTCTGTCATCCTGAATTGTAAGTATTGGAGTATGAGGGTCTGGTAAATGCTGCATTTATGTTCTCCTGAAATGGGGGCTGATACAATGGACACTCCTCAACAACATGGCTAAGGTCTTGACATTTGGTGCAACCTGGTCTAATCAAAGGCAATGGGTTGACCTGGTTGACCACAGAATTCCCTATTGACTCAAGCAACTCTATCCTCTTCATTAATTGTGTGATCTTGGTTTCTGAAGCTAGAGAGGATTCTTTGGATTGTGTACCAGTTCTGGAAGTGGTGGGAGTCGGTTTATCAGGGCATGACTCCCACTGAATGGTTTTCTCAGCTAGGGTTTCAAAGAGATCCCACCCTGATGTTCATCTTTCTTCAGAAATTCCCCTTGGCACATGGATTCTAAAAGTGTTTTCGTTTGGTATCTAATCCATCATAGATAATCTGGCATAGCCGCCATTTCTCTATGCCATGATGGGGACATAGGGCAAGGAGGTCTTTGAAACGCTCAAGATACTTCCAGAAAGGTTCATTTGGGTCCTGCTTGAATTGCATTATATTTTTTCTCATAAGGGCTGTTTTGTGGATAGAAGAATTTCCTAAGAAAAGACCATAACAAAATCATCCCATGAAGATATGAACTGACAGGAAGACTAAAGCCATTTCTTAGCTAAATCCTTAAGTGCAAACGGTATGAACCGTAACCTAACAGCAATCCTCAGAAAGTTGGGATATTCTCATCATTTGCATAACCTCTTCAAACTCACGATAAAGAGGTACGCGTCCTCAGACTCAAGACCATGGAATCGGGAAGTGTACTAATGAATTGTGGTTTCAGCTCAAAATGATTTCCATTAGGCTCGGGGAGAAGAATGCATGAAGGAATGGAGGTGCGAATCGGATAGAATCGATCTTGAAGTGAGACGTTATTGGTCATGATGAAGTGGTTGTGGAAGGTAAGTGTAGAAAGAATTAGGATCACAAACCACTATTGTATATACAATCACAAACAACGTGCACCGATCACACCAGCGAAAAAAAAAAATAACAAACAACAAAAGAAAAAATCAATCCAAGCTTGTCTAGGGTTTCTGGTCCTAGATACCTCCTAAATAGACTGTCCACAGGAGGTTTAGTGTGGACTCTGACTATAAGCAAATCAGCCAGGGAAGGGTAAAGTCGTTGGAGAGGTTTCCGTCCGAAGACGTTCCTTAATTAAGTAACCAACAACCTTCGGGCTTTCGGCCCTTAACCCTTTCCTAGACACCGATTTTACAGAAGTCAATTTCCACACTTTTCCCCCTTAGGATAATCTCCTAAGTGAGTCCGGATGTCCCTAGGGCCAACGTCTATCAAATTTTATTTACAAGCTTAGATTGTGAGTACGTGGGGAAATGATTTCCGGCTAAGGAAAGGTAATGACCTCCCCCACCTTATGTTATTTACAGGAATTGCCCTTAGAATTAATTGTGCAAGTGTACGATATAGAAACAAACAAGGTTCACTCCAGTAGAAAAATCAAACAAAGAGTGAGTCTTAGTCTATATGCAATGAATCACGTTACCTTGTCCACGCACTCTTCAACAGTAAATTTAAAGTATTGAAAGACACGTGCCTATAATGCAGATGTCTAACAATTTTTAGCAATTATCAACCAATTTCTTACTGTTGAATTAATTAACAGGAATACAGGAAGTATACAGGAAATGAAGTATATGGCAGCAGTATCTTGCAGAGCAGAAGCCCCTGCAAAAATTTGTAAGTAGTGAACTCTAAAGTGCCGCGTTCCCACGGCAATTCTTGTGGATCCGCGGCACAATAGAGGGATCCTGGGCTCTGCTTCTTGAGCAGAGGCCCAGGTCCACTTATATGATTCTGCTGTGCAATATTTCTGAATCTTCAACCTGTACCTGCAACAGAGAAGATATATCGTTTAGTTTCTCACTTTAAAAAATACCGTCGCTCTCCCCCGGCAACGGCGCCAAAAAATTGATTAAGACGAGAAAAGGCGTACTATTATATGTATAGAATGTGATTGATGTACCCTTTCTTGTCTCCGCTATAGCATAGGGCTATACCGAGTCGGATCTCAGGGAGAGCTAGTGTAGAAACGTTACGATACACGTGAGAAGATAAAACGAGAACTCTTCTTTGTTTACAAGAATAAAGAATCAAAAGAAACAAATAAAAGAAGGATGGCTATGTTCATGGTGGAAATCGGGAGAAATCAAGATTGAGATGGATTTGAACTAACAACTAAAAAGAAAGTAAAATCAAGAAAACTTTGAATGCAAGAAATCCATGACTAGCTAACCTTAACTACCTTGCTAAACTAACTAAACTCCGTGATAGTGATGCGTGCCTCATGTTGATTCATCGGCATGTATTTGTCTTGCTTGTGATCTAATTACTTTCCCACTAAGATGATGGGGATTCATTCTTGGACTTGTCTTGTAGCCTCCATAGATGGTCATCGGCCTACAAGATAGACTTTCACTAATGGAATCACAAGAGATACACTCAAGGGATGCAAATGAAGAACATACAACTTTCACTAATGGAAGTAGTGAAGTTGTACATCAATTAGCATATTGGTGCTCCATCTCCATGTTCCATCAAGGCACTAGTTCAAAAGACTAGGCTCTACATGAGGCACACATGAATCATGTGGAGAATTACAACAAGATTCTTGCCAAGAATGAAACAAAACCCATCGGAGAAGAGAAGATCATACAAATTGCAAGATGAAGTAAAGCAATCACCCATGAGTTAGGAGTTAGCAAGAGTAGTGGTTAGCTAGTACATGGAACAAGAAATTAGCTACTAGACATTACAAAAGCAAAGCAAGCATGATTGAATTGCTAGAAATTAACAAAGCAAGTAACAAAGCAAAAATGAAAGTAAGTGAAGAAGACAAACTAGAATCAAGCTCAAGTAGATATGTAGAGAATGGATCAATCCTTGTATAGCTCCAAGTTGTCACTCCTTGTTGATACAAGCTCTCTCTCTCATACAAATCTCTCTGCAATGAAATCTAGGGAGGAGAAGATCCTAGAGAGAACTAAAAATCCTAAACAAAACCTAACAAAATTACAATCTATTCACTAATCTCTCTCTCTTCTCTGATCACCCTCAGCTCGCAGGTGATGATGCAGTATTTATAGCAGATTGGAGAAGCTTCTGGAGAGTAGGTTGTTGCCACAAATCCGGGGATCTAACGGCCCAAGATTGCCGCGCCCATAGCCGCGGCCCGCGGGCAATCTCGTGGCCGTTGGATCGGATCTTTCTGGTGGAGATCAGTTTGGAAGTGGTTATCCACGTGACCACTTGGATTCTCTGTTTGTTGCGCGGATCTCTCTAGATCTGGATTGAGATTTGGCTTTATCCTTTATCTTTTAATTAATCACTTAATTAGTGTTATTAAGTGATTATTTGAATTCTCTCCATTAATTGTGTACCTGCAAATAAGTAGAGAAGAGGAGTAAAAATCACTTATTTATTTGTATTATGCATGGGAGTTATGATGTAAAATATGCAATATTGAGTACTAATCAGTCTCCTATATGAGTCCGAGATATCTCTAGGGCCAACGTCTACTCAGTTTTAGTTAGGCCTAGGATAGTGAGTGAGGCGATTGTTTTGTGGGCTAAGAGAGGGTAATGACTTCCCCACCTCATCTTGTTTATAGGACAAGCCCTTAAATCAATTTAGTGCAATGTGTACATGAAAAACAACACTTAAGCAATGTAAACAATTCAAAAGTGTTCCTATACTACATGCTATGCACACGTACCTTTGCTCCAGCACTCTTCAACAGTAATGTAAAATGTAAACGAATTAGACACGTGCCTAAATACAAAGTCTAAACCATTTTTAGCATTTAACAAACACCAATTTACTGTTGAAGTTAGAAAGTTTTGTACAGTGAGTTAATCAAGAAAATAAATAGCTGCCAAAATTTAGCTTTGCAATTCAGCCAACCTACAAAAATATAGGTTAGTAGTTCACTCAGATTGCACTGGAATGTAGCAAATTTGAGAGCTTCTGGGCTCTGCTTTCTTGAGCAAAGTCCAGGGCCACTTATATGTCCACTGCAGCAAAAATTTTTCTTGATATCTATCACTGCACACCAATAACAAAGAAGAAGTTAACCAAAAATGTAAATTTAAAAAGAGAATTACTTACCGTCCCTCCCCGGCAACGACGCCACAAATTTTGATTGAGTTGGAACCTGCACAGAAAATACAGATTTCAGAACTTTATAATAGAAGGGTGCAAGTACTCAATACTACTGCAATAGTAAGTGACTATGCGGGTCGTGATCCCAAGGAGGGGACTAACGATGGAAGTTTTTTTTACAAGTTCTCTTTAAGTTACAAAAAATGGTTAAAGTTCTTCTTTTAGTTCTTCAGAAAAAAAGAAAAATAAGTTACAGTTAAGTTAAAAGAAAGTGGTAGATTGAGAAGGTGAAGAAAATAGAAAATAGATTTATACAAAGAAATTAAAAAGAGTGAATAAAAGTTTGGGAGATTGTGTTCATCTAAACTAAAGAATTAAAAGAAAAGAAAGAAAACCAAAAAGAAATACTTACTCTTTTCCTGTTGATGACTTATCTCGAATCCTTGCATGTTTTACCTTACTTCGGAGGCGATAACGCATAACCCATAAGATCGAGCTCAGTCCCCATCGCATTACATCATCAGACGAACAAGATTGAAATGATACAGAATCTTGAGGAGGAGAACATCATCATGAAATATCGGTGGCACTCACACAAACATGGCTATACTGATGCTTCTAGATTTATTTGGATACTCATCAAAACCAAAAGATGAAAAGTAGAAAGAAGAGAAGAATATATAAATAAAGAAGAGCATAAATATATCACCTTTGATTGCTTGTAGAAACGATAAAAGAAAGGAGGAGGTTATATCGGTGTCACTATCAACATAAATCTCTCTCTTACTTAATGAATCTCAGTCTAACATATGCTTACAAAGAAATAAAAATTACATAAAAGAAAATAAAAACCTACACTAAAAGAATAAAAAACTGACCTAAGAATCTAGCTCTGCTTGATCGTTCCTGTAGTCTCTAAAAACTCAGTATTTATAGGCAAAAACCAAACGGGGGAAAGCGTACGAAGTTAGGGGGAGCAAACGCTCACCCAACCCTCAACAATACCGCGAAAACGCGGCTTTGGCCGCGTTTTCACGGCCCGGGTGTGGCCAGGTGGCCACACCGGAGGTGCAGGTCTTTGGCTTCGTGATATGCGTTTATCTTCTGCTAGATTTTCAGTTTGGGTCCTGGATTTTAACGAAACCTCCTTTTATCTTCAGTTTTAACCAATTGATTTGTAGAGATCTGATTTAACTGATTTTTCAACCGGTTTTATCTTCTTTGATTTGTCCTGATTTGCCTTGATCTTTGATTTGAATTATTTGTGAATTAAATCAGAATTTTGATACGCTTTGGGCTGTTTTCTCTTCCTTCTCCCTTAGTAATGAGCCTGCATATAAATTAGACAATAAATAGGATTAAAAACAGATTTTATTATATAATAAATATGAGAATGTGACAATAAAATATGCAGTATCATTGACCGATCACACCCTAAATGCCCCACTTGGTTACAAGCCGCGCAACTGAGCTCGGCCAAGTGGGGTTGCAGGTGTGAGGTGATGGCAGGGCGGAGCTCGGAGGTGCTGCCGGCCAAGGGCTGAGCACAAGGAGGAAGAGACTGTTGGCCCAAAGGCCCATCACTCTAGTTTTGATGATGATCAACTCATGTAGTTATAGTACTAATGATCTTGTGTTTATTTAGTTTCAGATTTGTGATCAAGATCTTAGTAGGTGTGTAGCTTCAACAAAGGATTTAAGGTCAAGTTTTGGAGCTAGCACGGTTTGATTCAAGAGCTTGTGCATTAAGACCAATCAAGTACTCAAGAGGAGTCTAGCTCTATGGATCGTGTTTGGACCAAGTCAAGAAGATGTGAAGACTTCAAGTGAAGACCTTCAAGATCAAGACTTGTGTCGAGGTTTGTTTTATAAGATTTTGTTTTAGTTAAAATGTAAAGGATAGAATAGTTGGTGGATTGCTCAAGTATATCTTATACACACACACACTCTTGATTTAGTTAAGTTTTCATAAAAGAATTTCATTTGGAAAAATACCGTTTTGATTTTTGGTATTCAAAGTATACATGTTTTAATCAAAACCGTACTTAGAGCTTAATGTCAAAAAACATAGATATTTCACCTTGTATGTGTAGTGGATCATTTCCATACACTCTATGCTTTAAAAGAGTTTAAAATATCTTGTTTTTGTATTTGGAGAAGTTTTGGAAAAAACAATTTTGAAAAAATACAGTTTTCGTTTTTAACCAAAATTTTCAAGTTACAAAAATAGTTCAAATTGTTTGTAACATGTCTTGATTTTGTGCAAGCATGTTTGATTATCAAAGTATAATGTAAAACTATTTTTGTAGATTTTTCATAATTTTATGGGATTTTATATGAGCCAAAATACCTAGTTTTAAGTCCTAGGTTTTCTGTTCTGGCTTCAGCCGGTCGACCGACCGGTCGACCGAAGTCTGAAGTCGGTCGACCGGGCGGTCGACCGAAGTGCATAGACGTGCACGCCAAGTTCTGGCTGGAGGCCGGTCGACCGACCGGTCGACCGTCCAGAGAGCTCTGCTCTCTGGAAAGGCCCCGGTCGACCGGGGCGGTCGACCGGACAGAGAGCAGTGCCCAAGCCACGGTCGACCGGCCGGTCAACCGCTGCCCCAACGGTCAGAAATCTGACCGTTGGCGGTCGACCGGCGGTCGACCGTCAGGCCACCTGGATCCCAACGGCTAGTTTTTCTAGCCCTATAAATTTGGGGGTTTGGGTGCTGTTTTCTCTAAGATTTTTAAGTGGGTTTTGAGCTAGTTTTTCCAACTCCATTAAGAAGTTTTCTCCACTTATTTGAGTGCAAATATTTCCAATCAAAAGGGGAGTTTATTAAGAGTGTTTCAAAGTGATTTTCTTGAGTTTTCCTCCACCATTTCAATCCTAGTTTTCTCACACAAACACTTGAGCCATCCATTGCTATATCTACCTATAGGGATTTGTTGTGAGAGGATTTTAGGTGATCAAAGTGTTGTGATCACCAAAGTTCATCTTTGTTCTTTGAGGAGGCGGACGAGTGCGTTCGCGGTGTTTCGAGTTCGTGTGTGAACTCTTTGTTTGAGGTGCGGCCTCGGCGAGCTAGTGAGCTTGCGGTGTGTACGGACTAGAGAGTCCAAGGAGTTCAAGTGTGAACTCGTCTTGTAGGTGTTGCGGCACCGAGTGATCTGGTGGGATCGATTTTAGTGGAAATCCTTCGTAGTGTCGAAGGCGGGATGTAGAGCAAGTGTGCTCGAACCTCGAAACAAATATCCCGTGTTTGCGATTGCTCTCTCTATCTCTCTCTCCTTATTTGTCTTTATATCTTGCATGCTATTCTTGTCTTTATCTTTATATGCTTGATATATTGTGAGCTTAATTGTTATATGCTTGGGGTGTGTTTGCTAACACTTGTATTTAACCAAGAGAGCCAACGCGGCACCTCAACTCTTATTTAGAGGAATCTTGAGGAGTTAGTCCAGAGCCCTTCACGGGGAATTCGGCTACACTCTTGTGTTATACGTGTGTTTAGTTTAAGAAGTTTAGTTTGCATCATAATAGTTTTTAATTCCGCATTTAGTGACCATTAGATTAGTCATCACCTATTCACCCCCCTCTAGGTGATTTACAGAGACCACGAGTATTGCTCGGCCATGGGAAAGAACTCGGCTAGGTAGTGGCGGCCAAAGAGAGATGGGCTCGTACTTGGATTTATAGAGATAGGGGAGAGGGGGAGATGGAGAACATGAGAGAGAGAGAGAGAGAGAGAGGGAGGACGAAGGTGAAGGACGTGGGGGGAGTGGGTGCCGCAGGTGAGGAAGTGGGGAAGGAGGTGAATATGGTGGGAAAATGAAGGGGAACTTTTAAGAGTTAAATATAATGTGTTGGGTTCATAATCCACACGCCAATGTGGCAAAGTGGTGGAGGCTTGAGGATTTGGGAGAGGGGGGTCACGGTTCAAAGCTTGAACAGAACAATTAATGTGGTTTTCTTATTTTGTTTTGCTAGGATAAAGGATGAGCTAAAAAATGCTTAATAAAGTTAGGTTTGTTTCCATTACCACCACACGCCAAAGTGGCCTGGTGGTTAGAGCATTCAATTCCAGACTAAGGGGACTTTAGTTTAGATCCTGGTGGCTTTTATAATAAGGGTTGTTCCTATTTTATTTTTATTTTATTTTTACTTTAATTGCATTTTTTTAATATAAACTAGTATCTAATTATTAGTTTACTAGATTAAACTCCTATTAATTCAGAAAAATTCTCAAAAATTCAGAAAAATAGAAAATGTAATCCTAAACATTGTTGTGAAGTCAGATCCTTGAAACTCATCACCAATTGTTAATTAAAATTTCGGAGTTAGTCTGTGATACTAGTTGATCCCGAATTGAAATTCTTCTCCAATAATACTCAAAATTTTTCAGAAAATTCAGAAAAAATTCAAAATATTAGAAAATAATATCTCGAGCTGAAACAACCTCAATCCATCTAGCATGATGGCTAAATCGGGTATCAGATACTAATATTGACATATGTACATTGAGAACCGAGGGTTACACGGTGACATGAAGCCTGTTGACTCGTTATCCAAATATATACGAGAGAATTCTTCATAACGTTCAGGCAATTGATGGCTCACAAAATCTTTCTCTACGCATAACTCTATGATATTAACGAACGGATACAATTCAAGCATAACATGTATGTCTTCATCATCTGATATTTTCATCACTTGGTAATACCCGAGTGCAACTGGCCACTTTATGTTTAGTGAATCTAATAATCATTTAGATTAATTTTTGCAATGTGATATATTTCCTCTACCAATTCACGTCCTGTGGTTGACTTTCTCATTATCATTGGTTTTACTATTCCATCAACATATGTTGGGTTATTCTCCTTATTTGTTGTTAATTTATCATTAAATCAATAAAGCAAAGGGACATTCAAATCAGACATTGTAAATGATCTAATTAAAACATAAAACAACAAATAAAGTAAATAGAACTGAGAAATCAGAGATAAATTTTTGATAAGTGTACCATTTGCAGGTTGGCAGCGAGTGGAGGAAGAGATCGGAGACTTGCTGTCATGAGGCCGGGTTCAGGTGCAGACTTCACCGCGGGGATCGGGTACAGGGTAAGTTGTTGTGGAAGATGATCGGGTCGGGGTCAGGAGCTCGTGTGGGATGAGCTGCTTGGGGTCAGGGTCAGCGTCGAGAGAGAGAGAGAGAGAGAGAGAGAGAGAAACAACGAGAAAGTGAGAGCGAGTGTGTAAAAAGAACGCAAGTAAAAAAAATTAGCAGTGGGAACCCTATAAAGGGCTTGACGGAACTCGAACCCACTTTTGTAAAATTCAGTGTCTCTCTTAGCTATTTTTTCTGTCCGAGTTCGCCGAACTCGGACTAAAAAATAACAGATTCGCGCCTGCTAGTGCCATGCTAGGGACGCGAAATCGCTGAGCGCCGATGTGGCACCGCAGTCGATTTTGATAGTTAAATTTGCGGGAGGTGTTTTCTTGAAATTAAATATTAAAATAGGTTTTTTTAAAAAAAAACCCTTTGAATATCGTACTCGCATTCGACCTGGATGACTCGAGTTCAACCGAATATCGTACTCGCATTTTTTATATCACACATATTACTAAAGTTTCACACGACGAGTTTCACAGATCAAGTCCAAATCTTTAGTTTTACAAATTTTTAGTTTTAGGGTGTGTTTGTTTCACTGTAAAAGGTCATAAATCAAAAGTGCCACTTGTGACTTACGATCTTACGATGTTTGTTGGACAGTAAGTCGTAAAATGCACTTGAATCTCAATTGCGATCCACTTACAGCACAAATAATTAATTTTGTGGTCATGCAAATCCCACTTGCAGCCCACTTGCAGTACAAACAATTAATTTTGTAGTCATACAAATTTGTATTGCTGAAAGTTAATTTAATTAGATTAATGTTTTTTATTATTAGATTAATTTTTTTATATTATGAGATTTTTTTTAATTATTAGGTTACATATAATTATTAGAATAAAGTTTTTATTAATAATTCAATAATTTTAATATTATAATCTTTTTTATTACTAAATTAATATAATATATTCCACTTAATTTTATTTCTTACTTTATTATAAATTAGTAATATTTAATATAAATTTAATTAGTTTTGATTATTATTTATTTTTTAATATTTAATATATTTATTTTTAATATTTTTCTAACCTGATAACCAATGGCGTGGTTTTTTTTAATGTTTTTCCGTTCATTCACAATTCTCCTTCTCCTTCATCCTCAATCCTTCCTTGTCTCTCTCAAGCAACAAGAGAGGAAGACGATAGCAGAAGTCACTGCAGCCAAGAAACCAAACCCAGATCACAGGATCGCTTTCTTCATTCCTCGAAAGCAATCCTTTCTCTTCCTTCTTCTCCTTCCCATATGGACATTCATAAAATGAACACCAATCCCTTTCTCCTCCAATACAAATTCAGTCTGACAAATCAAAATCGAGATCAAGATTCAGATTCAAGATGTCCCTCCCCCTCGCCCTCCGCCGGACCTACCGCCTGTTCTGGTGCTACCAATGCCAGCGATCCGTCGGCATCATATCATCCGCGGCCTTCGAGGTCTCCTTCTGCCCTCGCTGCTACGGCAGCTTCCTTCACGAGGTCCCTTTCCCCCATCCTCGCCCCACCCCCGCCTTCATCCACCCACTCCCTCACCCGCTCCCGGTGGTCCCCACCGGGCCCATTGAAGCGCCATCAGGATCCACGGCGACCGCCGGTGACTACTTCTCGGGGCCCGGCCTCTCCGAGCTGATCGGCCAGCTCACCCAAAACGACCGCCCGGGCCCACCGCCCGCGCCCGGGTCGGCCATCGACGCGATGCCGGTGGTTCTAGTCGGAGAGGCGCACCTGAGGGAGGGGTCGCAGTGCCCGGTGTGCAAAGAGGAGTTCGAGGTTGGGGAGGAGGCCAGGGAGATGCCCTGCAAGCATGTCTACCACTCAGATTGCATCGTCCCCTGGCTTCGGATGCACAATTCTTGCCCTGTCTGTAGATATCAGTTGCCTGGTAGTAGTGGGGGCAATCACAGTAATGCGAGGAGGAATGCGAGTGAGGATTCAAGAAGAAGTGGTGGTGGTGGTGGTGGTGGTGGTGTTCGACGAGGGCCCACTAGATGGAACCCAATTCCTTTGCTGTGGCCTTTTCGGGGATCAGCGGCTGCGAGATGGGAGTACGCTTATCGCTCGAGGATGGAGGAGGAGGAGGATCCCCTGGACAATCCCGGCGGTAATAATCTGATTGCCTGCCAAATTTTCAATTTGGTCTTGTTTTCTGTTGTTTTCTTTTATATCTTAATCTAGAGGTACTTGCTTCAATCATATTGTCATTGATTTGTTTTACGAATTAACAAGAATTATGTGAATAACTTGTTACTTGCATGAGCCTGATTCTTCTATTACATGGAATGCATTGTTATGTTGCCTCTTTGGCTTTTATCATGCCTTCAATATATGAATGAAATTCCGTGTAGCAAAATTTATTGCCTTCTCATGGGTTACTCCCTGGTTGCATAAGTTGAAACTTCATAACCAACAAAGGTATTGATAGAAAAAGTCAACGATTAACGTTAAGATGATGTTGATGATACACATTTCTTATACCGTTACACATAAGGCAACTATTCAGTGAACCATGAAGATCTATCTAATCTGACATCTATTCTTTATACTTGTATCAAAGCAAATGACTGAAAGAATATTTGAGTAATGTGCAAGATACAACAGGAGAATTTAGTTGATTGGCCAACTGCATAGCATATTGCTGAATTCAAATTGGAATTATAGGTGCTATATTTGTTTTGTTTTTTTTATTTTAATTAGATATCTATTTTCAGAAAGAAAAATTCAAGTTTTATGTTCATGCTTCAATAAATTTTAGATGCTTAATTTTTACCTCATAAAGAAAACTTTTCCTATGTATTTCAGCCTTTTATTCTTGGCTGCGATCATGGTTTCTTCTCTAGCACTTCTCTTACGGTGAGCTCCTGCTGGTGGAAATTTGTATCTGCTTAATTGTTTATATTCACAGTTAAGTCTATCCTTCCATTTGCCTCTCTTTACTGTCAGCATCATATTTCTAAATCCGTATCTTGTTAACAATTTGCTGAATCCTGATTACCCTAACAACTACCTTCACACTTCGTCCTCTACAGTTGGGAGTTGTTCTGTGTTTTCTTTGATGATATCTTTTTTTTTCATGTAACAAAATGCTTAGTGAAAAAATGGAATTACATTTTATCATATGCCCAAATGAAATGTGCTAACATAGTCCAATAAACTGATTAATTCTTTTATATATCTCTAGAAAGAGGTCCGCTTAACCAGCAAGGAATATTCCTTGAACATGTTCAATTTTTGGCAGTCTCTTCAATTAACTCACTTAATCAACTGCATATGACGAGTGGTATATAACTTAGGTGGAGAATACCTTTATTGACTACATAGGAGAGCATTGACAGTTGATCAAAAACAATGTAAACAATAATTGTCATCAGACCTTAATCTTTATAATTGTCAAGCCGTGTGTGTTGTGATGTGGATGGAGCGAAGTAGCTGTGCTGAACTTGATGAGGATTAAATGTTTTGTGATTGCTAACTTAAATGAACAATTAAAACCCATGATTCCTACATTACTCATCTTAATCATGCTGTTGAGATTTGGAATGCCACCATGAACTGGAATCTAAATCTACTGCAAACAACCAGTGGGATTCCAAAATTTTTGTGCTTTGAAATTCTCCCATATAAAATTTCCCCTAAATAGCAAATGCCACAGGTTTTGAGATCCACATGTTTTTTATTATTGAAAAGAACTATCTATTTCTAACCAATTAGATTTATTATTGAAAAGACTGTTTCATTTTCAAGATCACTTAACAATTCTTCTTAAAAAAAAAAATCTTTCACCAATTACTAACTGGAGATTTCTTGTTAAATGCTTTTGATTGTGTTGCAATGTAGTATCCTGACTTTCCCAACACTTTTAAGTCAAATGCTCCCAAAGCCCCCAAGAACACCCCCCAAAACCCCCGCGATGCCCACACATGCACACAAAAAAAATAAAATAAAATTCAAAAAGAAGAGAAAGCAAAATAAGAGGGAGGTGTGTGTCTTTGAGGAGAGGGTAGGAGCGGGGGGTGGGGTGGGGGTGAGGATAACACAACACTTCGCCGTATACCAAAACAAAAAATAGGGAGGGAAGGAGAGAGGAGAAGTTCATCATTCCTTTTGGATGTAGACAATCTTTCTCATATTTGTAATCTTTATCATATTTGTAGCTTAATACATACCATTGTGAAAATAAAGTAAACTAGAAGGAAATATCATTAGTATGAAAAGATTTTACTGATCTCTTTGAGGAAGAGTCAATCCTCCACTCCTTACCATCCTTAGTGTCACCTCTTTTAAAGTAAGAAACCGCATAATATGATTCTTGGATATAACCTATGTAGCATAAACATTTCATAGTGAGGTGTTGTGTTGGGCACATATGGGACACCGACACTTGCATGATGCTTGCCCGATACATATCGGACGCTCCAAATCCGTGTCAGCTTTTAAAAAATCACAAATTTATGTGTCAGAGTTAAATGAAACCTAAATGTCACATATTTGACACCTTGAGACCACACATCTTTTAAACAAATATGAAAAAGAAGCCTTTTTGACATGAGTGAATAGTATGTTAGTGGAACATAAACACCGACATGAGTGAATAGTATGTTAGTAGAACTTAAACACGTCGCTACCTAAGTGAGGCATTAATGAGATTCTTTTTTAGATTTTTTTTCATTGATTTTTTTTACTTTGATAGAAGCTATGTAGTCATAGTATTCAGGTTTTTTTCCTTGTATTTTGTTCTCCTTTGACTCATCCCAATCACTTTTGAGCTTCGATACGTATTATATATAGACACACACATAGAACCGTGCGATGTAGAACGAGAAGGGGGAAGAGGAAGAAGAAATAGAAAATTAGGATTTTGAGGATAAGATTGGCTTTGACTTCAACACTAAGGAGATCACTCTTGCACTCAACACTTCATCATGCAGAGATTTAAATTACAAAATAAGAATGCAATACAAAATTTGAATTTTCTTAAATCAACTGAACCGAAAATCAACTATAACACTTGATCTTTTATAAGTCCATACAACTAGGAGTTTTTTGGCATACTCGATATGAGACTAAAACAAGAATAAAAATGAGCCTAACCTAAAATAAAAAGAAAATAGCCTAACACAAAATAAATAGCTTAGTGATCAATTTCCACCGACTTCAAAAAATTCTCCATTGGTGAATGGTGGCGATATGGATGATGAAATCAAACCGGAAAGACTGCACAAACCCTCAATGATGGGTCTCTTAAGCAGTGGTGGCTGCAATGAACAAACTGAAAACTGTTGTGGCCTCGTGGAAGTGTGATAACGAGTTAGGCCATCGACGTGGAATAAATTTCTTCAAAACCTTGCATGGACCCTTGCGTCGAGTATGCAACTTTTTCAAAGTCCCCAGTGGGATCCTCTCTGGTTGCATTCTAATCAGCACCTCGTCACCTATCCGATGTCCTGTAACTGCTTGTGAGATTCTGCAACAGACTGATAGTTATGATCGCTAATTGTCATTTGCCTTCATGCAACTTATGTAAATATGACTGATGGCTCAACTGTGACAATGAGTGGGATAACTAGGAAAAGAGGGAGAAAGCCGAGAAAATTTCTAGACCTAGGAGTAAACCTATCAATAGGAGACTCAGGAGAAAAGTGGGTTCTAATCACGAAGTAACATGGTATCTTGTTATTTTTTCGGTGATTATTCTTTCCTTATTATTTCCTACACTTGACTTGGGTTTGACAGATTTCAACACTTTCTTCTTTTCTTTAAATTTAAATTCATAAATGTTAGACCTACCTAAACCGGTTACATTCAAGTCATACAACAAAGACCTACCCAATAAAATATGTGCAACATCTGTGCATAAGACATCACACCAAACACGATCCTCGTAACTAGACGTATGTATAGGGACCTGACAATACTGAGTAATAGACTGAGTTGTCTTATAAACCCAATACACTTTATATGAGTGGGGATGTGGTTTATTCTTGAGACTCATCTTCTTGAGAGCTGTCTTGGCAATGATATTCACACAACTATCCCCATGTATCATCAATTTATATTTATTCTTCTCATGTGTAATATAGGTGTTGAACATACTAGACCGACTCCAATCCTCACTACTAACAATTGTGTTCATGCACACACACACACACACACACACCTAATGACACCCAACTGGATGCTAAAAACTCTAACATTATCATTAGAATCTGTCACATTGCCAGTTGGTTTATAAAAGCCTGTCTCAATTTCATCAACATCGACTTCTTTGACTAGAAAATTCCTAGTGGGATACTGTGCAACATGGTCATAACCTTGATACTTAAAACATTGACTACCATTGGCATTTCTAGAAGAATCACCTATCATAGATTTGCTCTTAGGGTCTCTAGTGGCGTGAGTGTTTGAGTTAGGTTGCTTCTCAGCTTTAGGATTGACCCTACGTTCTAAAAAAATCTGAGAGGTTTCTATGTCTTGAACTAACTGGCTTGCCTGCTCATGGGTCTCTATTTGTGAGAGTGAATGGACATTACCCGCTAGATGTCTAACTTCAACTCAGAATAGTACCTAGATATCGTTTGGTAGGAGTCTTCTTGCACCTCATAACGTAGGGTTAGATCGTCAAATTCAGTTGTGTAGTCCTGAACTAGCCTGCTACCTTAGCGAAAGCTGTGCAGTTTATCTAATAGGCGATATTTATAAGAGTCGGGAAGGTATTTCTTCTTAACTTTTTATTTCATTTCCTTTCAAGACTCTATAGAAGTCTTACGCCTAATGTATTCTCTCTACTTGAAGTCCAATAAATCGTAGTTGAACCTTAAAGTCTCATTCTAGCAAACCAAACACTACTCTCCTCTGTGAACCTATACCAGTGTTTTAAAAATCGGTTTCATTATTCGTTCAATCCAACACTGAATAATGATTAATCGGATAAATCAGAGATTATCGAAGATTAATATTAAACATGTAATATATTTAATTATATTTATACACAACTACATATAAATATATACAGTTCTTAAAAATGCTTAAATATTGTATAAGACAATATCTAGATGTGAAATTATAAATCATGATATGATGAACAATAAGACAATATGAATTAATAGTAAAAAAAGAACTAAGAGAACTTATCTCTTTACTTAGTAATCCAATATTTCAAATTTGCAACACATATAAATCAAAGAACGTACTTGTAAAATAAGATAAATAAAAAATTAGTCAATTTATCAATCAAAATAATCAAATCATCTACTATTTAATAAATAACAATTCATTCTACTATTTAATGAAAGATCATTATCAAATCATCAACATCACATCATAAACTACTTAGTAATCCAACACACACAATGTTATAAGTTTTTCAAATAAAAGACCTATGAAGTCCTAATTAAGATAACACAAATATCTCAAGTTTCAAAATAACACAAAATGCTTTGTAATCTCCAAATAGTGCCTGCTCCATCTAGGCATCTACTAATCCTCATCATCGTCATAATGGACATCATCTAACACGGGTGAAGGAGCAGCATAATCATCAAAATCATCATTACAATTTGCAGCAATGCCAAGAAAAAATTTCAAACGCTCTATCCATTTTAAACTTGTTCATATCGTCATCATGCATGTTAAACTTGTTCATTGAACAATTACTTATTTATTAGCAAGTTAATTAACCTAACTTACTAGAACAATAACTAATTCACATTGCTTGTCTTAGCAGGTCAAGAGCAGTAAATTCTAGCAACAAAAACAGCAAAATACAGTAAAAGCCCCAATGACAAGCTTAAATGCCATTAGGAATTACAATTTGGTCAAGAAAATGGTGGCATCGCATTGTCGGTTGGCGGATTATGCCTTATGATGTTGTTGGATTGCTTGAACATGCAAAGATTAGATTGACTGTATTTGTATGCTGTTAACATGTATATTAACATGCATATGAGAGAGAATGAACATGCAAAAATTAGATTGACTGAATTTATATTTGTATGTTGTAATCTGGAATGCTTGAACATGCATATGAGAGAGAGAGAAGCAGTGCTGCAGCCTGTAGCAGCATATGAGAGGGAGAAGCAGTGCTGCAGCAACATGAGAGAGAAGCTGCACTGCAACATATGAGAGAGAAGCTGAGACTGAGAGAGCAGAGAGAAGCATAGAGTAGCAGAGAGAGAAGCAGAGAGAGAGAGGCAGAGAAAGAAAGAAGCAATAACATATGAGAGAGAAGCATATGAGAGAGAGAAGTAGCAGCATATGAGAGAGAAAGTTATCTCGTTTCACCATTGCTGAACACCACCGTCGATCACCAATGCCGATCAACACTGCTGCTTCAAAATTGAGAGAGAAACCATTTCGATCACCACCTCCACTTCAAAATCGAGAGAGAGACTAAGAGGACAAAGAAACCCTTCCAATCTACCACTGTTGACTAACCTCATCGACCAGAACTCAGCAAAAGCCACTTCCAATCAAGAGAGGAGAGAGAACTCTAAAAGAAATAGGGAATTTGGGGGGAAACCCATAATTTGGGCTTTTAAGGCTGGTTTGGGTCGGTTATCGAGTCGGGGACTGGGTTTTTAAGGCGGGTTTTGGGTCGAGTATCGAGTCGGGCTTTTAAGGCGGGTTTTGAGATGATGGTGACGGGAAATGAAAGGGAGGTGGGATCTCGGCGGAGATGAGGGCATCTTCTGACGGTGATGAAGAGGGACTGTAGAGGATGAACAACAGATTTTTTTTTATTTTAATTTTTTGATTTTTTTCTTTCCTTTCCTTTTCCTTTTCTTTTCTTTTCTTTTGTTTTTTTTAACTAGAGAAGAGAGAGGGGAAAGTATCTAAAGTTTTGTAAAGGAGTTTAGTTCTTTTTTTTGGAGGAAGAAAAGGGTAGGAATTTAGCTCTGATACCAAATTGATGTAGAACGAGAAGGAGAAAGAGATAGAAAATTAGGATTTTGAGGATAAGATTGGTTTTGGCATCAACGCCAAGGATATCCCTCTCCCGCTCAGCATTTTACCATGTAGAGATTTAAATCACAAAACAAGATTGTAATGTAAAATTTGAGTTTTCTTAAATCAACTGAATTGAAAATCCATTTTAAACTTGTTCATATCGTCATCATGCATGTTAAACTTGTTCATTGAACAATTACTTATTAGCAAGTTAATTAACCTAACTTACTAGAACAATAACTAATTCACATTGCTTGTCTTAGCAGGTCAAGAGCAGTAAATTCTAGCAACAAAAACAGTAAAATACAGTAAAAGCCCCAGTGACAAGCTTAAATGCCATTAGGAATTACAGTTTGGTCAAGAAAATGGTGGCATCGCATTGTCGGATGGTGGATTATGCCTTATGATGTTGTGGATTGCTTGAACATGCAAAGATTAGATTGACTGTATTTGTATGCTGTTAACATGTATATTAACATGCATATGAGAGAGAATGAACATGCAAAAATTAGATTGACTGAATTTATATTTGTATGCTGTAATCTGGAATGCTTGAACATGCATATGAGAGAGAGAGAAAGAAGCAGTGCTGCAGCCTGTAGCAGCATATGAGAGGGAGAAGCAGTGCTGCAGCAACATAAGAGAGAGAGAATGAGAGAGAAGCTGCACTGCAAAATATGAGAGAGAAGCTGAGAGATTGAGAGAGCAGAGAGAAGCATAGAGTAGCAGAGAAAGAAGCAAAGAGAAGCAGACAGAGAGAGAGGCAGAGAAAGAAAGAAGCAATAACATATGAGAGAGAAGCATATGAGAGAGAAGTAGCGGCATATGAGAGAGAAAGTTACCTCGTTTCACCACCGCTGAACACCACCGTCGATCACCAATGCCGACCAACACTGCTGCTTCAAAATCGAGAGAGAGAAACCATTTCGATCACCACCTCCGCTTCAAAATCGAGAGAGAGACTAAGAGGGACAAAGAAATCCTTCCAATCTACCACTGTTGACTAACCTCATCGACCAGAACTCAGCAAAAGCCGCTTCCAATCGAGAGAGGAGAGAGAACTCTAAAAGAAATAGGGAATTTGGGGGGAAACCCATAATTTGGGCTTTTAACGCTGGTTTTGGGTCGGTTATCGAGTCGGGGACTGGGTTTTTAAGGCGGGTTTTGGGTCGAGTATCGAGTCAGGCTTTTAAGGCAGGTTTTGCGATGATGGTGACGGAAATGAAAAGGAGGTAGGATCTCGAGAGATGAGGGCATCTTCTGACGGCGATGAAGAGGGACTGTAGAGGATGAACAACAGATTTTTTATTTTAATTTTTTTTGATTCTTTTTCTTTCCTTTTCTTTTATTTTTTGAACTAGAGAGGAAAGAGGTGAAAGTATCTGAAGTTTTGTAAAGGAGGCTAGTTCTTTTTTATGGAGGAAGAAAAGAGCAGGAATTTAGCTCTGATATCAAATTGATGTAGAACGAGAAGGAGAAAGAGATAGAAAATTAGGATTTTGAGGATAAGATTGGTTTTGGCGTCAACGCCAAGGATATCGCTCTCCCACTCAGCACTTCACCATGCAGAGATTTAAATCACAAAGCAAGATTGCAATGTAAAATTTGAGTTTTCTTAAATCAACTGAATTGAAAATCAACTACAGCACTCGGCCTTTTATAGGCACATACAATTAGAAGTTTTAGCATACTCGATATGGGATTAAAACAAAAGAATAAAGTGAGCCTAGCCTAAAATAAAGAGAAAATAGCCTAAACACAAATAAGTAGCCTAGTGATTCCCATCACCGTGTCTCTCTATTAGGGGTGCAAAGTGATCTGATACGAATCAGATATTGCCTTTACCATATCCTTATCCCCTTCCAACTTTAAGATGCGAATTAAAATATGGTATTATTGGATTTGAAAAACTGATATTTGTATTTACCAAAATCGGATATCGAATACAGATTGGATGTTGACAAATTGAATATAGATAGAAATCAGATGTGGGATTACTGAACATATTAGATGGAGAGGGGGGCTGCCAGAGGAAGAGGAAGTTCACAACAACAACCCATCATAGTCATTATTATTAATTACCTAAGCATGTCAGCCATACCCATGATTACTCTCACATAAGAAGCATTATCATCTACAATAGGCTATTTATCATTCTTCAACATGATATTTTTCAATTTTCAGTTTTAGAACTTGGTTTCAAAAGTTAAAACTAAAATTAGGAAAAACTACTAGACAAACTACATAATTGTCCAAAATCATTCTTAGTATCTACATTGATTTTCAATTACCAAAAGCTCGCTCTACATAATCCATATTATTAAAAGTCCAAACATTAGTTGGAAGAGATTTCACCTTTAATCCACACTTTAACTGATCTTTGCTCAATCACATCCCCTTCTAACCCAGACCATTGCTTCACCGTAATCTTATAAACACCAACATTAACTACTCCTAAAGCTTCAAGCTCATCAATTTTATCAATAGGAGTTATTAACTCATCAACTGGACTGAGATTTTCACAAGAAATTTAATGTTTGGGAAAGGAAGAAGCACCCATTTATCATTCCAGGGCCAGAATCTCCTCAAAGCAATCTCCAATTTAGCTTTCGACACAGGTTTCTCCTACCTATTGTCAACCATTTACTATACTCAATATTCTAACAAAAGGAAAAGGATATGATAACACTTGAATCAAGGAATTCATATTTCCTCTTTTATTAAAATAATATTTTCCTCCTATATTGCAAAAAATGTCACCAAATCTGCCTCTCAAAATAATTCAGGCCCAAAATTTGTGTTAAATGTTGGTTATAGTCTAAGTATTCAACCCAGAACCACACCAACGCAGTAAAGAGAATAATGAATCTAGAATTTCTTATGATTCTAGAAACAAAGAATAACCTATTTACAACTTCTGAACGAACTCAAACCACAAATTATGAATGAGATTCTTAGAGTGAGTCGATGACTATTCACTACTTCTGTCAACTATAATAAATCTGTTAAGTTGTGGAGCCTAATTATTGCCTTGACGAATCGTCACCGTGGGAGTCGGGATCTTGGAGCGAGGTCAGAACACTCCAAGCCAACGCGGGAGTTGGGATCTCCAAGTAAGGTCGGAGCACTCCAAGCACAGCGTTTGGACGAGTTCGCAGTTTTAGCTGATAGCAAGGTCAGAGCGGCTAAGTTTTCGGAGCTATAATCTCCGAGCATGGCGGAGCCTCCGAGGCGGGTGCTTGCTGGAAGTGGTCCTGTTCAGAAACGGCCCAGTCCAAAAGCGGTCCAATCCAACCTGAAATCAGTCCAGTCTGGAAGCTTGTTTACCAGCGAAACTTAGGGAACACGTAAATGGCAGTTTAGTGATTTCATAGTTCGTAACCCTAATTATCTCTATAAAGGGGATGCGCCGTCATTATGATTGATGATGAAAATCGAGTGCTATTGCATAGAGCGGCTATGGGATTTCTCTTCTCCTCTATAATCTCTCTGATATTAGTGGATTTGTGTGCGATTCCATGATTTTTCCGATTTGGATTTTCACGTAATTTCTGGTATCTTTGTCTTTGATTAATATGTGATCTTGACTCTTTATTCATCGCCGTTGTTGTCGATCCCCCAACAAAAGCACCACCTTCATTACGAGATGACTATATACTACTTTCTTCAATTATAATAAAGCATTACCTTCAAATTCATTTGCAATCAACACCTTTTAGCGTGTTTGCTTAATTGATCTAGACACAACATGAGTCAAATTTTTAACTTTTGATTCCTGGAGACTTTCTTAATAAATGTTAGTCATGCTATGAAGCTTCTTTTGAGAAGAAAAACTTTTGAGCAAAATAAGGAAGAAAGGTTAAATTTTTTTGAGAAGTTATAAATAATGTGTTATTTGCAGGGAGTTAACTGAAAAATGGTTAATTTACTATTTAAAAGAGAAATTAAAAGGGTTTCGGGTTTAATTTCTTAAACCCATTTAACTTTAACCCAAACTATATTGAAACTTAAGGTTAATGGGTCGGGTTTTTACCCAAAACACTTATAACCCTTCCCAACTACACACACACACACACACACACACATATTACCTTATGCATGCCCTAGCCATCGCTGAACCCTTTCAACACTGATTAGAATTTGTAAAAGGAGGTCGATGAGAAAATTTAGGTGATTAATGAATCACCCGGGATAGTGAAGACTGAAGAGTCCTTCATTACGAACAAGGATGTGTTAAAGCCCACCATCCATAAGGCAAAGCACTCAAGTCTGATTGCTTGTGAGTCCATCACTCAAACTGTTCAAGGCATGTGTTTTGCAATATGCCCAACTGCTGGAGTTAGATGTCCCAGTCCCGAGCTGCCCAAAAAATGCTTCCAAAAGAGTTATCCATCCGTGAAAGTTAATAAGAAGATTGTCATTTTAATTCTTCTCATCATTTGAAATATCAGATGCTGATCTCCATGACATTTTTAGTGTACTATTCTGGTATAATGTAATAGTTCCTTGTTAGACTGTCGATTCTTTTCCTTTTCTTTTTGATTGATAAACAAATTGATGCAATTTTTGGGTGGCTTGCTGATATGATAAAGCTCTCATGTTTCTCGTGATTATATTGACCTTTTGCTTCTCCCTTGTCAGAATGCTGAAAAGGTTGATGAATGATGTGACGAATTCACAGATACAATCATAATGAAGAAACATGTACAAGTTTTATGATACGAATAACTGAATGAACAATATTAACACTTGCTCCTTGAAAAGCCTCAAGGACCTTGTAATCAGAGACAACGTAGTATGATGATATCATCTTCCATGCTCGAGGAGTACAATTTCGTATGTAAGGAAATCTAAAGCTTTCAAGAAAAAGTAGTTTGTACTACTTGGGGTTGATTGTAAATGAACCATTTGATTGTAAATCTTATTCCAATGAGCATATGAGGAGTTTTTCTCTGTTTGATTTATAAATCATCAACTCAGGAAGATTATAACCATCCAATGCAAAATTCCTACCAAACTTTATTGCAACAGGTATTTCATCCATTACTTCCTTTAACTTCTCTCAATTGTTATGGTATGGTGAAGTTGACTGTTCCATTTTGTTTTATATCGAAGATTGGAATATGAGATTGTATGAATTTAAGGATGTTAATTTTATGAGTTCAGGGGCCATCACTTGAAGCTGCTTTTTTGCGTCTGAACTTCTCATAACTGGTGATTTTGGTGTTTTTTTTTGGTGGCTAACGAGGACTTGAAAAGATTATATATTAGGGGATATAAGTGATATTTTTTTTTTTTTTTTTTTTTTTTGAGAATAGGGAATATCAGTGAATTGAAATCATATGATATCAAAATAATGGTTTGATATATTTTATCTGATTCCTTAATGAAGACATATTGCTTGATAGAAATGAGTGCAGAAAGCTGATTCATGTACCTGATCTGATGTAATTATCTTTTGGTTCATGTAGTCTACCCTAAATATCTGAGATAAATAATTTAGTTATTGTTGTTGTATGTGATTCCTTTTCCTATAGAATGCAAATACATGCTATGATTTATTTATATGTGTTCGGTGTTGGATTATTGTATGAGAACCTCAACTGAGTTAAATCCTTCAGTTGCATCAATATTTCAAGAAACTCGCCTAAGGAGAAAATAATAATTACATAAGAAAAAAAAAAAAAGAAATTTATTATGTTATGCTACTTGTGTATAGTGATCAATATGTAATATTGGCAACAGAAAATTTTGGTTATTTATAGTGAATTAGTGATTAGATGCAGACATAGATCAAAATTCATATAGGGTGGTATAAATTGTGTGTGTGAGAGAAAGAGAGAGAACAACATAACATCTCATGTATTGAATCCTCGCATGCCCTACCGGTTACTGCCAGTGGTTGCGTTCTGTCAATGACAACCCCTCATGTCGAGATCTCGCCAAGCTCGGCACGGCCTGGGCAACCGGCCGGGATGTGCCGGTCCATACCAAGGCAGGGCCCAGCGGGCCCAGCTTAGGAAAATATTTTTTTTTTATAAATTTTGAAAAAAATGTAAAAAATCCGATTTTTTTAAAAAATCTAAAAAAATTCTAAAATTACCAAAAAAAATCTAATAAACACTCAAATGTGGACAAATTTTATCCCAGTTGAAAAATGCATATGTAAATTTTTTATTAACAATTCAATAAATTGGATAAATTGATACAAATACAAAAGTTTAATTAAATAATTGAAGTATAACGATATAAATTGATAAAATTACACATGTATTATATAGATAGCAATGGATACAAATATAATTATATAAATACAAAATATCTTCATTTCTTCACTCATCTTCTGGGGTCTTCAATAATTTCATCTACTTTATTATTCTGATTTCTTGTCTCTGCATCGAGCCAATTCTTCCGCATATGCTGATCTCAATAGCTTTTGACACCAGGCGGTTCCTCGCATCAGTCAGCACTCATCCGTTATACTAAAAGCAGATTTTAAAGCTACAATAGAGGCAGGAGGAGTTAGTAAATCACGTGTTATGATGAAAAGCACATGATATATTGATTCTTGTGATTTTCACCATGTCAAAATATCAAAATTTTCAAATCCTGAGTCTGCATCAATCTCAGGAGTTATAGCACGAGTAGAATAATAATGAAGCTCATTCAATAAGTCTGAGCTTCTCGATCTTTTAGATGCAGATAATAATCCAGATAATAAAGAATTTTTAGGTCTAGATGAAGATGCAGGTTGGGATGATTATTTATTTTCAAATTGAGAATCATAAAATTCATACATATCATTTATAAAAAGCTCAATATCATTCCATGCTAAGAAACAATCAGAATAATTTATTTTTTCATAAAAGTTTTCAAGTAAATATTTACATCCTTCAAATTTAATTCGAGGATCCATAATTGTAGCAAAATAAAAAATAGTAGAAAAATATTTAAAATACTCATTGAATTTCTCTTTCATAAGTTCAATAATATTTTCAAGTAAAGAATCATGTAGATATGTATGAAAAAGTTCAGTAATTTCAGTTAACTCGTAAAAAACTAAATTAGTTGTGGGATAATAAACCCCAGAAAATAATCTTGTTATTCTTTCAAATTTTTTTCAAAAATTCACAAAATACTTCAATAATTTTTCAATCATTATCGGAAATTAACATATCTGACAATTCTGTGGAAATAAACATATCTATTGCAGTCTGATAAGTGAAAGTACACCTAGAGGGGGGGGGGGTGAATAGGTGTACGGCTAATCTATGAACAATAATGCGGAAATTTAAAACTAATTGCAACACACTTAGTGTAACCAACGAGTGTAGCCGAATTCCCGGTGACGGGCTCTGGACTAACTCCTCTTGATTCCTCTGAATAAGAGTTGAGGTGCTATATGAAGCTCTCGAGGTTAAACACAAGTGAGGCATACACAAACAACACAAGCATGAATATGATATGACAATATGAATCAATGCACAAAGTAAGAAAGAGAGTTAGTGAAAGTGGATCAATCGCAAACACACGGATATGTTTCGAGATTCGAGCATACAGCTCTACATCCCCGCCTTCACACAGAAGGATTTTCACTAACTCGTCCACAAAGGACCTCCCACACAGGGAACCTCTACTGAGGATTTGGGGCAATACAATAACCGGGAGTACACAACTCCTCTCTCAAATACAACACAACCTCTACACTTAGAGGCTAGGCACAAAGTCAATACAAATCAACCTCACAAATGAGGGATGGGCACAAAGCCAAACAACCAATCAACCTCTCACTAAAGAGATAGGGTACAAAGCCACCACTCCAATAATCGACCTCTACACAAGAGGGATATCACAAATAAGGAGGGTTTACAACTTGGTGATCACAAAGACCACAAACAAATTTCTTTTCCCACAAAAACAAAGATCCTAATAGATAGGATAGAATGATAAGCTCAAGTGTGAGAAAACAAAGTGTTTTGAACAAAGAAAATCACTTGGGAAAATCTCCAAATAGATATAGAATTTTTAGACCAAAAAAAATCAATTCCCAAAAGACTATTTTCTTTGAATTATCAAACACTTTAAAAACAAATGAAGATTGATCTTGTGAACCCAAAAACTCTTTTGAAAAACTTGCTCTTAAAACACTTGAAAAGATCTAAAATTTTGCTCTTGAAAACTTGTTAAGAAACAACTCAAATGGGGGGATATTTATACCCCATTTGGAGTTTGCCCGTTGGCAGCAGAAAAAGGCCCAGATTGGCCTTCCGGTCGACCGGCCAACGGTCAAAAAATCGACCGTTGAGCTTTCCGGTCGACCGCCTGGTCGACCGTGCCAGAACTAGAGAGCAACGGCTGTCTGGCCGGTCGACCGCCCGATCGACCGAGCTGGTTTACAGAGAGCAGAGCTCTCTGTCCGGTCGACCGACCCGGTCGACTGGAGGCTTTCCAGAGAGCAGAGCTCTCTAGCGGTCGACCTACCTCCCAGCTTGGCTGCGTGCATGTTCTGTGCACGTCGGTCGACCGGCCCTGTTGACCGGCAGTCAGCCAGCCTGGCAACTATGAGACTAAAAAACTGGTCTTTTTATTGTCAAATAAATCCCATAAAATCTTTAAAATTCTACAAAAATAGGTTCTTGTTATATCTTTGAAATCCAAACATGTTTGAGTAAAAATCAAACCATGTTACAAACATTTTGAACCATTTTTGTGACTTGAAAAATTTGCCTAAAACCAAATTCTGTATTTTTCAAAACTTAGATTTTTGTGCATCATAATATCAATTAAAAACATACCAATTGAAAGTACATAAAACAAATATTTTTAATATAAATTTAAATAAATATGTCTATATTATACCAATTGAAAGTAAATAAAACATTTTGAAGAAATCTACCAAAATTTTTGATATCAATTGAAAAATGTAAACATATAGGTAATCTTGATACCAATTGTAAAAATTAATACCAATTGAAAGTAATTTTTCATTAGGAGCATATGATACAAAAAATCAATCTCATTTTTCAATCATTTTTCAACATAAAGTGTGGGAGTAAAATACCAAGGTAAACAAAACCAATTAAAAGGTGAAATATGAATTTTCTCCTCCTTTATGAAATACCAAACAAAATGATGCATAAGCTTGTATAAGATACCAATTGAAACATAATCAATTGAAATATAATAGTCATTTAAGAAATCAAGCTTAGCATAACCAAAATTTGTGCTCAAAGATATAGAGATATAGTAAGCACAAATAAAATACATATATATGTATGGAAACATGAATACCAATCGAAATTGATACTATTTGAAGTGTAAGCATACATATATAAAAACATATATGAGTATACAAAAAGAATGTCAATAGTGATACCAATTGAAAAGATCCAATGATACCAATTGAAAGTATAATAAGAATTAAGTGTATAACTCATATTCCCTACCACCCATTCATGCACATGTTTAAATAGATTTTCAATTAAGAGCATATAAGGCATGGTCGCCCAACCAGCGCCCTTGGAAGGGTAGGAGTTTTCAAAAATAAGTTTAAAAATATTGTAACACATTTGAAAACTCTACCATATAAAGAATACCGTAACTAGTTATATGATAAAATTGTAAACTAGTACGAAATCCTTCAAATAAGGAATAAAATAGAAATATATTTCATAAAAAACATGTAAATCACATGATCATCAACACTTAAAATCTATAAGGCACATATCAGACTCATGAAACAAAATCATGAGAAAACTTTAAGTAAAGTGAGTTTATAACAGTTATGTGAAACACATCATCATGAAAATAGGCAATCAAGCTTAATATGAAATTCCTTAAAAACACGAAAATCATCGAAACTAAAATCCTTCAAGGTATATGTATATTTTGTACAAACTAGAGTATACATACATATCCAAATATAAACGAGTCCACAAAAGTATATGCATGAAGGCAAGTGGCTCAAGATGTATATGTATAACTAATAGTTAGACAAAATAGACATATACATGAAGTTTAACATAAACATGAAAAACATGTACAAAATGGGAATACAAGTCAAAATGCATGAATCATCAAAACTAGATTATACTAGTACATCTAATGGGTACAAATGAGTATTCAAGCACAAACATATAATAATCTATTTGTGGCTCATTAGTTGTACAAGTGTATGTTCAAATTTTAATGAAAACTAACATCTATACATGTAATCAAAACATGAAGCATAGAAATCAAAACAAAACTCATATGATCTTTATGGCAAATGCCCATAGATTAGAGCTATGATATACATAATAGCTAAACTATGGAGAGAACACAAAATATGGGTCCATATAAATATGAGTGATCTCAGATGCTATACATGTATGACAATAGTCTAATAAGCAAGGCATATGGCATAATGAGCATTAAAACAAGACATGCTATGATCTAAAAGCATGCAAACATAAATAAGGAGTAAGAGGTCGTTACCAAAACCGATGAGGGTACATCTCTATGTCTCCAAACTATGGTGGTCTTCCCACCAAACTCCCCTTGAAAGTGATGCATCAAAATAGTCCTCTTTAAGCTCGGAACACATCCACCTCAAGGCACCATCACTCTCACGTCATGTGAAAGCCCACACCTACATCAAAAATAGGAGTGGTCTTTGGTACCCACACTCTTTTGGGTCCATGGAGGTTAGCTCCTTTCCTAACCCAAACAATTTTAGTTGCTAAATTTACATCATATATCTTATCATAGTAAAATTTAGCAAGGTGACCCTTACGTCCACAATGTGTACATGTGTACACATGAGCATACATTGTGTGATGGGTGTGAACGTGGGGAGCATGTGTATGCCGTGGTTTGTGTGCATGCATAGGAGGAACTTGTTTCTTGCGAAACATGGATTCCAACCGTGTATGGTTCATGGCACAATGGCTCAAAGTAGAGCCCAAACAATCCACACTCTTCTTAAGCATACAAATATCATTTTCAATTATAGAAGAAGAGGTGCATGCAATAGGTATGCTAGAATGTGAAGCTACACTAGCATGACAAACATGAGAATCTAAATCATTTTTCAAAGAAATGTTTTTCTTGGAAATCAAATCCAAATCCTTTAAAATAGAAGCAATTTTGTTTTTCAAGGATTCATTCTCTTCTAAAACAAAATCAAGTTTTAAAGTTAAAGACTCATTTTTTTTCAAAATATTTTCACAATCATTTTTATTTTTCAAAATCTTGTTTTCATTTAGAGCAAGATCAAGTTGGGATTTAAGTGAGTCACGTTCACTTGAAATCTCATCCCTTTCTTACAAAGCAATCTCAAGTCTAGAAGATAAATTTTTATTTTCTTCTTTTAATCCAAAACTATCCTTTTTCAAAAGTTTATATTTTGAAATCAAATCTTTACAATTTTTAGCAAGTTCATCATTTAAGGCTTGTGCATCCATACACTCATTGCAATAAGAACTAGTACTAACATCTAGTTGAGTATCCGAGTGTACCTCAAGGGAGTCATTTCCTTGGACCATGAAGCAACGTTCGTCGGACTTGTCTCGACTAGATTTTCTCTTCTTATTGATAATCGTTGGTAGCTCGGGGGATGTCAAAATGTTCCACACTGCAAAAGCGGAATCATAATGAGAAAACACATGTAAATATTTTTTATCAAGAGATGCTCTAAGTGCCTTAAGGGTTTGTGCATTGGCCTCTATATGCTTGCTATCACTAAGGTAGGATTCCTTGGTAATGGCAAGGTAAATTTTATAACCTAGGACTTTTAAATGACAACTCATCATAACCTTTCATATATCAAGTCTAGAGATATCAAACATGGGAGGGCTATCCATGAGTGCAAACTATATGTGTGCAAATACAAATGCAAATGTAGATTAGCAAACTAAGATCACACTCCTAGGTGGTTAAATCTAATATCAGGAGCGTAGGCTTGTCTTCCATTGATTTGCAAAGGGGAAAATTTACAATAAAAAGAGTTTGAGGAGCTAAATTACAAGTATTCTTAAAAAGATTATAAGTAGATCTCCTCAGAGATTCTGGAGAAGTGTGCCGATAGGAGTCTGGTCAGCACGCGACCACTTTGTCCCTTTGACGATGCGAGCGATGAGATTCCCTTCTCGCCTGGTTCGGGGAATCAGAGAACAGAAGGTTGGTAGAACCCTCTTGCTACTTCTCAAAACCTGCCTTCAATTAGGAATTCCTTCTCGCCTGGTTCTGGAGATTCCTTGAGAAGAAGGTATTAGGGTATCAGCACCTGAATAGAGAAGTAATTCTCTAAAAGTCTCTGAATTCAAGAGCGCACGATGCGTCGTGAAGAAGCCTTTGCTTGTGGAGTCCTTTCTCGAGCGTATCGTCTCAGAAAAGCTCTTCGAAGAAGTCCTGGAGATCCTTTCGATCCTCTCTCCTTGTACCCCTGGCGGGCTATTTATAGGGAGAGCAAGGGTATAACCGTCCCTTGAAAATATGGAAACAGATTGAATCAAATCTGTTTAAATCTGGAAAGTAGCCTTGCTGCGAGGCTAAGATCAGCTTCTGCGAAGCTAGAAATGGCAGGTCGGTTGATCCTCTTGATCTGTTCTGATCCTTTCCATATTGTTGAAAGATCTCTCCTGATCCTCTTACTCATTTTTAAGAGAGTCAAGAGATTGTGGCAATCAACTGCCGAATTAGATCTCAGATTTGATCTTGATTAGATTTGATCTGATTAGATCTGATCTCATCTGGAGATTTAATTGGTCAAAGGTGACCATGGCAGACCAATAGCGGCACTGCCCGCTTTGAGCTCGCAGTGGAGCTGGAGACGGTTTCTGGCGAAGTCCGAAAGAAACCTTTCGGCGGAGCTAGAAGTCCTCTGTGGCGAAGTTATAAGTTAGCTTCCTGGCGAGGCTTTGGATGGCTTCAAGGCGAAGTCGGGTGATACTAGCCTCTCAAGCGAGGCTATCCCTTTGGGCTCATGCGATGCTAAGTGCTAGCACCTTAGACCTGCTGAGGTCTGTTTAGAAACAATCCGGGTTCACTGTCTGCTTGCTGGATCAGTGGAGTCCAAGTTGCTTCCTTGTCCCTCGGAGATGGGTGGAGACTGGTCTTCAGCTCGTCTGTCACTTGTCTTTTGTAAATGTTAATAAGTTTAGACATTGTTCGGACCAATAAGAATCTTATCTTTTTTAAGTGTCAACAAAACTCCCTTCAAAGTTTTCGAAAGTCTGCAATAGCTCAGACTTCGAAACACTTTGAACTGCTTTGATCGGTGGTGTGTGGAGTATGAACGTCGCCATGATGGTTGAGTTCAGCTTCACTTTGAATCCTGCTTTAGGATGTAGATTCTCCGAGGAATCATGTAGATTCGCGTCTGGGTAGCTTCGCGGCTAGGTAGGTTCGCTCTGGAACATCTGTTGCTTTCTCAATGCCAACTGCCGTGGGCCGGTTACGAGAAGGATTACTTCTTCTCTCGCACTGATCGAGGGAGATATTCTCCCCTCGCGCGTTTCCAAGGGAGGATATTCCCTCTCTTCAAGGCGTCATGAGTGCCTTTATGAGGGAGACGCTTCTTCCTTTGCACGGTTCCAAGGGAAACCGTCCCTTTTCTCAAGGCGCAGTAAATGCCTTAAATGCGCTCGTGCTTCCACGCTTGAGGCGGCAGCGCTCAGGCCATGAGGCCTATAAATAGGACACTTGAGGTCCTCTGAAGAGAAGTGATCTGCTCTTCTCCTCTTCTCTTGGTTGAGAGAGATACTCAGATCTCTGAACTAGTGGGAATGCCCACTCTGGTCATTACCCGGCCAAGGACCGGTAAGTCTTGATCGTTCAACGACTTCACCAATAATCTTTCAGGGAGTTCTTCTCCCTTAACTTAGCTTTGATTGCTACTTCAGGGATTGATTTCCCTTGTTCTTCATTTTGCAATTGACTGAGCTGCAGAGAAGGATTTTATCATAGCTTCCCAGCGAAGCTATCATTCTGACTTGATCACGGAAGGATCACTGCATGTTAAGTTCGCTGCATAGGCAGAACTTGGGACTTAGTTCCTTCAAGGTTGAGCCAGTCTTGCCATATAGGTGGGGCTAAGACTGTGTCCCCCAGGATCAGTCTGGCTTAGCCATATAGGCGAGGCTAGGACTTGGCGTTTGCTGAGCTAACCCATCATTGCTGTGCAGGCGAGGCTATCCTCTGCTTTAACTGAAACCAATGCTTGACTGGAGCAGATTGCTTCGCCTCAAAGAATTTGACTTAGTGCCTTTGTAGCTTCTCTTGTGTTTAACTGTTAACTTCTTTCAGTTTGCACTGCAGTGAGCTATGTTCGTCAATCTTGTGACTTGATGAAAGAGACCGAAAAGTTGCCTTATGCTTCCCCGGTTGAAGCTTTACTTTTAAGCAGGAGGAACAAACTGGGGCAGCTGATGCATGTCCCAGAGGCTGTTGGCAGTCGCTTATCCGATATGATTCCTTTTGAGGTGAGGCTGGTAGCCGTTTATCTGAGATGATCCACTTCGGAAAAGCGGACGTCACCTGTGAGATCACTGACCTTGTCCTGGTGGCACCATTCGTCCTGGTGGCACCATCTGTCCTTATGTGAAGGATTACAGCCTTGTGCAGAAGGAATGCCTTTCGTGTCCAGTTGGTCTGGCTTAAAAGCAGATAAAACCACTTGTATGCCTTTTGCGCAAATGATCCTGCTGAGCAACTGAATCTGTTGTACGAAACACAACCTTGATGTAGTATCAATGTACCTTTCCTTTTAAATCAATGAAGGTTCATTTTCTGCTCATTTGATTTTTTTGCCTGCCTTCATTGAGAATTTGGCTATAACAGGGCTGAACTTTGTGCGGAGTTAAGGACAGGGTCCTTTTTGAATGAGCTTCGCGCGAAACTGGCATGTCGGCGAACTGTGTCTTTAGCGGGCTAAGGCAACCCTTTTGGTGAAGTTCTTGATGAACTTGTGCGAAGTCCGCACTTTGACTCATGGCGAGGTTTACCCTTAGTGGCTGAATCAGCGCTTCTCGGGAAGGCGCTTTAGGTGGCGTTTCAAATTAATTTGAAACGATGGCCTGTGCCCTTTTCGAGGCATCGTTTCAGGCGCTGATTGGCCTATAAAAGCCCGATCGGGATGAGAAAGAGCAGATCTCTTTACTTGAAATTTTTAGAGACCTTTGACTCTTCTTCTTCCTCTTTCCTCTCCATTTAAAAAGTTTGAAAGCTTCCGCAGCTCTTCAATGGCGCCCAAGAGACGAGGGGGAAAAGAAGTGGCCACTTCTGCAGCGGAGGGTCCTTCTCCTCCTCCGGTCATCGAACGACCAATTGCCGGTAAGGGACTTCCCCTTTTGATTAGAGCCTGCCGTTTCTCTTTTAAAGCCGATGTTTGGCTATCTTTGGATAAATCCAGAATGATCGAGCATGATCTGTTATTGTTAGGGAATCCATTTCCCTGAATTTCCCTTATTTTCTTGGACGGTGATCTAAGAACTGAACAGTTCTTCTTTAAGCTTCCGTGCGAAGCTATCACTTGGGCTGTTTTCGTCCTGTTGAACAACAGGATACGGATTTGTTCCTTCAATTGTGGCCGTAAAGGATTAATGACCATAATGCCCTTTTGACGAAGTTAGTCCTCGGGGCTGTACCGCCTTCTGCTTAAGCTTTCTCGACGCGAAGCTAACACTTGGACATTTTCTGCGAAATGCGGACTTGGCTGTGAGGCTAAGCTTTGTTGAAGCTATCGCCTTGCTAGCTTCGCTCAAAGGGCGAGGCTATGCCTTGGCGAAACTTATGTCTTTGTGTTCGCTTGGCTGATGAACTAATCATGATTCTTCTTTGCTTCTGCAGTGCACTACACTCCTGGTCCTTCGAACAATCTATTTGGGATGACCAGGGGATTGGACGGCAATATCAGCCTGCAATTTCAAGGGCAGGCTTCTCTGTTTAGTGAGCGGAGCTCTCTTGTCCGAGACACGCTTATTCATGGTGGTGATCAATACACCACGAGGAGTATTTTGACTACGGCTCCCCTTAAAGATATCGACCGTCGAACTTATAGGAAGCTCGACTTCATGTTCGGGGATGCCGCACCAGACCCTGATCACCAACTACTGGCAGGGGAAGGGCAATGGATTTTTCAGTTGGATGGTAAGAAGTTCTACCTTCCGTCCAACAAGCGACATTTTTCATTGTCTTCCTTCGAATGCGTGACGCAGGCTCGGAAGATATCGTGGGAAGTGAGCCGGAGTACTGACTCTGTCCACATAGGGAAATTGATGCTTCAGTCTCCTGGTTATGCAAGAGCGAGGCCTCCTCGTTGCATAATGGGTCTACATCCTGGGAATGTGTCACGAGAGATCCCAGTGGGAGAAAATCCTGCAGTGGCGCTGACCTTTGGCAACCAATTCTGCAAGGTCAATGGGAACTACCCAGCCACTGACTTCAGGACTCCAGGCTGGATTCACCCTCCGAAGGCATGGTGGAGGGATTTAACTGTATACATCCTCGCTCATTTCGAGGAGGATTTGGAGAGGCTGAATCTCTATGAGGCCGTCAGGGCGACCTGCTACGGTATTGAGAGGAACGTGGCGTGCTTCTACGCCATCTTTGAATTGTATTGCCCAGCTTCAGGGACCTTCTTCACCCCTGTTGACGAATTGGGTATGGCCTTACATGAGATGTAGGAAGTCTCAGCTCTGCCTTTTGGGTCTCTTCCCTATGAAGAATACTTCCCGTGCGAGGCAGAATTGGCTCTTCTGGAGAAGCAGGAGCCTGCCTTGTCCGAGACCTACAGGGAGTTAATGTGCCACTTGTACATTTGCTCCAGTATGCATGGGGGCAGTAAGGGAACCTCCTGTAGCTTGAAGAACTGGGGAGATTATTTGTTCCCAGATATGGAGAACACTCCTGAAGCGGCTCACTGTGGAGTTGCTGATGAAGGCATCTTTGACCGGATGCAAAAGCAATTCCAAGGGGATCTAGTTATGAAAGAAGACGATGGTCCCTATGAGAGGGGTGATGTCCTTCGGAGTTTCCATCATCAGGCTCGCCAGCCTATGTCCCGGAAGGCACTGCTGGCTGGCTTCTTGACAGTCTGGCTGAAGAGGTGCGTGGTGCCGTCTTCTTCGGGTGACGTCGTTCATCCAAACGTCCTGCTGCCTGCTGTTCGTCTAGTCCATGGTCATCCTCTGGGTCTTCTTCCAGCCATGGTGTGCTGTATCCAGAGAGGCCTCCGTGCATTAACGGAGGCTTTTTGCAGACCGCCAGCAATAAAGCGTGGGAAGGGGGCCACTTTGCCTCGCGACGGTCCTAATCCCAGGATAGGTCTGCCGTACACTTATTTGATGGCGTGGTTCGCCCTGCATTATCCTTCTTTGATTAAAGCTGGAGAGGACCCCCCGCAAGGTGTTCGAATGGCGCTCCTCCACCGATTCGAAGGGTGCTTATGGCAGAAGACTTACGTGGCTGAGGCCCGTAAATTAGTGCGTCGCTATGATGTCTATAGTCTCTTCCGCTGTTTTCCCCGTATTTGGGATGCAGGTTATGAGGAAGAGTTCAAAGATGCGGGGGAGGGGCAGTCGTCCCTGAGCCGGGGAGTTTTTGAGTGGCTGGTCAGCATCTGGCCCTCACATTTATTGTATAGAAGCGGGGATACCTGCTATTTGGAGCCCTATGTTCCAAGTCGGTTTGCTCGACAGTTTGGATATGACCAACTGTACGTGGGCAACCCAAATCTCAATCTGGCTTTCATGGGGAGTCACATTGATGGAGCCCGTGCCTGGCGATTCTTCATTGCCAGCTGTACTGGGGCGCGGCTGCGTACGCCGTTGAGGACTCCAAATCTTCTAATGACCCTGTGCTTCTGTCAATGGTATGCAACTTCCAACTCCACACCCCTTGGATTCAAGGCTAACAGCTCTGGTGTGAAGCTAATTTCTCAGCGGCTAAAGCGAAAGGTCGCTGAGAGACGGAAAGGTAAGAGGGCTCGCGTCCCAGGCATGGAGGAATTCGTTGCTGTGGATGACAGTGAAGCCTCGGATGCAGAAAGTCCTCGCTTTGAAGCGGAGACAGGTGCCGGGACTCCTGCAGCTGGGTCTGGCGTGATGGGGACAGCTCCCCCAAGACATGTGGAAGAAGCAGTGGAGTAGGAAGGTTCTGACATTCCTCTCCAGCGTAAACGGACAAGTGGGTCTCGTAGGAAGCAGTTGGTGAAGAAGCCCCGTCGCCAAGCTCCTACGGTTGTTGTAGAGGGCGAACCATCTGTGGCGGTTCCTCCTCTTGTCCCATTAATAGTTGAACCGTCGGTTGCTGAACCGACTACTGGTGAGGTTGCTCCGGACTTAGGTAAGTCAGCTTTGTCTTTGTAATATATCTTCCATGTGTTCCGGACCGCTTATTATCTGCTTCGTGATGTAGGAGCTGAGGCGGTGACGAGCCCGAGAGCTGAGGCCGTCGGAGAACGAGGGGAACATTATGATCCTCTGTTCGCTTACAACGAGGGTGATGAGGCCGGCTATTTTGCCGTCCCGGAGGAATCCGGAGGTGATGCAGCTGACGTTGGTCCTTCGGGCGCTGGGACTTTCAAGGGAAGTCCTGTAGCGTTAAGCTCTTTTGGGTGGTCCACGGAAGATTCGGCAAGCGAAAGCGGGTCGGCCATTCGTGTTGACTCCGCAAAGGACTTTCCAATGGAGACTGTAGAAACTGATGCGGCTGCCAAGATGTTTGAGGCGACATTCTCCTTTGGTATTGTTCTGACCTTTTGGCTTTTACTATTTATTGTGTCTTGCCTAAACACAATTTTGTTGCAGGTGTTCCACCTCAAGGTGCGTCAAGTTCAAGGGAACCAGAGGATCTTCCCGAGGGGTCAAGGGGTGACATGAGCACTTCGACCGCGGCGGATGCTGCTGTGTTGGACGCGTTGTATGGTGATCTGCCCCCTTATCGGCCTGAGCTAGCCGAAAGAACAGAGGCTGAAGGGGTGGTAGTCCCGGAGGTGTCCTCACTCCCGACTATATCAGCGAGTGGGATGCCGTCAGTTGTGCCAAGTGCGGAGCTGAGAGTGATTACAAGCCCTACTTCCCCAACGCTGGTGGTTGAGCCTGCTGTTTAGGAGATGGTCACTAGTCCTACCTCAGCGGTGGCTAGTGTACTGATTTCAATGAAGACTCCGCCGAGATCATTGATGACCTGTCATGCTGCTGCAGCCAGTGTTCCTGTCGTTCCTTCCACAGTGGTATCAACCAGGCTGGTGGATTTTTCTGAGGCTGTCTGTCTACCAGAAGTGGCCGAGGTTGAAAATGATTTTATAGGTGACATAGTCGATAGCTTTTATAAAGGCTTAGGGCGATCCATCGATCTGGTCTTGAAATGTTCGACTATGTCGTTCTCAACTTTAAAGGTGGTCCTCTCCCGCAGTATTGCAAGTATTCGGGACTTTGAGGGTATCACCAGGCCACTGCCTTGGAACTTCTGGTAGAGCAATTTGAGAGGGACGTAGAGGAATGGTGCCGTCTTAGCCGCTCAGACCTGGAGTCTTCGGTTAGTGAGCAGTTTGCGCATCTTGTCGCTCAAATGCATGAAGCCCGTCTTGCTGCTCAGGAGGTTGCTAATGATAGGAGGACGAGGCTAGCTTCCCTTGAAGAGCGGATCAGATCTTATAATGTACGCCTGTAGGTCGTAATATTTGTGCCTCCATGTATCCCATCCTTTTGGAATCAATGAAAATAATAATTTTTGTTTTGACTTCCTGTCGAATCTCCAAATTGTTCTACTTTCTGAATTGTCGGTTCCAAATTGTATTGCATCCGTTTGAGAACATAGTCTTTGTTGGATTGAATACTGAGACTTGGCAGTCTGTCAGTTCAGAGGTCGTGATGACATAACTGGTTGAGGAGCCACCAAGCTTGGTGATACTTGTCTTTTGTAAATGTCAACAAGTATAGAGACCTGTCTTTTGTAAATGTCAACAGGACTCGGAATTGAGACTTGTCTTTTGTAAATGTCAACAAGCTCAAAATTGAGACTTGGCTGTCTGCTGGTTCAGAGGTCGCAATGATATAACCGATTGAGACACTACCAAGCTCGAGATTGGTGATACTTGTCTTTTGTAAATGTCAACAAGTATCGAGACCTGTCTTTTGTAAATGTCAACAGGCTCGAGGTTGAGACTTGTCTGTCTGCTGGTTCAGAGGTCGCAATGACATAACCGATTGAGACGCCACCAAGCTCAAGGTTGGTGATACTTGTCTTTTGTAAATGTCAACAAGTATCGAGACCTGTCTTTTGTAAATGTCAACAGGACTCGGAATTGAGACTTAGTTGTCTGCTGGTTCAGAGGTCGCAATGACATAACCGATTCAGACGCCACCAAGCTCAAAGTTGTAATGGAGTTTGGGAAAAGTCTCGTTTTCACGGGGAGAAACGAGGGAATCACTGTCATAGGTTTAATGTTAACGTAACAGCGAAGTGTATATGTGGTCTTACCATTCTATGGACGAGAATTGGTAGGTGATTTTGGAGATCTCATTTTCACAGGGAGAAACGAGGGAATCGCTGTCATAGGTTTAATGTTAACGTAACAGCGAAATATATATGTGGTCTTACCATTCTATGGACGAGAATTGGTAAGTGATTTTGGAGGTCTCGTTTTCACAGGGAGAAACGAGGGAATTGCTGTGATTGGTTTAATGTTAACGTAACAGCGAAATGTGTATATGGTCTTACCATCCTGTGGATGAGAATTGGTAAGTGATTTTGGAGAGGGAATCAAATGGGAACAGGTCCCTTAGGATTTTTAGCAAATCCTCAGCTGTCAACGGGTTTGATATGCCTTTACCAACTGCCGTTTGAGTCGGGCTAGCCATGCTATTACCCTCAGCATGATGAGTTGTTGAGGACTTATGTTGGACTTAAAAGCCAACATTTTCCTCTATCCTTAATCGTTAAGGATGTTGGATCATCTGGTTAATGTATGCATAACCTTGATTCTCCTTTAAGATAACTAGTGTATGGCCAGGTTCCTACCGGTTTATGGTTGTATGATCTCGCTTGGAGGAAGAGAGAGGCTCTCTTTTTCATATACTTTGGATATGAAGGTCTTGATCAGAGGTGTAATGTTAACTTGATCATAAGAAGGATCCTTAATCAAGGATAATACTTCTTTAAGAACTTCCCATTGATCGGCATCATGAGTAGGTCGCCATCTGAAGTCATAAGGCGGTATGCTCCGTTCGAATAGACTGTTTCTATCACAAACGGTCCTTCCCATTTAGGCTGAAATTTGCCTTTGGTCTTATGCGTCATAACCATCGGTCGTCTGACGGCTAAAACCAGGTCTCCTTTCTGGAAGACCCTCTGCTTGACCTTCTTATTGAAGGCTTTTGAAATTCGAGCTTGATACAGCTTAATATGTTGCTGAGCTTGTAGCCGCTTCTCATCTAGGGCTTCGAGCTCTTGAAGACGCAACCGATCATTGTCCTCTGATGTGATCTTAGTGGTCAGAGCGACTCGCAATGATGGCATCTGAATTTCCAATGGGATGACTGCTTCGCACCATATACCAAAGAAAAAGGCGTATTGCCTATCGGTGTCCGAATCGTGGTTCGGTAGGCCCAAAGACATTCACCAAGCTTTTCGTCCCAATCTCACTTATTCGAGGAGACGAACTTCTTGAGTAGCTTGATGATCGTTTTGTTGAATGCTTCCACCAAGCCATTAGCAGCAGGATTGTAGGCAGTTGAAGTCACATTCTGAATTCGGTATTTATCGCAGAACCGATAGAATACTTGGCTTATGAATTGGGGACCATTATCATGGATGATCCGCCTAGGGACACCAAACCGATGGATGACATGGTGTTTGATAAACTTAACCACATTAGAGGTTTTGACTTCAACCAGTGGTATAGCTTCTGCCTACTTTGAAAAGTAATCGGTTATTGCTAGGATAAACCGGTGTCCTTTTGTCGAAGAGGGGCCGATTGGCCCTACGACATCGATTCCCCATGCTTCGAATGGTCATGAAGCAACAGTTGGGTGGAGCAACTCCGGGGGCTGGTGTATGAAGTCCGCATGAACTTGGCATGCTTTACACCTTCGTGCATATTGGATGGCATCGGCTATCATGGTCGGCCAATAGTATCCAAGCCTATGCAACCTGTCTTTGAGCTTTGGACCTGGCTGATGAGTTCCGCAAATGCCGTCATGTGCTTCTTTAAGCACTTCCTGTGCCTCTGAATTAAAAAGGCAACGGAGGAGGACACCGTCATATGAACGACGGTAAAGGGTCTTCAGAGTTAGATCGTAGTAGAAACAGAGAGACCTTCGTCTGATAGATGCCGCTTCTTTAGGATCATCTGGAAGCAGACCGTGCAAAGCATAGTCAATGAGAGGAAAGCGCCAATCCCTCGGCTCAAAATCGGTGGAGAGATTATAGACTTCTCGGGTTCTTAGCATATGCTTAGAGCATACAAGATGTGAGTTGCAACTGTGAGGTGATACTCGGTGTCGGCTGGCAAGGCTAGTGTTGTTGCTAATGCAGCAAGAGCGTCCGCCTTGGTATTCTGAGATCGAGACACGTGCCTGATGTAGAAACCTTCAAATAGGTTAGCCAATTCGATGGCCGTGTGATAATAAGGCACCAAGTCTTCGTGGCGGACTTCATATTCGCCTTTAACCTGATTGATGATCAGTTTTGAATCGCCGTAAGCTTCGAGGTAGCGTACCCCCATTCCATGGGCAAGCTGAAGACCAATGAGCAGGGCATTATATTCTGCTACATTGTTGGAGCATGATTCCGTCAGAGAAAATGCTCTGGGAAGGACATGATTCTGTGGGGAGATAAACACAACCCCCGCTCCGGCAATAATCTTGCCTTTAGGGCCTATTCGCGATGCTCCATTGAAGAACATCTGTCACACTTCCTCCTCTGAGGTTACATTGGAGTCGAAGACTTCATCTGGAATATCCTCGTGAAGTTTTGAATGTTCCGGAACTGGATGAGCAGCCAAGAACTCTGCAAGGGCCTGACCTTTAACCGCCTTCTGAGGGGTAAAGATCATGTCGTATTGAGACAGAAGAAGTGCCCATTTAGCCAATCTTAAATTTAGTGATCCTGGCTTTGTCATAAGAAGACGCAAAGGGTTTACTCTGGAGATGACATGTATGGTTTGGCCGACCAAATAATGTCGCGTCTTCTGAACAACAAAGACGAGAGCTAAACACTCTTTCTCGATAGGATTATAGCGAGATTCTGCTCCTATGAGTGTTCTGCTCAGATAATAAATGGTTTGCTCGTGACCATTGTCGTCCTTCTGAGCGAGGAGGGCACCGAGAGAATAGTCCATAGCTTTTACATAAAGCAAGAATGGTTTCCCTGATGTAGGGGCCACTAAGACTGGAGGCCTTGTGAGGTATCTCTTGATGTCTTTATAAGCTTCCTGGCAAGCTTGATCTCATACGAAGGAAGCACCCTTTTTCATGAGTCGGGTAAACGGTTGACAGCGGTCTGAGAGATTTGCGATGAATCTTCTGATATAAGCCAGTCTGCCTTGCAAGCCTCTAAGCTCTTTAAGATTCCTTGGTGGATGCATGCTCTGAATGGCTTTGACTTTGTCTGGGTCAAGATGAATCCCTTTTGATGTAACAATGAACCCAAGGAACTTGCCACTTGACACTCCCAAGAAGGATTTCGTCGGATTCATTTTCAGTTGATGAGTCCACATTATGTCGAACATCGTTCTCAAATCGCGGAGATGTTCATTCTTATTGCGGCTTTTGACAGCAATGTCGTCGACGTAGCATTCCACCGTTTTTCGAAGATGATCGCGGAAGATTATACTCATTGCCCGCTGATAGGTTGCTCCAGCGTTCTTCAGTCCGAAGGGCATCACGGTGTAGCAGTATACCCCCAATGGTGTTCGGAACGAAGTATGCTTCTCATCATCGGGATACATCTTAATCTGGTTGTACCCTGAAAAGCCGTCCATGGAAGACATCCTTTCGAATCCACATGTGTTGTCGATCATGACATCGGTGATGGGTAGCAGGAATTTGTCTTTAGGACAGGCCGTATTGAGATCACGGTAGTCGATGCAGATTCATATTTTCCCGTTCTTCTTATGGACGGGGACGATGTTAGCTACCCAATCTGGATGTTATTCCTCCCGAATGAAGCCACATGCAATGAGCTTATGGACTTCGGCCTCAATAGCTTCCATAATGTTCGGGCGAAACCGACGTTGTTGCTGCTTGACTGGCTTAACGTTGGGCTTAATATTTAGACAGTGCACGGCTACTTGCGGATCAAGTCCGGGCATGTCTTTGTAGTTCCATGCGAAGACGTCTATATACTCCTTTACGAGTATTATCAATTCCTCCTTTTCTGTAAGTGATAAGCTTTCACTTATAAAGATGGGCTTAGGATAGTCTTGACTACCCAAGTTGACATGCATCACCTTGTCTTCAGTAGGTGGTTCGCGCAATTCGAATCGCTTTTCCCATTGGAGGTCTAATTGCTGGGCCCATGGTTCCTCATCAACAGCTTCTGCGGGCTCCAATTGACTGCTTGAAGTCATATTAACAGTGAGGTTTTCGAACATTCCTCCTACACTGACATCTGAGTCCCACTCGGAGGATGAGGCCGAATGTGATGGAATTGGTTCATCGTCTTTGGCTTGAACTGTTGCTGACGATGTGGGTGTAACGTATCCCAACCCCCTGCGTGTACTATCATAGTAATTTGCAGGCTTCCCTTTAGGCACAAAGTTCCGCATCAAACCGCGCCTTCCTTTTCCAAAATTCAGGCCTTCTCCATGCTTCAAGTCGTATCCCATTTTCTTCATAATATGGCGCGCCGGCCGCGCGTAATGGAAGAACTGTGGAGTGTCTGAATCTGAACTTGAATCTGCAGCTGTGGGTCCCCATGGTTGGGTTCTACCGAAGATTATCGGTAACTGACCTTGTTTGGACGGAGGGATCACTAGCGTGGCCCCTTCTATAGCTTCCATAGGTGTGCTGGCCGCACTCGGCTTATGTAAGGGCATATGCAGAGAGCCATCTGTAATGGATTTAACCGACCCAATACTCGCAGGATAATCAAAAGAAATATTATCATTAATTACCCATTCACCTTCATCCTTTGAAGGAGTATTACATTGGGGATTATTGAGACATGCTATAATTGGTTCACCAATTAGAATGGCTGGCATGCCTGCTTCGGATTCTGAATTCGCCTCATTGCCACTTTCATCATCGTCCGGCAATGGTTCTTTAGGTGTTCCACCGGCCTCTTGATACAGGAGAGCGTCAGTGAAGTAATTTTCCACCCCTTTGAATGGTTGCTTCTCAGCAAAGACAGTTCGTATTGTCGCGTCATCTTCAACATATTTGAAGCATTGGTGCAGAGTGGAGGGAACGATCCAGTTGGCATGGATCCATAGTCGTCCTAGCAGCAGGTTATATGATGTGTCAGCGTCAATGACATATCATGTCACTTCTGACTTCAGGCTCCCGATTCGACAACGGAGTCGAATCTTTCCAAGTGGATGACTACTCCCGGCATTGAAACCGTATATTGTATTGGTGGTTGCGGACAACCTATATAGCGGTATACCGAGGAAGTAAAGTAACATTTTGGGGATGATGCTGAGTGCGGACCCCGGGTCGACTTGTACTCTTTCAATGCACGTTGAACCGATATATCCAGTGTAGTACAAAGGTCGATCGTGCTTGTTGTCTTTGAGAAGCATATCTTCCGCCGTGAATGTAATGGCGGGCACCTTTGATTGTATGTGATGACATTCTGGGCAAGGAGACTGAACGTCTTCGTTAGGGACCTCTGGCATGCATGTCAGAAAGGATTTTGAATTGGCTAGCGCATCCCTGAGTGCTTCTCTTGTCTCTTTTGAGAGACGAAGGAGCTCGTGTATTGTGATACGAGCCGGGATATTAGCCAGCTGGGCCAATATGTCAAAACGAAAGGGCATATCCAACCCTTGGCCTGATGGTTTCTTCAACACCTGATCGAATCGTACCTCCTTAGGCTTTTCTTTTCCCTTGGTTGGAAATGGAGCGGATGCTGGTATTTGTACTGACGTCGTTTGCTGTTGTATCTCGTCAGTAGACTTCTCATACTGCCTTAAGTATGATTTTCCAGATCGGGTGCCCGTTTGTTGAGGTAGGTCGGCTTGCGTTGAATAAGCATGCTTTTCTCCTTCTGAATCGCTGAGGGAGGCCGACGTAAGATTGCCGTCGTCTGACAGGATGGAGATGACATTGCAAGATTTGCCCTTTGACTTGGGGCTCTTTGAATCCCACTGTTCGTCTTGGACGTGGTCTGGGTGTATCCATATGACTTCCCCTGTCTCCAATGTTAAGGGAACAAGACCCTTGTTATCTTGAGTTTTAGCTGGAGGATGCTTGACTTCCAACTGTGGCGTAGGGACTGAATAAGTCCCGTCAGGAACTGTGACCTTTTGAGTACTGCCGAATTCGAGAGTCACCATATTGGCCGTGACTTTCTTCTGCTCTGTCTTCAATGTCAGAACCCCGGCGTCGACCAAGGCTTGAATCCTATCTTTGAGGACATAGCACTTGTTGGTGGGATGGTGAATCATCCTGTGATAGAGACAGTATTTGGGATCGTTTGTGCGTCCTATCTCATTGGGACGCCGAGCATCTGGCAGCTTCATCTTATTCCCTTTGTGGAGCAAATGGAATATCGTGACCACTTGATCGTCCTTGAAGGAGTACTGTTTTGGAGGGAACTTAGGCTCCTGATTGTTGAAGCCGCTCTTCTTGGTCTTCGACTGCACGTCCCCGGATAATTCCACAGACATAGTCTCTTTCCCTTTGGCTTGAGAATACTGCGGTAGGTCGCTACGTCCTTTACTGCTCATACCCCATTTGGCTCTAGGGGGTGGATTGTTCGAACTTTTTAGCCGACTTTCGGCTATCTCAGCTTGTTCAACCAATTCTTTCCAGGTGTGGGCTTTGACAGCCCCCATGCGAACTTTCACTTGGTCCAAGAAGTTGTGCCTGCATGTCTGTAAGAGCATGGGTAATGGCATCCCTGCTGGGCACATCAAGGATAAGTTTCTGAACCACTCGATGTAGTCGCGGACAGATTCGCCCTTCTTCTGCACAGTGGAGAGGAGCTTGTCCATGGTTATTTCGGTATCGTCCTCGTAGAAACGAGAGAGGAATCGGGTTTCTAAGTCAGTCCAGGAGTTGATAGAGCCCGGAGGGAGACTTCGGAACCAGTCAAATGCCACCCCCTTTAAGGTGCCAATGAATAGCCTAGCCATGATGGCGTTGTTGCTGATAACATTACCAGTCTGAGACTGAAAATAGTAGATGTGCTGATTTGGCGAGCTCTTTCCATCATAGGTATGCAACGTTGGTGGTTTGAACTTCGGTGGATATGGCACCGAATCCCACTCCAATGGGTAAGGACGGACTGCCCCTACCCTCTTTAATTCATCCCTCTGAGCTAGGGATGCGATTTGAGCTTGGAGGCCCTTAAGGACTTCGGCGTCTAAGGAAAAACCCTCCTTGGATTTCTCCGTCTTTGGCTGCTCATTGCTGAAATGTTCTTCCTCATCGTGATTGCTCCCGGCATCATTGTCATTCCGATTGCTGAGGAGTCGAGCAAGCATCTGTTGAATATTATCCAGGGCTTCTTGCTGGGTTTTGGAAGTTTGCTCCTGTGCTTCCAGGCGCCGACGAAGGTCATCGTTGGCACTATCAGCCATATTGACTGATACTCTGTCTGTTCGCACTGAGCTAACTGTCGCTGAAGAGGCATACCCACTGTCTTCGTCTTCTTCATCCGATGGTTGGAGTGATCTCCTGGGCTCTGGCGAGGCTAGGGCCGTTGAGGAGGAAGGCTGCTCGTAACTGTAGGGCATCGCCACCCTAGATCTGGTGTTTCGGAAGACACCTTCTTCATGCACCAAGACTTCGCCTAAGCCTGGGCTGTAATCTGGATCTGGAGAGCTGTCGGGGGTGTCGTCAGATGGTTGACCTCCCCTGCGTAACTCTCGTCCTCTTCTGGTCATGTTGACGGATGCGGAGGCCGGATCTCGTGAGATGCTCCTTTTGCGATACTTCTTAGGGAGATGTACGGACAGTCGATCAAAAACTGATCGCCGACAATGAGTTGAGTGGACTGTCACCAACTGACATCCCTTTTGTTGACAATAGGGGGAAGTGGTTCGGAAAGACACCGACTTCCGCTTGTTCGCCAAGAGTTCCCGTAAGTCAGGCCCATTAGAGCCTGAACAATCCCGTGGAGAGGCCTTTCTGGAACGTACATAGGATGATGTTCCGTTCCTCTTATCCCTGCAGAAGGGATTATCACTGAATAGTACTTCAGTTCTAGCTTCGCCAACAGGTGCGAGCTTAGTGCTTGACGAACTAGAGAGCGGAGCACGCTGCGGTGCTTTACCCGCTATGCCGCTGCAAAGGGGATTAGCCTTAGATAACACTTTGGTCTTAGCCTCGCGGCCATGGACCCAGTGAGTACGCTATGGTACAGTAGCTTCGCTCATATGAACGAGGCTTGCACAAGGCATTGCTGCTCTTGAATTGGGTGACGGTATGATTGCCGTCGTGACTTCATGGTCGGCAGCATTGTTGGAGCAAACAGGCATCTTGCCTTTTTCTTCGCGAAGGAGGCGTGATTTTGGCGTAGCTACGCCCGAGGCTTCGGCCAGAGACTTCTATTTAGGCCTCCACATCCGCCTTGGCGGGGGAGACTTAGGTTCGCAAGGAACCTGACTAGCCACACGCGAGGCTGAAGGGTGTTGGCAGAATTCTGCTTCTGGTTTCTGCTTCGAAACCTTGGTCGTGGAAACCTTCCTATGCTTCCGTGCTCGAAGCATTGGGCCACCCCCAGAGAGGACTTCTTCAAATCTTCCTTGATCGAACTGGACGACCAAGTTCTTGAGAGTGCAGGACTTGGGCTGCGGGCGTGCTTCCCTGTTGCGCCAAATAACCGCAGTAGGTTCGCAGAGAACCTTTTCTGTCTCCACAGAGACTTTCTTTGAAGATTTAGCCAGAGGGGCTCTGGCTGCACCGGCTTTTCTGAATTCAGAGTAAGACCCGAAGGTCTGTTCATCGCATTGCGACACTTGATTCTCGGCAGTGGAGAATTTCATCCCCAGCGGAGTCGCCATCTTGTCTTCCATCGATTTGCAAAGGGGAAAACTTACAATAAAAAGAGTTTGAGAAGCTAAATTACAAGTATTCTTAAAAGATTACAAGTAGATCTCCTCAGAGATTCTGGAGAAGTGTGCCGATAGGAGTCTGGTCAGCGCGCGACCACTTTGTCCCTTTGACGATGCGAGCGATGAGATTCCCTTCTCGCCTAGTTCGGAGAATCAGAGAACAGAAGGTTGGTAGAACCCTCTTGCTACTTCTCAAAACCTGCCTTCAATTAGGAATTTCTTCTCGCCTGGTTCTGGAGATTCCTTGAGAAGAAGGTATTAGGGTATCAGCACCCTGAATAGAGAAGTAATTCTCTAAAAGTCTCTGAATTCAAGAGCGCACGGTGCGTCGTGAAGAAGCCTTTGCTTGTGGAGTCCTTTCTCGAGCGTATCGTCTCAGAAAAGCTCTTCGAAGAAGTCCTGGAGATCCTTTCGATCCTCTCTCCTTGTACCCCTGGCGGGCTATTTATAGGGAGAGCAAGGGTATAACCGTCCCTTGAAAATATGGAAACAGATTGAATCAAATCTGTTTAAATCTGGATAGTAGCCTTGCTGCGAGGCTAAGATCAGCTTCTGCGAAGCTAGAAATGGCAGGTCGGTTGATCCTCTTGATCTGTTCTGATCCTTTTCATATTGTTGAAAGATCTCTCCTGATCCTCTTACTCGTTTTTAAGAGAGTCAAGAGATTGTGGCAATCAACTGCCGAATTAGATCTCAGATTTGATCTGATTAGATCTGATCTCATCTGGAGATTTGATTGGTCAAAGGTTGACCATGGCAGACCAATAGCGGCGCTGCCCGCTTTGAGCTCGCAGCGGAGCTGGAGACGGTTTCTGGCGAAGTCCGAAAGAAACCTTTCGGCGGAGTTAGAAGTCCTCTGTGGCGAAGTTATAAGTTAGCTTCCTGGCGAGGCTTTGGATGGCTTCAAGGCGAAGTTGGGTGATACTAGCCTCTCAAGCGAGGCTATCCCTTTGGGCTCATGCGATGCTAAGTGCTAGCACCTTAGACCTGCTGAGGTCTGTTTAGAAACAATCCGGGTTCACTGTCTGCTTGCTGGATCAGTGAAGTCCAAGTTGCTTCCTTGTCCCTCGGAGATGGGTGGAGACTGGTCTTCAGCTCGTCTGTCACTTGTCTTTTGTAAATGTCAACAAGTTTAGACATTGTTCGGACCAATAAGAATCTTGTCTTTTTAAGTGTCAACAAGGCTCTGATACCAATTGAAAGTACACCTAGAGGGGGGGTGAATAGGTGTACGGCTAATCTACGAACAATAATGCGAAAATTTAAAACTAATTGTAATACACTTAGTGTAACCAACGAGTGTAGCCGAATTCCCGGTGAAAGGCTCTGGACTAACTCCTCTTGATTCCTCTGAATAAGAGTTGAGGTGCTATATGAAGCTCTCGAGGTTAAACACAAGTGAGGCACACACAAACAACACAAGCATGTATATGATATGACAATATGAATCAATGCACAAAGTAAGAGAGAGAGAGAGAGTTAGAGAAAATGGATCAATCGCAAACACACGGATATGTTTCGAGGTTCGAGCACACAGCTCTACGTCCCTGCCTTCACACAGAAGGATTTTCACTAACTCGTCCATAAAGGACCTCCCACACATGGAACCTCCACTGAGAATTTGGGGTAATACAATAACCGGGAGTACACAACTCCTCTCTCAAATACAACACAACCTCTACACTTAGAGGCTAGGCACAAAGCCAACACAAATCAACCTCACAAATGAGGGATGGGCACAAAGCCAAACAACCAATCAACCTCTCACTAAAGGGATAAGGCACAAAGCCACCACTCCAATAATCAACCTCTACACAAGAGGGATATCACAAATAAGGAGGGTTTACAACTTGGTGATCACAAAGACCACAAACCAATTTCTTTTCCCACAAAAACAAAGATCCTAATAGATAGGATAGAATGGTAAGCTCAAGTGTGAGAAAACAAAGTATTTTGAACAAAGAAAATCACTTGGAAAATCTCCAAAGAGATATAGAATTTTTAGACAAAAAAATCAATTCCCAAAAGACTATTTTCTTTGAATTATCAAACACTTTAAAAACAAATGAAGATTGATCTTTTGAACCCAAAAACTCTTTTGAAAAACTTGCTCTTAAAACACTTGAAAAGATCTAAAATTTTGCTCTTGAAAACTTGTTAAGAAACAACTCAAATGGGGGGATATTTATACCCCATTTGGAATCTGCCCGTTGGCAGCAGAAAAAGGTCCAGATTGGCCTTCCGGTCGACCGGCCAACGGTCAAAAAATCGACTGTTGAGCCCTCCGGTCGACCGCCCGGTCGACCTGCCAGAACCAGAGAGCAACGGCTCTCTGGCCGGTCGACCGCCCGGTCTACCGAGCTGGTTTATAGAGAGCAGAGCTCTCTGTCCGGTCGACCGACCCGGTCGACCGGAGGCTTTCCAGAGAGCAGAGCTCTCTGGTGGTCGACCAACCCGGTCGACCGGCCTCCCAGCTTGGCTGCGTGCACGTTCTGTGCACGTCGGTCGACCGGCCCTGTCGACCGCTCACTGCTACGGTCGACCGGCCCTGTCGACCGGCAGTCAGCCAGCCTGGCAACTATGGGACTGAAAAACTGGTCTTTTTATTGTCAAATAAATCCCATAAAATCTTTAAAATTATGTAAAAATAGGTTCTTGTTATATCTTTGAAATCCAAACATGTTTGAGTAAAAATCAAACCATGTTACAAACATTTTGAACCATTTTTGTGACTTGAAAATTTTGCCTAAAATCAAATTCTGTATTTTCCAAAGCTTAGATTTTTGAATTGGAAATCCGATTTTTCCAAAACACATATAAATACAAAAACATGATAATTAAACAACTTTGAAGCATATAATATATGGATAGAATCCAATATACATGAAAGAGATATATCAATGTTTTTGGCATTAAATCCGAAAATAAGTTTTGTTTAAATACAAAACCCAAATACATGAATAGGTTATCAAAATAAGCTTTCCAAGAATATGAAACATACATGTATATAGATCAAATCTAATATACATTAACCATGTAAACTTGTTTTGATATAATACCTTTTATGAAAACCAAGATCGGTTAAACCAAAAACCAAAACCAAACATGAAACGTGCGTGTGTTGTGAACTTAAGCATACCACACTATCTAATCTTTAACAATGGATCTAAACTAACTATTCTAAAACAAACCGAGGTATTCTTGTCTCCAAGCCGACTCGGTCCAAACGCGATTCCCCGAGCTTGACTCCAACGAGTGCTAGATATGAACTTTGACGCTCGAGCTCTTGAATCACCATGTGAAAGCTCCAAAATACCTTTGTTGAAGCTAATCACTTACTAATATCTTGGTTAAATATCTGAAACTAAATATCACAAAATTATTAGTAAACTATAACTACATGAGTTAATCATCATCAAAACTAGAGTGGAAGGCCTCTGGGCCAACAATAAGGAATAGCTTTCCTCAACAAATTATATATTGAGTTCCAACGAGTCCTTATGTCCTAAGGTAAATTTTTAATTCGTAAGCCTACGCTAGAACAACATTATTTAAAACTTTGCCTTCTTGGGCCACTACTTCTAACAAATAAAATAGTATTTCTTAAATTTTGAATATAAGTATCTATACATTTTAAACCATCCTACATACACAAGTTAATAATATGACATACACAACGAATATGAAAAAGTTTTCCATTTAAAACTGGTCTAAAATGTTTTTTTAAAAGGTTAATTGCAACAGTATTATTACTAGCATTATCGACTGAAATAGAAAAAATTTAGATTCAAGTCTAAATTTTCTAACAACTTTCATAATAGTCTGACTAATATTAGAACCATTATGAGGAAAAGAATTTTTTTTTAAACCAATAATTCTTTTATTTAACATCCAGTTAGAATCAATAAAATGTGCAGTAACAACTATATAATGAAAGCCGTTAAGAGTTTCTCAGCAATCAGAAGTAAGTGCAACTCTTTGTGGCATAGATAAAAAAGTTGCAATTAAAATTTGTTTTCTTTCCTCAACAATCCTGAATATTTTCGCTCTAATAGTATCTTTACAAAGCGGATCATATTCAGATTATGAGTAGTTCTAATAAAATTTATAAATGCTTCATTTTCAACAAAACTAAGAGGTTATTCAGCCTGAATTAAATATTTAGCAGGATTAGTTTAACTCTTTGATGATTATAACTAAAAGTACTTATTGTGCCACCAAAAGTAAAAATTTGTGTTTGTCGTGGTTGATTCTGGGGATATTTAGCCCTAATGTTCCTATTTATTGCGTTGGTTCCACTATTTTTTTTGAAAAGCATAAGAAACATCAGGACAAATCTTACATATAGCCTTCCTAACTCCATTAACAGTTTTTTTTTAAAATATCCCAAACCTTATATTTTTCATCTATAAGCCTCTTATCCCATCCCGCCTGGCGCCTGTAACTGTATGCCTATTCTCTTCCACTTCAACAGTTCAACAGTACTGTAATCCTTTTTTTCCCCTTTATTTATTGATATGCTAAGATAATGAAACTGCAGGTGGCACATTAGTAACAAGAAACAGAAGGAGAAATGCTAGTAAGAAACCGGATGGATTTAGTCTTGAAGACAATCATCTATCCCATCCCTCAAACCTGCACAGAATCCATAATAGGAAATAGATCTCAAATGCAGAATAGTGATTGATGAGTTTGGAGAGGATATAATTAATCCTATTAATAGAATTCCTCTCCCCCCCGGATCATGTAAGATTTACAACTGAAATTTGATATATATATATATATATATATATATATATATATATATATATATATATATATATATATATGGGGTTACTGTACCTCAGCCGACGGCTGAGTGAGTTTCTCAGACCGCGGTGACATGGCTGAATATATGCCACAGATCGGCCGCAGAGTGTAGGCGCCAAAAAAATAAAAAAATCCCGCCTAAACATTCGTGAATCAAAATGACAAAAATACCCCATAAATCCCGCCTAAACATTCGTGAATCAAAATGACAAAAATACCCCATTTTTACTTCTAAAATGCCATAAACTCATCCACAAATAAAAATTACCTAAAATAATTTTCAGTTGAATATATCTACAGTTATAAAATTCGTAATTCTACTACATCGAAAATATAATAGAGAAAAAATTGGATGAACATAATGTGAAATAAACAGAAGCATGCCTTCTGTAACAGAATTCTCACCGTTTTACAAATTCCGCGATCATAGTCGCAGTCATAACATAATAAGACTTTCAATCATTGCGACCATGGTCGCAGACTTAATACAAAATAACTTTCAATTTTAAATGACGACTGCGACACTAGTCGCAGTCATAGTATAACAAAAACTTTTTTATATCACGCATGACCATAGTCGCATTCCTTATAACATAAAAAATAACAGACGAAAACATGTTATCGTACAGCATTGCGACCTCCTTCAGCACTGCGACCAAAGTCGCAATCTTTTTTCGCATGCCTTATGTAAAAGATTTTTTATAATTTTACAAGGTAGTTTAGCCATGCGACCTTGAGATCAGTTCGCGTATATCACATCTTATAAAAATACTATATTAATTACACTGAATTTAATGAAGTAATTAATAATCTATCTACGGATACAACAACAGTCTAGAAAAAAGAGATGCACTAATGTTAATCACGATAAAGGAAAGATGTGCACCATACATAATCTAAAGATATAGGCAAAACATTCTATAACAAGTTTATTTGTACTTCACGTAGTAAACCTCTGGAAAAAAGGAACTCTTCAGATTCTCCAGCCATAACTCTTCAACCTATAACAATTATTATTACTATTCATGTTCTTTCACATTATTGACCTTTATATAGTGCTTGTAACTAATATATTATCTCATATCTAAAAACTATATTTTTGCTCCTTTTCAATTTAATTTCAAAAACTTCTAGAAAAATAATCATTCTTGAATCATGTCTTCCCCATCTTCTTCCTCTGAACACTCAGAATTCAACTTCAATCAATCCCCCACCGGTCCTCTTTCTTCAAGGTATTCTAGTGAATCTGATACCAGTTTGAAAACTGATACCAGTTTGGACTTCACTCCTTTTGACTATCTCACTACATCAAATAATATTTTAACTGATCCTCCTATTCATGATGATGATGAAGTTTTCATGTGGGTTAGTAAGGAGGACATTATTCCTCTGCCACTTGACGGAGGCATGCTTGATGAAAACATGTCCTCTGATGCTATAGGCTCGCTTTCTCGCAACGGATCGGACGAATAGCTTGATAGAGACGATCCATTCTGGGAGTTTATCGATGAACCAAAAAAACCTCAAAAACAGGAAGATGATGAGGAAATAAGTGATGAACAGGATGACCAGAAGAATGAAGAAGACGAATCTGCTTATCATGGTGATGATGACGAGGATTAGGATTTCCTGATCTTCTGATATTCAACGTTATTTTGTCTTCTCTTAAAAGCTTTTAATGCTCTTTTTTTGTAAGGTCTTTTTCTCACCATATTATGTTATAAATAAAATTTACTTCTATCTGCAAAATAATCTTTCAAAATTTTAAAATACATATAAAGTATACCGTATAGGTATTAATTCTGCATCTTATCTGAAATAATGGTCGCAATACTCATATTATAATTACATATGAAACTGCGACCACGGTCGCTGTCCAGTCATAAATAGTTTGATAGTTTTGCATTCAATAAAGTTATAAACAGCCCCCATGGTCGCAGTCCAAAAATAAATTATATGAACAGATAATACTGCGAACATCATCGCAATCCTCTCAAATCAGTATATTTCACTATATATTTCACTGTATATCGCAAATTAGAAAATTGCCACTGTTCTCCTTAAACACTGCGACCATAGTCGCAGTCCTACGATTGTCACTTTTGTTCTTAAACACTGCGACCATAGTCGCAGTCCTACTTCGCATGCAATAAGTTACAGTGAAGATCAAACATATAAAACCATACATAAACTGCGACTATAGTATCAGTCCTTAGACACCGTTATTACATATAACTTAGCAAAAAAAACTCACCCAAAAAAAATGCTGTCGTGAGTACTGCGACCATAGTCGCAGTACCACGACTTGCTCTCGTTAAGCACTGTGATCATAGTCGCAGTCCTTGTCCGAATTCAATATGTAAAAAATAATAATAATTTATACATTACATGCGAAAAAAAAGTAAAACTGCGACTATATTAAAAAATCATTAAATTTCAAATCAGATAACAAAAAAAATAATAAAGAAGGATTCAAATTAGTTTCGTGATTTGATAAAAAAATGTTTGCAGTTTGGCCGCAGTTATAAAAGATAATTGTGACAAAATTGAGTAACGTCAGAAAATATAAAATTATAATAAACTATACAAATCTACTGTCTTTTGCAGCAGGGCTATTTAGTAATTTTAACTATTTCGGTAAGCGGACCGTCCTTTCTAATGTGGCTAATAATGTGCCACGACACCGCAGGCTGAGAGGGTCTCTCAGCCGTCGGCTGATATACATTTCTCTCTCTCTCTCTCTCTCTCTCTATATATATATATATATATATATATATAATATATATTATATATATATATATATATATAGAAATATGTATATCAGCTGACAGCTGAGAGTCTCTCTCAGCCTGCGGTGACGTGGTGTGGCCCGCTTATTGAAATAAGTTAGATTACTAAATGCCCCTCGGTAAAAGGTACTTTCTTGCTATTGTTTAATATTATTATTTCCCTATATCTTTTACCGCTTATTGTCAGATTTAGGGTTTTCTTTTCCTACCATAAAGTTGTTTCTGAAAATAGCGATTTCTGGATCAAGTTTTTCTCTTTTTTTATTTTAATGTCGACGTTGGAGCAGTCCACTTCCCCTGCCAATTCTGGTCGCAGTCGTAAGCAATCTCTATCTCTCGATCTAAATATGGATCATGTATCAGCTGGTTCAACTTTCTCTCAGAATATTGAAAGTATTGAAAGGTCGAGATCTTTGCATGCTGATTAAGAGGTTTTTATTTTATCAATTTTTTCTCGCAATTTCTTAAATGTTGAAGATTTTGTGTAGCGTATATGGAATTGCGACCTAGATTTTGTTTTACAGAACAATATAATCACTTTTTCTAAAGTCTTTTTTTCAGAAAGAATTTCATAGTTTTGTTAAATGCGATCTCAGTCGCAGCTATTTAATTTAATACACTAAAATTTATGAACTGCGACCACTAATTTAATACATTAAATTTTACTAACTACGACCACGGTCAAAGTTTGTATTAAAAACATTTTTTCGGTCATCAAAACTAGCTTTATAACTACGACCTTAGTCGCAGTCCTATTTTTTATAATTCTGACACGTGTCCATGTCAATTATATCTATCTTATACACTAAATTTTAAGAACTGCGACTTAAGGTCGCAGTATATACTAATGAGAGAGTTGCACAGTTATTATTCACGTTTTTAAAAAACTTGGACATATGAAAAACTGTGATTATGGTCGCAGTCTATTATTTAGAAGTTACAGATTTATTTACATCTGCGACCTTGGTCGCAGTTTTAGTTATTACAGTTCAGACGTGTGAAATTCAATTATTTGTTTTCATTTAGCTCAACAATTTGTTTTGTAGGATCTGAATTCACATGGAGAAATGTCTGGAAATTCAAATTTATTTTTAGGGAAGCATTTTTCCACGGGTGATGAAGCATACAACTTCTACAATTCTTATGCAAGGAACAGAGATTTTGGCGTGAGAAGAAAAAGAATAGATAAGTCACGGAGGCCTCCTTATGAAGTTATTTGCAGAAAATTTTGTTGCAATAAGGACAGTGTTAAGAAGTTGTGTGACAAAAGACAAGATGGGCTTACAGTCAACCGTCGAATCGACACTAGTGTAGCGTGTCCTGCTGAGATGCATGTGCGTCTTCGTTTTTTATTTGACAGAAGATCTTGAGTTGCCACCAAGTTTATTGATTCTCATTCACATGAATTATCAAGCCCAGATAAGGTCCATCACTATCACTCTCACCAGACAAATCGATCAAAGATTAGCAGAAGCATTATAAGCAATTTGATTGATGTAGGAATTCGCCCTTCAAATATTTTCCATGTTGTTAATGTTATGAACCACGGAGAAGGTTGTGAAGAAGTAAGCCCGCAACAAGTTATTGATTTTACTCATCATCGTAGAAGTAACATTGGCCATAAGTTCATTTCGATCATCAAATATTTTCAAGAAAAAGCCGAGTCCGATCCAGATTTTTTTCTTTGCAAGTGAAGTTGACAATAGGGCACACTAGAAGCATTTTTTAGGCTGATGGAAGAGCAATTTCCTCGTATGTGAGTTTTTATAATGTGATTGTTTTTGAGACAACCTACATGACTAATCACTTGAACCTTCTATTTGCTCTATTCACTGGAGTGAATCATCATCGGCAGTCAATTTTGTTTGGTTGTGCATTGCTTGCGGATAAGCAAAGGGATACATTTGTGTGGCTATTCAATAAATGGCTTAAACGCATCCACGGAGTTGCACTAAAGGTGATTATTACTGATCAGGATGCCCAGATCGGTGATGCCATCAAGATGGTTTTTCCAACTACTCGGCACTGGTACTGTTTTTGGCATGTACGGAAACATATTGTCGAGCAACAAATCCCGATGATTAGCAAGTATGGAAAGATTTTGTCTCTGATTTCTATCGTTGGTACAGCTCCGTGATATAAGCACATGCGAGGAACGATGGAGACTGATGAATGAAAAATATCATTTAGAAGAAGAAAAAAGTTGGTTATTAAAGATGTGCAGATTGCGTGGACACTGGGTTAATGCATATCTCAAGGATATTTTCTGTGCTAGAATGACAACCAGTCAGAGGTCTGAGAGTATTAATTCCTTCTTTGATTGTTTTGTAAATGCAAACACGAAACTAGTTGAATTTGTCCACCAATATGATAATGCTGTCGCTGCCCGTTGTAGTTCTGAATCTCAACAAGACTTTCGGGGTTTGAATTCTATGCCTAATTGTACATCGAATTCATATGAGATACAAGTTTCAAAGTCGTATACCCCAAAGATTTTTCAGTTTTTCCAAAAGGAATGGGTAGTTGTGATGACACTCTTTTCAGAAGAGCTGGAACACGATGGACCTGGAGAAAAATATTTGGTTGGTGAATTTTCAGAATCAAAAGACACCTGAAAAAGGTCAGTTATGAGAATTCTAATGAACTTGATGTGTCTTGTAGTTGTTCATTATTAAAAACAGAGGGTATCCTTTGTAGACATGTTCTATGCATTTTGTGGCGCAATCGCGTTACACATATACCAGAATCCTATATATAGAGATGGAGGTTGGATGCGCGTTACAAAAATGTTGCAATTGAAAATGACATTAGGCTTTTCCCATTCAAGGCACTCGAGGGATGGCTAGACTGTGGACACTTCGTTCCAAATTTAATGTAATTCTTGAAATGGTGGCCGATTCTGATTTCTATCTTTCAAAGTTGGATCATGTTTTTGGATAGATTTGCTGAAGAAAACAGTAATGAATACAAAGTCACGTCAGGACATTATCAATCATCACAGTTTAAAACAAATATTGGTTCTATCGGATCCGTCGTTATTCTGCGGGATGGTGAAGAATTGAATATACGCGATCCAATTGGTCCTGTACCAACCAAGGGGAGGCCTAAAGGTGCATCCAGGCTTAAGTCTAGTTTTGAAGATTCTCTATCATAGAAGGAAGTGAAGCATCGAAAGTGTGAAAACTGTCAACAACTGGGCCATTACAGGACTGGTTGTCCATTATTGGTATGAAATTTAACATGTTATATAATTTAATTAAAAGTTTGATGTTTCAAATTCTTACCTTTCCTTTTTAATTGCAGAGGAAGTAGTTTCATGTTGCGTCTACCTGGAACGAATAAAGTTTTTATTTTTACATCTTCAGTCATCATCTGCAACCATGGTCGCATTGTTAAAGAAAGAGGCATTTCAAGTACGGCGACCTGGGTCGCAGTGTAATAACTTTTTTTGATCCTTTTCAAGTGCTTCCCATCTACTGTTCTTTTGTAAGCAGTTGTAATTTAAAATTTCACTGTGACAATATTTGCCTATATATTTTACTTTTTAGTTCATTGAACATAGACTGCGATCAGGATCGCAGATCATATTTGACTATATTTAAGAGCAACTTTGGTCGTAAATATAAGAAGTGTATTTTCATATCTGCAACCGGAGTCGCAGTTTTTTCATTTCACTTGAAAATTTTTGTTGCTTTTCAAGTGTCTCCCGTCTCTTATTATTATGTTGTGTTTTAGTTCACTGAACATAGACTGCGACCGTGGTCGCAGTTCATATTTGACTATTTGACATCGACTTTCTCGCAATCTACAACAGTTGCAGAAAAAGCAGTGTATTTTCATAATAGCGACCAGAGTCGCTGTTTAAATTTCACGGGAAGGTTGGATTGTTTAATTCTCAAGTTTGAATGAAATATTACATTAAGTTCTTTAATTATGTTACCAGTTTAATATTCTGAGATATGGTTATAACTAAATTGCATATTGTGAAAATTGGACCCTTTCAATTTTACACTGCGACCTTGGTCGCAGTTTGGAATATATTCTTAATTTAGCCATTTATTTATCTCAGTCGCTGATATTATTTTTTTATTGACTGCGACATTAGTCGCAGTGTATCTTATTTTATATAATTTTAACATTTTTGTGACTTAGGGATTGGATCACATTGTTGACATGTAAGTTCGACATAACCCATTATAATTTGCCCCCGTATCCATGTTCCAACAAGCATAATAATTAAATTAGTAAAACAGTGCCACCAGTAAAACTAAAATTATAAAAATAATTTATAATTAACAAAATTAACATTACAAAAAAGAATTAAATTTCCTAAACAGAAATACATATTTAAAAGTACTAATCTAGTCGTTCTCGTCGTCACCATCATAATCAGATTCGTCATCCATATTATGACAGTGTTCGTCTTCTGTATCGTTTTCCTCCTTTTCATCCTCATTACTGTCACTCTCCGGTTCGCTTTTTTCCTCTTAACAGCGGTTTTTTGTATCATACTTGAACTCCCAGAACAGGTCGTCTGTATCAAGCTCATCCTCTGACCCGCAACGAGAGAACGATTCGGAACTATACATCCAATCATCATTAGATGATTGGCTTCTTTCTGGTGAAGATGGTGGAGAAGACATTTTTGAATCTTTTTCCAAAAATTGAAAGAGACGAATTTTCAGAAATGTAATTTAGTTTGTTTATTATCCTATAATGGACACCCTTTATATATAAATAATTCAGAAATTTCAAAAGGTTTATGCTCTTAAACGACGTGAACATGACGTAAATTAATTATCTGCCTTTTTTCAAGAAGTGTATACTTTCCAGTTGACTGTTAATTTTCAAAAACAGGTAAAAAGTTAATATATTTTTACATGCAGTTACTTTTTACTTTAAATACGGCAAGATTATTATTATTTTAGTTTCTTATGGTAGAAAAAGACAGGGAGGATCGTGTTTACTTTTCGTTAAATTAATTATTTTAATAAAATTTAAAACATATATCGTTATGTATATAAAAACTTTAGGCAATGCGACCATGGTCGCAGTGCGATCTGAAATATGATTCATTAATTACGACCGCGATCGCTGTCTCAATTATATTAATAGAATGCTAATAAATAGATAAATTTTTTATAGACAAAATTATGCATAATGCGACCATTGTCGCATTATAAGCAGTCGATACAACTTCCCAGTTCATGACTGCGACTTTTATCGCAGTATAAATTCTAAACTCATTATTTGTTGCTAATATCACTGCGACCTAAGTAACATATACTCTGTTAAGGTATAAAATGGACATAAGGAAATCTCAGTGGATTGTATAACAAATGAATAAAAATGTATACAAATTACATTAATAAAGCCAACAAACCTGCTTTACAAATAGGATACATTTATAATAAAAAATGATGTATATGAATGAATTAACAATATTATAATTAAAAAATTAAGTAAATTTTCAATCTTCAAATATCATCCTTCTTATAAATTCTGTTTCTTTATTCCAACTTTTCTCTTTGCTTCGTGTAACGTGTATGCAAGCTCGCTTCTTAGTCTCTGTACAGTGGCCGCCGTCACAATATCAACTGTTGTTGGAGAACCAAACGCTATACTTTCGATGTACTTGCATACATATATAGCGCAATCAATATTAAAAATTTTACAGGGAAATCAATACATGAGATTAGATTTTGTACTCAAAATAAGCAGAAAATATGTTGGGTAAATGTCAAAAAAAAAAAATACCTGTTTGCTTGTTGGGGACATCTTGCGTATTTTATATATGTTTTTTCATCCTTTTATTGAAATCATTTTCAAAAATTTGTAATAACCTTTCTTTCTTCAATGTCAATAGAAAAAAATATCAATATTAATCAAATTAAATGTAAATATTCAGTAATTGCAAGATTAAAATCAACTCACCATTGTTCTTGCATCTGTTTGATAAAGCGTTAATGTATTACTTGATTTTTTCGCTGGGACCAAAGTGTCGTAAAAAATTCACTCTTTGTGTTTGGCAATCAAATACCAATAAGGTTCAGTGAAATTCAGCTTCCTTGGCACTTTGTTTGTGATTGATCGGGAAGAACATATACTGCACATCACTTGTCCAGTTTTTCAACAACTGCTTGATGAAATAATCTTCAAGATCTCTATTTTTAGATACAACACCGTGCTGTAAAAAATAAAATAAATTCAAACATTTTTTTATTTAATAATTATATGTAATAAAATAACAAGAATGATATGAAAATTCAAACATTTTTATTTTTATTGCTAATCTAGTTGCAGTTTGATTGATTCTGTCAAGAAAATAGACTGCGACTAAGGTCGCTGTGTTGTTATTGTTAATTATATTTTTAGTTGCGACCTTGATCGCATTCGTCAATATTCAGATTTAAATTTTTAGGATTACTTAGCAAATATGACTGTGACCAAGGTCGCAACCATCATTATATTAAGCTTCATGTTAAATAACCTCGACTGCGATCAAGGTCATTGTGTTGTTATTGATTAAGAATATGTTTGCTACGACTGCGACCAAAGTCGAACTGACAATATTCAGCTTATTTTTTTAAGATTACTTATCAACTGACCGGACAGTGACCAAGGTCGCAAACAAATCATTATGCCTTATCAGCAGTAAAAACGATCAGTAGAATTTTTAACTATCAAAATTTGAAAGTACTACATTAATTAGAAATTTGATGTTTTAATTAACTATAAAGGATAAAATAGATGTGAAATCACCTAGGGGGGTGAATAGGTGATAATGCTAATCTAGTCAACTAAATGCGGAATTTAAAAACTAATGCAATTAATAAGAGATGCACACTCAAACAAGCCAAGCAATTAATTATGAATGAACAATATGAATAGATGCAAGGCACAAAGTAAAGAGAGAGAGAGAGAGTAAGAGCCAAGGGATCAAGCGCAAACAACAAGATATGTTTCGAGGTTCGAGCACCCAGCTCTACATCCCCGCCTTCACACAGAAGGATTTTAAGTCCACTAGCTTGTCTACAAAGGACTCTCACAAAGGAAACCTCCACCGAGGATTTGGGACAATAACAATTACAAGGAGTACCCAACTCCTCTCCTTACAAACTCAACCTCCTCCTTGAGGCACAACTCCAAGCCAACAAACAATCACCTCACAACTTGAGGGATTAGCACAAAGCAACACAAGGATCACCTCACCACTTGAGGGATACAACCCAAATGCACAACCTCCTCCACACAATGAGGGAAAGGAACAAAGCCAAGCAAGTGAAGGGTTTATAACTTGGTGGTCTAACAAACAACCACAAACAATTTCTTTTCCCACACAAAGATCCTATAGAATAAGATAGTAGATGTAGCTCAAGTGTGGAGAAAACCAATGGAATGGAAATCAAAATCACAAAGAAAATCCTTGGGAAAAACTGAAACCAAGATATAGAAGTTGAATCAAAACTCTTTTTCCCAAAAACCCTTTTCTTTGATATTCCAAACCCTAGCAAAAACACCAAATTGATTGTTCAATTTAAGTCCAAAAACTTCTTTTGATTGCTGTGAAAACACCAGAGAGTAAGGAAAAATTCGCACAAAAAATCTTAGAGAAAACTGGCCATTAATGGGGTATTTATAGCCCCCAGAAAAATATAGTCGTTGACAGCAATTCTGCCAAAACAGAACTACCGGTCGACCGCTCGGTCGACCGGCCAACGGTCAGATTTGACCGTAGGCACCAGCCGGTCGACCGCTCGGTCGACCGAAAAGAACAGAGAGCACTGCTCTCAGTTCCGGTCGGCCGCCCGGTCGACCGGCCCACTGGGCTGCCAGACGTGCACAGCTCTGTGCACGTCGGTCGACCGCAAGGTCGACCGGCCCTTGGTGCGGTCGACCGAGCGGTCGACCGACCTGGCCTGTCAGCCAGTTTTGGGTCAGAAACAACAGGTATTTTTAATCCTAAAAATTCACATAAAATTTCTAAAATTGCACAAAAATAGTTTTATCACTTTATATTGAAATATAAACTTGTGTTAAAAATTTCAACACAAATTTCAAACATCTTGAAACATTTTTGTGTCTTATCATTTTTATCAAAATCCAAAAACTGTATTTTCTAAAACTTAGATTTTTGAATAGAAAATACATTTTGTCCAAAACTTATCCAAATACAAAAACATGATATTAAACAACATTTAGGCATGATGTATATGGATATAATCCTATGTACATGAAACATATATATCCATGTTTTTGTCATTAATTCCAAAATATGTTTTGTTAAAAATACCAAAACATAAAACACATGAAATAGACTATCAAACTAAGTTTGTCTAAGAAGATGAAGCATGCATGTATATAGAACAAATCTAATATACATTAAACCATGTAAACTTGTTTTGATATAATATCTATTCATGCAAACCAAGATCGGTTAAACCAAAAACCGAAAATCAAAACATGAAACGTGTGTGTTGTGAACTTGAGCATATCATACTATTCTAATCTTTACAATTTGGATCTAAACACAAACTCTAAACTATGGTACCGATGTCTTCTTGTAGAGCGCAATCTCCAAGCTGACTCGATCCAAAACTCTTTGATCCACCGAGCAAGTGCTATATATGATCTTTGACGCTCGGGCTCTTGAATCAACATGTGAAAGCTTCCAAATCATCTTGTTGGAGCTAATCACCAACTAATAACTTGATTAATGATCTGAAACTAAATAACACAAGATTATTAGTACACATAACTACATGAGTTAATCATCATCAAAACTAGAGTGGAAGGCCTTTGGGCCAACAATCTCCCCCTTTTTGATGATGACAAAACTCATGGAGTTATATATGCATGGATTAAAGTTAAGCTTCAAAGAAGCTCCCCCTTAACTCATGCATAGGGATAAACAACAAATATATGCAATGAATACTAAACATGAAACATGCATAGATATGCATAAAACAATAAATGGCTCTAGATACCAATGAAAGATACCAATGAAATTTTCAAAAACAAATAAACATGCTCTAGATACCAATTAAACTAAACAAATAAACATGCTCTAGATACCAATTAAACTAAACATATGCAAAACAAAACTAATGATCTCTTTTACAAGCTCTTGATACCAAAACTAAACATGTTCTTTAAATAATGCTTTTGATACAAATTGAACTTAATAAAAATATAAAACATGCATACAAACATGCATATAAACTCAAATTCTTCTCCCCCTTTTTGTCAATCATCAACAAAGGGGTTAAAAACAAAACAAAACTAATAAAAACATATTCTTCTCTTCTTTTAAAAAAAATCAATCAAGGGATGCTCTCCCCCTTTTGTCTAAAATCAAATATGATACCAATTAAAAAATGTGTCAATGAAGTGCATATAGATACCAATTTAAAAGTGAAACTATACCAATTGAAAAACACAAATCTTAATACCAATTGATAAGTAAACAAATATCATATCAATTGTAAATAAACTATTTTGATATCAATTGAAATTAAACATTACAATTTTAAATTTCTAAACATAAATCTTAATACCAATTGAAATTAATATTCCTTTTAAGTATATAAACAAATTTGATTTTGATTTCATATGCCTTAAAAATTTTTAATCATAAAGTGTGGGAGTGGGATACAAAATACCAATTGAAAGATGAAATACAAGATTTTCTCCCCCTTTATGAAATACCAAATGAAACAATGAATAAGCTTGTATATGGATATCAATTGAAAACTAGTCAATTGAAACAAAATAGTCATTATAAAACAAGCTTTATCATGATCAAAATTTGTGCTCTAAGATATATGAATATAATAAGCACAAATAAAAACATATATATGTATGAAAAATTAGATACCAATTGAAATTGATACTCTATGAAATGAAAGCATACATACATAAAGATATATGAGTATACAAGAAATGTCAAGATTGATACCAATTGAAAGAATTCAATGATACCAATTGAAACAACAATAAGATCAAGTGTATTCTCATATTCCTATCCTCCCAATCATGTTCAAGTTTGAAATGATTTTCACTATAAAGCATACATGAGCATGGTCTCCCATCCAACCACCCTTTAAAGGTAGGGGTTTTCAAAAATAGGTTTGAAAATGTAGCATGTTTGAAAATCTCTACCATAGTGAAGAATACGAACTAGTTATAGGAAAAACTTTTAAACCAGTACGAAATCCTTCAAGTAAGGAATAAAATAAAATTATTTTTCATGAAACACATGTAAATCACATGATTACTAAACACTCAAAGTCCATAAAGCCCATATCAAAGTCTCATGAAAACAAATCATGAGTAAACTAATAAAGTGAGTGTACAAGTATAATGTGACACATATCAACATGAAAATATTCAATTAAGCTCATGTGAAATTCCTTAAAAACATGAAAACATGAAAAACTAGATTTTCATTACCAATGAAATTACCTAAAAACATGAAAATCATCAAAACAATTTAAACTTCAAGGCATATGTATGTCATGTACAAACTAAAGTATACATAGAGTCCACAAAAGTATATGCATGAAGGCACGTGGCTCAACGATGTACATGTATAATCAATAGTTTGGACAAGATAGACATATACATGAAGTTAAAACACATGATCATAGAAACATATACAAAATGAGGAATACGAGTTAGAATGCATGAATCATTAAAACTAGACTATACTAGCACATCTAATGGTACAAATAGGCATTCAAGCATAAACATAAAATGAGTTACCTGTGGCCCATTCTATGTACAAGTATAAATCCTAGTTTTCATGAAAACTAACATCTAAATATATATTCAAATCATGAAGCACGAAACGGGACATAAATCATCATTACAAACATAAAATGATCATTATGTAAATTCACATGCTATTAGAGCTATGAAGTGCATAATAGCTAAACAAATGGTGAGAACACAACATATGGGTCCATATAAACATGGGTGATCTCATAAGCTATACATGCATGTCAATGGTCTAATACATGACATTTAACATACTAAACAAAACATGAGTCATCAAAACAAAACATCATAAACATTCATATGATCATTATGTATATGCATGTGCATTAGATCTAGAGCATACATATTAGTTTAAAATAAGGTGAGAACACAAAGATAGGTCTATGGGTGTCTCAAATGACTAAACATGTATATCTCTAATCTAAACCACATGGCATAAGCATAATGAACAATCAAACATGACATGCTATAAATCAATGATGTGAAAGCATGTAACTAAAAACGGGAGTTAGAGATCGATACCAAAACCGATGAAGGATCTCTCTAGTTCTCCAAACCAATGGTGGTCCTCTCCACCAAACTCCCCTTGAAAGTGATGCATCCAAATTGTTTTCTTTAAGCACGGAACGCATCCACTTCAAGGCACCAACACTCTCACGTTATGCGAGAGCCCACTCCTACATCAAAAATCAAAGGGGTGGTCTTTGGTACCCATTTTCTTTTGGGTCCATAGGGGTTAGTATCTTTCCTAACCCAAACAAGATAATTTGCTAAATTTTCAACATGTAAACGATCATAGCAGAATCTAGCAAGGTGGCCTTTTCGACCACAATGTGTACACGTGTACACATGAGTATACATGTTATGGTTGTGTCCGTGATAAGCATGTGTATGCCGTGATGGGTGTACATGTAAAGATGGAACTTTTTCTTGCGAACCAAGGTTTCCAAGCGTGTATGATTCAAAGTACATTGGCTCAAAGTGGAGCCCAAACATTCAACACTTTTCTTCAAAATATTTATTTCATTTTCAATACTAGAAGATAAAGTGGAGCATGCAATAGGTGTGCTAGAAGAAGAAGCTACACTAGCATGGCACGCATGAGAATCAATATCAATTTTCAAAGATTCATTTTTCTTTAAAACTAAATCCAATTCTTTTGTAATGAAATCAATTTCATTTTTCAAAACAAGGTTATCTTTTAAAACAAAATCTAATTTAGAAGATAAAGCCTCATTGTTTTTCACAACATCATCACAATCATTTTTGCTTTTCAAAACATCAATCTCTTTTAGGGCAAGGTCTAGTTGAGATCTTAGTGAGTCACGTTCACTAGTAATCTCTTCCTTCTCTTGCAAAATCGATTCAAAATTGAGCATAAATCCTTCATTTCTTCTTTTAGTTCAAGATTATTCTTTTTCAAAAGATTATGTTTTTCCAAAAAAATTTCAAACTTTGTGGCAAGTTTCATATTTAAGGTTTGAGCTTCTAAACAACCATCGCAATAGGAACTAGAGCAATCATCTAATTGAGAATCCGATTGTACCTCAAGGGAGTTTTTCCCTTGGACCATGAGGCAATGCTTGTCGGACATATCTCTCCTAGATCTTCTCAACTTGTTGATGATCCTTGGTAGCTCGGGAGAAGTCAATATGCTCCAAACTGCAAAAGCCGAATCATAATGATCAAACACCGGTAAAAGATCTTCATTAAGAGATGCTCTAAGTATTTTAAGTGCTAATGCATTTGCCTTTTTATGCTTGCTATGATTTGGGTAGGATTCTTGAGTAGTGGCTTGATAAACTAAATGTCCTAGGCTTTTTAAGTGACTACTCATATTGGCCTTCCAAACATCAAGTCTAAAAAAGTCAAACATAGGAGGGCTATCCATGAGTGCAACTATATGTGTGCAAATGAACAATGCAAATGAAGATTAGCAAATCAAGATCTCACTCCTAGGTGGTTAAACCTAAATATCAGGAGCGGAGGCTCTGATACCAATTGAAATCACCTAGAGGGGGGTGAATAGGTGATAATGCTAATCTAGTCAACTAAATGCGGATTTAAAAACTAATGCAATTAACAAGAGATGCACACTCAAACAAGCCAAGCAATTAATTATGAATGAACAATATGAATAGATGCAAGGCACAAAGTAAAGAGAGAGAGAGAGAGTAAGAGCCAAGGGATCAAGCGAAAACAACAAGATATGTTTCGAGGTTCGAGCACCCAGCTCTACATCCCCGCCTTCACACAGAAGGATTTTAAGTCCACTAGCTTGTCCACAAAGGACTCCCACAAAGGGAACCTCCACCGAGGATTTGGGACAATAACAATTATAAGGAGTACCCAACTCCTCTCCTTACAAACACAACCTCCTCCTTGAGGCACAACTCCAAGCCAACAAACAATCACCTCACAACTTGAGGGATTAGCACAAAGCAACACAAGGATCACCTCACCACTTGAGGGATACAACCCAAATGGACAACCTCCTCCACACAATGAGGGAAAGGCACAAAGCCAAGCAAGTGAAGGGTTTATAACTTGGTGGTCTAACAAACAACCACAAACAATCTTTTTTCCCACACAAAGATCCTATAGAATAAGATAGTAGATGTAGCTCAAGTGTGGAGAAAACCAATGGAATAGAAATCAAAATCACAAAGAAAATCCTTGGGAAAAACGGAAACTAAGATATAGAAGTTGAATCAAAACTCTTTTTCCCAAAAATCCTTTTCTTTGATATTCTAAACCCTAGCAAAAACACCAAATTGATTGTTCAATTTAAGTCCAAAAACTTCTTTTGATTGCTGTGAAAACACCAGAGAGTAAGGAAAAATTCGCACAAAAAATCTTAGAGAAAACTGGCCATTAATGGGGTAATTTATAGCCCCCAGAAAAATATAACCGTTGGCAGCAATTTCTGCCAAAACAGAACTATCGGTCGACCGCTCGGTTGACCGGGCAACGGTCGGATTTGACCGTAGGCACCAGCCGGTCGACCGCCCGGTCGACCGAAAAGAACAGAGAGCACTGCTCTCAGTTCCGGTCGGCCGCCCGGTCGACCGGCCCACTGGGCTGCCAGACGTGCACAGCTCTGTGCACGTCGGTCGACCGCAAGGTCGACCGGCCCTTGGTGCGGTCGACCGAGCGGTCGACCGACCTGGCCTGTCAGCCAGTTCTGGGTCAGAAACAACAGGTATTTTTAATCCTAAAAATTCACATAAAATTTCTAAAATTACACAAAAATAGTTTTATCACTTTATATTGAAATATAAACTTGTGTTAAAAATTTCAACACAAATTTCAAACATCTTGAAACATTTTTGTGTCTTATCATTTTTACCAAAATCCAAAAACTGTATTTTCTAAAACTTAGATTTTTGAATAGAAAATACATTTTGTCCAAAACTTATCCAAATACAAAAACATGATATTAAACAACATTTAGGCATGATGTATATGAATATAATCCTATATACATGAAACATATATATATATCCATGTTTTTGTCATTAATTCCAAAATATGTTTTGTTAAAAATACCAAAACATAAAACACATGAAATAGACTGTCAAACTAAGTTTGTCTAAGAAGATGAAGCATGCATGTATATAGAACAAATCTAATATACATTAAACCATGTAAACTTGTTTTGATATAATATCTATTCATGCAAACCAAGATCGGTTAAACCAAAAACAGAAAACCAAAACATGAAACGTGTGTGTTGTGAACTTGAGCATATCATACTGTTCTAATCTTTATAATTTAGATCTAAACACAAACTCTAAACTATGGTACCGATGTCTTCTAGTAGAGCGCAATCTCCAAGCCGACTCGATCCAAAACTCTTTGATCCACCGAGCAAGTGCTATATATGATCTTTGACGCTCGGGCTCTTGAATCAACATGTGAAAGCTTCCAAATCATCTTATTGAAGCTAATCACCAACTAATAACTTGATTAATGATCTGAAACTAAATAACACAAGATTATTAGTACACATAACTACATGAGTTAATCATCATCAAAACTAGAGTGGAAGGTCTTTGGGCCAACAATCTCCCCCTTTTTGATGATGACAAAACTCATGGAGTTATATATGCATGGATTAAAGTTGAGCTTCAAAGAAGCTCCCCCTTAACTCATGCATAGGGATAAACAACAAATATATGCAATGAATACTAAACATGAAACATGCATAGATATGCATAAAACAATAAATGGCTCTAAATACCAATGAAAGATACCAATGAAATTTTCAAAAACAAATAAACATTCTCTAGATTTTTGATGTGGCTGCAGAATTCTGTATGAGGTGGTTTCAGTCAATTCCCTGATTTTTGACTGAGTGTCTGAAATCTGTTCTTTGCTGAAACCAGTAGTAGAAGTCTGAGCCGCAGGCTGTGAAAGAGGATCTTCATTAATTTTCTTTTTTTGTTTTGGATAAACGAAGTCGGAGTCATCGCGATCTCGTTCAGCGCGTGATTGAGATTTTCCCTTCACACAAAAATAAAATTTTATATTTAGAACAAGATGTGCAAGGTGCTCAATTCTAATTCGCTGTAGCAATGGCTATGCGGGTCGTGATCCTCAGGGAGGGACTAGCGATGGAAGCTTGTTAAGTAAGTTCTCTAAAAATTTCTTCTTTTAGTTATTAAAAAGAAAATAAGAAAATAGTGGTTAAAGTTAGGTTAGGAAGAAAGCGGTAGGTTAAGAAGATGGAGAAATAGAAGCGATATTTACAATGAGTCGGGAAAGAAAGAGTTGGTAGATGAGGTGTTGGTGACTTAATCTACAGAAACAAAAGAAAAGAAAGAAACACTTACCTTAGTTTGGTTGATGAAATACGTGAAAACCTTACATGTTCTACCTTACTTCGGAGGCGTTCAACGCATAAATCATAGGATCGAGCTCAGTCCCCTATTCGCATTATATCATCAAGCTGGGTAAGAATGAAGTGATACGGACCTTGAGGAGGAGAACATCTCCATGAAGTATCGTTAGCACTCACAAAGACTTGTTATACTTGTGCTTCGGAAATCACTTGCATGCTCATCAAAAACCAACAGAGATAAAATAGAAAAGGAAAAGAAAACGAAAAGGAAAGTAAAACAATGAACATAAGAAAAATATTACCTTTACTGCTTGAAACAATGGAAGAAAGGAAGAGGGTACATCAGTGTCACTCTCAACATAGGTCTCTCCTTCTTAAAAGAAAATAAAGATTACAAAAGAAAAATAAAAACTAAGTTACAACCTAGCCTAAAAACCCTAGATTTAGCCCTGTACTTCGCTGGACGCCCTTCTCTGTTGCTCTGCAGGGGTATTTATAGGTGCAGAAGGAGGTAGAGTCCCAATACAACTCCTCCAAGAAAACTGGTATCCGAACTCATCCAAAATGCCGCGAAAACGCGGCTTGGGCCGCATTTCCGCGGCCTTAGCTGGCTCCCTGGCCACGCGCTTTCGCGCGTGGCCTCCTCTGGTCCATCCATCTGGGTTTATCCGTCTGGAAGATGTATCCTAACTCTTTATTTTGGGATTTCGGGATAACTTGGGAAGCAAGTTACCCTAAATCCAAATCTTTTATCAACGAATTTGTTATCTTTGCACTCTCTTCTTTGGCTTTTATTTTTATCCTGCAAGTATTTAGGGTTGAATAGAAGTCTATCCTTCCCTCTTCTTTTAGTATTTGCAACTATTGCCCTTAGTAATTGCAATTTTGACATTTGATAATTGCAACTTTTGCATTGGGCTTTAAACATGGGCTTTTGGGCTTCTTTTAAGGCTTTATTCCTTTATTTTTATTACTCAAGGCCTGCACACAATAAATAATAAAATATTAGTAATAGAGCATGATTATATGAATAAATATGAAAATGTGATAGTAAATGTGATGATAAATATGCACTTTTTACTACCTATCACACCCCCACACTTATCTTTTTGCTCGTCCTCGAGTAAAAATCAAAAAGAAAAAGAAAAACTAAACTAGCTAACTCACTTTCGTAGGAATCACGGTTGCACTTAGCATGTGCAACAAGCCGTTAAACCCCTAGGTTACCCTAAAGGACGAGTGTTGTCTCGTGAGGGTTTTCAGCGGATTACACCCACAAAATCCATAAAAAGGAAAATATTTGAAATACGTTTGAAGAGATTAAGTAATCTATAAGTTTTTAAGATCCTCATTTTTATTCATTCTTAAACTTAGTCTTTATATAGTAAATTGTTTTCCTGTTTAGGTAAGGGTCAAAATTGAATGTTTGTATAGTCTTTTTCGTTACCCTAAGTCATATGCATCCTTGTGAATTTTTACTAGGAATTTCTTAACTTGGACTCTCATGCCTCTTTATTATTATTATTATTATATTTTTTCTTTCTTTTTTTTAATATGTATAACTCATCTAATTTTCTTTCGTGTAAGTATCAAGGCTTCTTGAGGCCCTCATACCTAACTAATTGACTATTAGATGTGTTAGTACATATAAAAGTAATTTTTCTTAGTTTCCTTAGGCTTTCTAATCTACCCATGTAGCGAACTTAAAGTCGATGGCTCCCAAACCGGTCGATTTTAGGGCACCGGGTGAGAAAACACCCCACGGACTTAAGGATTCGAGTGAACTAGGCCACAAAACTAAGGACTTTATTTATAAAATCACCTTTAGGCGTGAATACTTATGCTTCTTGAGGCACATGTATCCAACTTAATCAGTGAATTTCTTTTTTTTTTTTTTTTAAAGGCACAAGGGTCTTTGTCTTAGAATCCTAGATATGTAAATGTATTAGGTATGCACATTTTATTAAGGTAAAAATTAAGACTAATTACTTATTCAATTTCTCCTCCTATACCTAAAAATTCAACAATTTATTTATTTTGACCAAGTTTTTAGAAATCCTAATCATGATTTACCTAATTCTTAAGACTAACTTAGATTTCTTTCAAAGATAAGTCAAAATATTGTCCCTTTTTTTTTTGGTCAGTATCTAACTATCAGTATCTAACTATGTTAGTGTGTTAGTAAAACCTCCCCCCACACTTATCTCATGCATTGTTCTCAATGTATGAATGAATGCATATATGTATGAAAAAGAAGAAAGGGAAGGAAAATATTACCTTAGGGGGTAGTTCCGGTGGTGGTCTGATTGGACCAAGCGTTGCTACCCAATCAAGATAATGTAATATTTGGAGGAACCCACCAGAAATTTCTCTTGTATAACCCACTAAAATGTAAGTATGATCATTTTTTAACAATTCCACCCCATCAAATTTCCAAATTTCATAATTATTTTCAGAGTCAATTGTGTCAACCGCCTTGTCCCAAAATGGAGTGTGAAAAGATGGAATGATTGACTTGAACGTCATAAGTACGGGAACGAATACCGACTCAGGAAAGAAACTTAAATCAAGTAATGGTTCAGGAGTCGGGCGAGGTTCAAGAAGTGGGTCCAAATCAATAAGTTGAAACTCAAGTCCACATTCATCTTCCCACAATGGAATGTGACTCAATATTGGTGATTCAAGTTCAGGAATGATAGGTGTGGGAATCAAAACTGACTCTAAAAGATTACCTAAGTTGGGTAACAAAACAGGAGTCAATAATGATTCGGGAATTTGAACTTGATCACAGATTTGAGAATCTAGGTCACATATCTCATTGAGTTCAATATCATAAAAATGAGAACTTGCCAATTTATCCATGGGACTTTCAAAATTATAAAATTGGTCAAGTTCAATATGATCATCAAAAATGGGTGATTCAATTTCATGATGAATTGGCACAGGATCCAATGTTGACTCGGGAAAAGTGAAATCAGGTGGAGACACCAGAGTCATTATTGAATCAGGAAGTAAAATTGAATCACCAAGTTGGGGATCAGGATCATATTCATGCTCAAGTTCTATTTCAGGAAAGGAATAACTTGCTAAACTATCAAAAATTGGAGTTTCGGCAAGTTCAAATGATGGTACTGAAATAGAATCTTGTTGTCCAAAACAACGTGGCTCGTCGGCTCTAACAGAATGATTAGCGATATCAGAATTGGCCAAACGGTGAGAACGTAAAGATTGAACCATCATATCTATTTCATGATCACGAGCTAATCTAGCCTGAGTCATGGCTTCAAGCATCTTTTCATAGTCGATTGGTGCATCATTTTGTGATTGGACTTGAAAAGAGGAAGTGTTGTTGGGACAATTGTGATGAAATTGTGAGTCGGTCAGATTATGTGATTGTTGCTTGGACTCACGCATCATCATGTTTAAGATAGATGGTTGTTGTTGCTTGGACTCATGCATACTCATCATTTCCAAGATAGATGGTTTTCTATTCTGAATGGGTGGATCTGAGTATGAATCTTGGGAATATTATGGACAAGGTGGATACGGAGGAAAGTTGGTTGAAAATTGGACTCGGGGGAAGCGAAACCCCATGAACTCTGTGAAGAGTTGAAATTATTGTGAAAATTATGGTCGTAAGATGGGGGGCATGGGTTATATTCATTCGGATAAGACCATTCCGGCACACTAGGCTGGTCAAAGTTATGATATGCCGGGTTGGTAATATCCGAAAAAGAGGTCGGTGTGTAATATGGATTAAAATTGGAAAAATTATTATTATATGCCATATCACACAAACACAAACAAAGAAAAGAAAGAAAACAAAGAAAACAAACAAATAAGCAAACAAAAAAAGAAAAAATTCTAACCTAAGTTAGGGTAAACCTATGACCTAGACGACTCCTAACTGGTTAGACTGTCCACAGGAGGTAGGGTGTAGACTTTGACCACAAGTTAATCAGCCAGGTCAGGGCAAGATTGGTGGGAGGTTTTCCGTCAAAGACGTTCCTTAATTAAATAACCACCAATCTTCGGGCTTTCGGCCCTCAATCCCCTTCCTAGACACTGATTTGGCAGGAGTCAAATTCCAACACCGTTCCCCCTTAGGATAATCTCCTAATTGAGTTCGAGATGTCCCTAGGGCCAACGTCTAGTCAATTTTTATTTAGGGTTAGGGTTGTGAGTGCAACGGAGATGATTTGTGGGCCAAGGAAGGGTGATGAAATCCCCACCTTATGTTATTTATGGGTTATGCCCTTAAATTTTTTTTGTGTACGTGTAAAGCAGTAGACAAATATTCACTCAAAGCAGAAAATCAGCCAAGGGTGCTTCCTAGTCTATATGCAATGCGAACGTACCTTGTCTCCAGCACTCTTCAACAGAAATTAAAAAAATTAAATAGACACGTGCCTAAGATGCAAGAGTCTAATTTTTTTTTTCAACAAATAAGTTACTGTTAATTAATTAGCAGTGTGCAGGGTGATCACAAAGAAAGTTAACAGAGCAGTAAACAAATATTGCAATTTTCAGCAACCTGCAGAAACTTTAGTGAGTAGTTCACTACTCAGGCCGCGGAAACGCGGCTATTGCCGCGTTTACGCGGCACTGTAGTAGGCTCTGCTGCTCTGCCTTCGAGGGCAGAGGTACAGAGTTGCTATATGTCCTTTTCTGCTGTTATTTTTCCTGTTCTCCGAACCTGCAAACAGAAAGAATAAAAGAATTAGTTATTTTTTTTTTAGAGAATAACTTACCGTCCCTCCCCGGCAACGGCGCCAAAATTTTGATTGAGATTTTCCCTGCACACAAAAATAAAATTTTATATTTAGAACAAGATGTGCAAGGTGCTCAATTCTAATAAGCTGTAGCAATGGCTATGCGGGTCGTGATCCTCAGGGAGGGACTAGCGATGGAAGCTTGTTAAGTAAGTTCTCTAAAAATTTCTTCTTTTAGTTATTAAAAAGAAAATAAGAAAATAGTGGTTAAAGTTAGGTTAGGAAGAAAGTGGTAGGTTAAGAAGATGGAGAAATAGAAGCGATATTTACAATGAGTCGGGAAAGAAAGAGTAGGTAGATGAGGTGTTGGTGACTTAATCTACAGAAATAAAAGAAAAGAAAGAAACACTTACCTTAGTTTGGTTGATGAAATACGTGAAAACCTTACATGTTCTACCTTGCTTCGGAGGCGTTCAACGCATAAATCATAGGATCGAGCTCAGTCCCCTATTCGCATTATATCATCAAGCTGGGCAAGAATGAAGTGATACGGACCTTGAGGAGGAGAACATCTCCATGAAGTATCGTTGGCACTCACAAAGACTTGTTATACTTGTGCTTCGGAAATCACTTGCATGCTCAACAAAAACCAACATAGATAAAATAGAAAAGGAAAAGAAAATGAAAAGGAAAGTAAAACAATGAACATAAGAAAAATATTACCTTTATTGCTTGAAACAATGGAAGAAAGGAAGAGGGTACTCGGTGTCACTCTCAACATAGGCCTCTCCTTCTTAAAAGAAAATAAAGATTACAAAAGAAAAATAAAAACTAAGTTACAACCTAGCCTAAAAACCCTAGATTTGGCCCTGTACTTCGCTGGACGCCCTTCTCTGTTGCTCTGCAGGGGTATTTATAGGTGCAGAAGGAGGTAGAGTCCCAATACAACTCCTCCAAGAAAACTGGTATCCGAACTCATCCAAAATGCCGCGGAAACGCGGCTTGGGCCGCGTTTCCGCGGCCTTAGCTGGCTCCCTGGCCACCCGCTTTCGCGCGTGGCCTCCTCTGGTCCGTCCATCTGGGTTTATCCGTCTGGAAGATGTATCCTAACTCTTTATTTTGGGATTTCGGGATAACTTGGGAAGCAAGTTACCCTAAATCCAAATCTTTTATCAACAAATTTGTTATCTTTGCACTCTCTTCTTTGGCTTTTATTCTCATCCTGCAAGTATTTAGGGTTGAATAGAAGTCTATCCTTTCCTCTTCTTTTAGTGTTTGCAACTATTGCCCTTAGTAATTGCAATTTTGACATTTGATAATTGCAACTTTTGCATTGGGCTTTAAACATGGGCTTTTAGGCTTCTTTTAAGGCTTTATTCCTTTGTTTTTATTACTCAAGGCCTGCACACAATAAATAATAAAATATTAGTAATAGTGCATGATTATATGAATAAATATGAAAATGCGATAGTAAATGTGATGATAATATGCACTTTTTACTACCTATCAGCGCGCTTGCATTATTTGACTCCCCTTTCTATCATTCCTTTAGAGTAATCTAAACTTTTCCGTTGAATACTTGCTTCTGAGCCGGAGTCTGTTCTTGAATTTTTTCTTCAGAAGCTCTGTCTTTTTGGAGTTCAAAGATCTGTTGAGTTAAATTTAAATGAAAAGTGGGAAAATCTTCCCCAACAATACTTACTTCACATTAAGAACCCTTGAAATCCTCCTCTTACTTTTTGCTGCTCTTCTGCCTGCTTCTCCATCTACTCCCTCATCCTTTTCTGCTTCTTCTCCTCTTCCTCCTTCTCCTTTCCTCTTCTTTCATCTTCTCCATCTTCTTCTCTTCTAGCTCTTTCTTCCTCTTCTCCTCTAGAATTTTACGATTCTTCTCCTCCTCCGCCTTCGACTGCCTCTTCTTCTCCTCCTCTTCCTTCCTCCTTCTCCTCCTCTTCCTTCCTCCTCTTCTCCTTCTCCTCCTCTTCCTTCCTCCTATTCTCCTTCTCCTCCACAGCAGTGGCTGCTCTTAGCAGCTCTTCTTCTTCTTCTTTCACTTTTAATTTCCTCTGCTGCTTTTTAAATTTTCGCTTCTCTCTTCTCTCTCTTCTTTTTTTCTTTAATTCAGCCTTGAGAGTTTTCTCAATCTCTATTTTTTCAATTTTTTTCTACCTTATAAACATATGCTCTCAAGTACTAGTTTTCATTCCTCAAAGTTTTAATTTCTTCAGCTTGTTCATCTCGTAGTGCTGACAAATAACCTGCAATAGTTGGTTGTTGTTCACTCATTGGTTCCTCAACTATTTTGATAGGCTCTGGTTCTGTTTCCGCTGGGATGTTAGCTTCAATATTTATATCTTCTTCTTCTTCTTCTTCATCATCATCTTCTTCTTCTCCTTCAACAGGAAGGCCAATCATATTTCTTTCATCATTAGAAATGTTGGCCATTCGATAAAAAATCTGAAATAAAAAAATAAATTGAGATCTTAGACAAATCTTATAGTTATATCACAGATGAATGAAACATTTACTAGAATAGCTATCAAGGAATTGCGACTGTGGTCGCAGACATAAACATTAAATCAGACAAGTAAATCTGTACTGCGACCATAGTCGCAGCATAAATCAATAAAATAAATATATCTGAGACCATGGTCGCAGTTTATTTACAACGAGTTATCAAGGAAATGCGACCATGGTCGCACACCGTTGTACTTTAATCAAATGAACGCGACAATGGTCGCACTCCATTTAAATGTATAAAATTATAATCAACAGTATATGGTAGCTATCTATTAAAAACTTACGATATCTGCATTAACATTATTTAGATCAATTTATGCCAGAGCTCTGCTAATATTTTGGAGGTCCCATCTTACTGCCCGTGGGGTTTTGTCCTCCAAATCAGATCTCGGCTCAAAAATAGTAGCCCTTTCACAGAGCCAATACTGAAAAATGTATTAGTACATTAGTTTACATAAACATTAACAATATATAAGGAAATTTCAACAATGTTTGCCAACTATGATATTCATACTTACAATAATTTGCATAGAGCATCCTTGCAGCTCATATATGGTGTGCCTGAAGATGTTCATTGACTTAGGAATTGCCAAACAGTTTTAGCCCAGCATATTGTCTTCATCAGCTGCATATTGGTAATTTATTCCACAATATACCTCGACACCGTGTATTTACTGCCATAAAAGAATAGAGTGGCCGACATATATAGGATGATTATTGTTGTAAAGTCTTGAGCTGCAAGTCTTTGTCTGTCTCTTATAATTTCATTTAAATTCAGTTGCTGCTCAAACTATTCATTCTTGGTCACATCTAATTCAGTCCTCCTTTTCTTGACCAGAAGATCATCCAAAGTTTCTTTAATGGATACTTTAGTGATCTTCTTTATATTAGATAAAATATATTTTATAACCCCTCTGTCCTTCATTGTACAGGTCTTATTCATAATAAAATCCGCCCCATTGATAGTTAGACCAAAAGTAAGGGCAACATCCTCCACAGTTAACTCAATTTATTTGCCCCCAATTCTAAAGGTCCTTGTATCCCTATCATACTGGTCTACAATTGTCAGCACACTGATATTTGATTTTAGACCTTTTTCAGCACCAAACTCCTCATTGTAGAAGGCCATGAAGATTTGGCCAAACGGGATCTCCTTCATTGCATCTACAAAATCGGCCTGAATATGCTTTTTGAATTTTCTAATGAATTCGCACATAGGCTTTAGGCTCGATCTCATAGGACGAACCTTCAGTTCTTGTTTATCTATAGAAGCAGAAACATTAAAAACATTAGTATAAAATACCTGGTCGCAGTACGTTCATTTAAAAGTTTAAAAGCAAAAAAGACTGCGACCTTGGTCGCAATAGCCGTTAATAAACTATAATACACTATGACCAAGGTCGCTATAATTTTGTAATTATCCAATATAAATTACCATGAAGGGGGCTTTGTTTCATCATACTGCGACCAGGGTCGCAATATTCAATCATGCTAACTTAGTTAACAGACTGCGACCATACCTCCAGAAAGGAGAAAACGAACGGCAACACTGCGACTTCAGTCGCAGAGTTTAATTAAAAAAATCCTTAACAAAAAATGGCCGTGAATAATTTTTAAACCAAATAATTTGTAAAAGTTTGCGACCAAGGTCGCATTAACCTAAGTCGCTAATTCAGATAACGGCGACCCAAGTCGACATAAAAGGAAATGAACCAAAAAAAACTTTTGACCTCGGTCGTTGTGGTAAAAAATTTAAAATTAAAAATCTCTAAAATAAAACTCTTTTTACCTTAAACTTTAAACTTGATCTAAAGTTTCAATATAAAAAAAAAACAGTTTTAAATCGCATAAATAGACTTATTTTTGATGATTACCTCTTTAAATCATAAAAAACGATTCTCTCTCTTATTTGCGACCATAATCGCAAGTTATTAAAAAAATATTTAACTTTTTTAAAAAAACCAAGAATATTGAAAATTTTAAAAAATTCAAAAAATTTTCGTAAAAAAACAGTTCATCAAACAATTTTAATTTAAGTTAATTTAAAATAGGAATATTTATGAAAAAAGTAAAAAGGGATACAAAACTGAAAAAAAATATAACTATTAAAATTTACAAACCCAAAAAAAAATATTCTAGGTTCCCCATTACCTTTTTCCGCGGATGATTTCTTTAGCGCCATCTTTAGCAGATAATTTTTTAAAAAAACTAATTTTTGAACGAAATGATCAAAAAATTTGGGAAACAGTAGCACTAAATTTTTCTGATTGATCAACTGATAATTTCGGATCTGAATTTTTTTTTGAAAGGAAAGGTTTTACATACAGTAAAAAGTTATGAGGGAGGGTATTTTCATCAAAGCGATTCTTGAAGTGACTGATACTAACTCGGGCGAAAATTTTTTGGTTTCTGTCCGCCAAAATTTATGTCAGATTCGTGGCTATTATGTTGCCACGTCCTGACAGTTGAGAAACTCTCTCAGCTATCGGCTGAGGTACAGTAACCCCATATATATATATATATATATATATATATGAGAAAAATGTATATCAGCCGACGGCTGAGAGACCCTCTCAGCCTGCGGTGACGTGGTACATTATTAGCACACTAGAAAGGACGCCCCGCCTATTGAAACAGTTGAAATTACTAAATGCCCCTACGGTAAAAGATAGTGGATCTGTATAGTTTATTATTTTTTTATATTTCTGACGTTAGTCAATATTGTCACAATTATCTTTTATAACTGCGGCCAAACTGCGACCAACTAATTTGAATGCTTCTTTATTAATTTTTTTGTTTACGCAGATATTATATATTTTAGGAATGCGCTTAAGCTCATAGATGTCAATAAAATAATTTCTCAATAGTTTTAAATTTTTTTACGCAGATATTATATATTTTAGAAATGCGCCTAAGGTCGTAGTGGTCAATAAATTAGTTTCTCAATAGTTTTAAAAGCGCCCTTTATCGCAGTCTACAATTATTTAATTTGTAGATTTTTTATGATATGATCTGTAAGAATTTTACTGATTTTGAATATAGTCGCAGTTTACTTTTTTCGCAGGTAATGTATAAATTATTATTATTCTTCTTTTTTACATATTGAATGTGGACAAGGACTGCGACTATGATCGCAGTGCTTAACGAGAACATGTCGTCGACGTTTTTTTTGCTTGGTTAAATGTAATAACGGTGACTAAGAACTGATACTATAATCGCAGTTTATGTATTATTTTATATATTGGTTCTTCACTGTGACTGTTGTCTCAGCCGCCTATAAACTATTAAATTTATTTTTACATATTGCATACGATCAAGGACTGCGACTATGATCGCAGTATTCACGACAGCATATTTGTAGATATTTTTTTGCTAGGTTAAATGTAATAACGGTGACTAAGGACTGATACTATAGTCGCAGTTTACGTATGATTTTATATATTTGCTCTTCACTGTAACTGTTGTCTCAGCCGCCTATAAACTACGAATTTTTTTTACTTATTGCATGCGAAGTAGGACTGCGACTATGGTCGCAGTGTTTAAGAACAGCAGTCGCAGTTTTCTAATTTGTGATATACAGTGAAATATACAGTGAAATATAGTGATTTGAGAGGATTGCGATCATATTCGCAGTATTATCTGTTTAAATAGTTTAATTTTGGACTGCGACTATGGTAACTGTTTTTAACTTGATTGAATGCAAAATGATCAAACTGTTTATGACTGGACAGCGACCGTGATCGTAGTTTCATATGTAATTATTATATGAGTACTGCGACCATTATCACAGATAAGATACAGAAATAATAACTATACAGTATACTTTATATGTATTTTAAAAATATGAAAGATTATTTTACAGATAGAAGTAAATTTTATTTATAACATAATATGATCAGAAAGAAACCTTACAAAAAAAGAGCATTAAAAGCTATTAAAAGAAGACAAAATAACGTTGGATATCAGAAGATCAGGAAATCCTAATCCTCATCGTCATCACCATCATAAGCGTCTTCATTCTCCTCGTCTTCCTGTTCATCACTTATTTCCTCATCATCTTCCTCTTTTTGAGGGTTTTTTGGTTCTTCGATAAACTCCCGGAATGGATCGTCTCTATCAAGCTCTTCGTTCGATCCGTGTCAAGAAGAACCTGTTAAAGATATGCTCAAAGGAAGCGAGCCTCCAGCATCAGAGGGCATGCTTTCATCAAGCATGTCTCTGTCAAGTGGCAGATGAATAATTTCCTCCTCACTAAGCCCCATGAAAACTTCATCATCCTCATGAAGAGGAGGATCAGATAAAATATTATTTGATATAGTGAGATAGTCAAAAGGAGTGAAGTCCAGACTGACATCAGATTCACTAGAATACCCTGAAGAAAGAGGATCGGTGGGTAAATGATTGAAGTTAAAATCTGAGTGTTCAGAGGAAGAAGATGGGGAAGACATGATTCAAGAATGAATTGTTTTCTGAAAGTTTTGAAATCAAATTGAAAAGGAAGAGCAGAAATATAGTTTTTAGATATGAGATAATATATTAGTTACAAGCACTATAAAAAGGTCAATAATATGAATGAACATGAATAGTAATAATAATTGTTATAGGTGACGGTTGAGTATTGGAAGAAGTGGTAAAAAAAATTAAATATTTAATTGAAGAGTTATGGCGGGAGAATCCGAAGAGTTCCTTTTTCCAGAGGTTTATTACGTGAAGTACAAATTAACTTTTTATAGAATGTTTTGCATATATCTTTAGATTACGTATGGTGCACATCTTTTCTTTATCGAGATTAATATTAGTACATCTCTTGTTTCGAGACTGTTGTTGCATCACGGTAGATAGAATATTAATTACTTCATTTAATCCAGAGTAATTAATATAGTATTTTATAAGATGTGATATACGCGGACTGATCTCAGGGTCGCATGGCTAATCTAATTTGTAAAATTACCAAAAATCTGTTACATAAGGCATGTGAAAAAAGATAGCAACTGTGGTCGCAGTGCTGAACGAGGTCGCAGTGCTGAACGATAGCATGTTTCGTCTGTTTTTTTTATGCGAATAAGGTATGCGACTAGGGTCACAGACGTGATATAAAATTGAAAGTTATATGATATTAAATCTGCGACCATGGTCGCAGTGATAGAAAGTTTTGTTATACTATGAATGCGACTAGTGTCGCAGTCGTCATATAAAATTGAAAGTCATATTATGTTATGTCTGCGACCATGGTTGCAATGTTCAAAAGTTTTATTATGATATGACTGCGACTATGATCGCAGACTTTGTAAAACGGTCAGAATGTGCTGAACGATATAATGTTTCGTCTGTTATGAATTTTTTGTGGATAAGGAATGCCAAAAAATTAACCATTGTATTTCATTATTTTTTACACTGTACATTTGTAATAGAAAAATCAATATACGGTTGCCCCCACATTAAATTTCATTTTTCTATTCATTTCAGTTTCTTTTATTAAACCTATATGAGTTGAAAATAACACGAATTAAAATAATAAAAATATTAAATAAAAAACAACAGTTTTTTATGTTTCAAGCATGTTTTTTACTTTTCACTTCTGCTGTTTATTTCACATTATCTTCATCTAAATTTTTTCTATTATATTTTCGATGTAGTAGAATTAGGAATTTTATAACTGTAGATATATTTAACTAAAAAGAAAAATGTAAATTACAAAATTTTTAGGTAAATTTTGGTTGTGGATGAGTTTTTGCTATTTTAGAAGTACAAAAGGGGTATTTTCGTCAATTTGATTCACGATTCTTTAAGCGGGATTTTTTTGATTATTTTGGCGCCTACACTCTGCGACCAATATGTGGCATATATTCCGCCACGTTACCGCCAGCTGAGAAACTCTCTCAGCCGTCGGCTGAGGTACAGCAACCCCATATATATATATATATATATATATATATATATATATATATATATATATAGAGAGAGAGAGAGAGAGACTTGTGTCCTTCCAAAAGGATTTGAGCCTGAATCCATTCAACTCAAATATAATCCTCTGATATTCGAATACAAGATCCACTCCGTTGAAGTTGATCTATATTATTTCAAGTATCTATAAAACAAAAATCAAATATTTTGATTACTTTTTGCCCATCCATCAAACGGCGCAAAATGGACGGCCGAAAATAGTGAGTTGGTTAGATCTATGTCTTTAGACATACAAATTCTCGATCCGGCCATTTGATTATGATCTAAACATTTAAAAACCTATAAAAACTAATTTTTGTTAGGTTTCAAATGTTCTACACCGTTAAACTAACCAACTCACTATTTAGGCCGTCTGTTTTTTCCCTACTTGATGCACGGACAAAAAATATTCAAAACACTTGATTTTTGGTTTATAAATACTTAAAATAATATAAATCAACTTCAACAAAGTGGATCTTATATTTGAATGTCAAATGTTGATATTTGAGTGAGAAATATTTGGCCTCAAATCTTGGGGGGACACAAGTCTATATATATATATATGTCTATTTTTTTTTTTTGACAATTGTTGCACAACTGACAACATGTGGAAAATCATTAAACATCAAAGATACCAAATTTCGTTTAGTCATTGAATAACTCTTTTTCCTGTGTTCAAAGTTGCTGACTCTCTAAATTTGAAGATTGAAACCATGACATAGAACTAGAAGCTACTAACTAGAAAGAGAAACTTAGAAGACGAGAGAGTTGGTAATGGTAATGGGTGTGATTTGTAAACAAGAAAGGCTACAAGAGATTTTATATTGGAACAACTGATCTTTAAATTCAAAAAAACAATAACTCCCTAATATAGAAATGATCTGTATTCTCGAAAACATAATAATAACTGATACTAAGATTTAGTTCTCAGTGCTATAATATTTACTTGAACCTGTTATTTTTTTTGTTTGTCAGTTTGTGGGTGTTGCGAGGCTGACGCCATCGAACACATTCAGAAGCACGATTTGAAGGAGGCTGCTTCTCTATTTACCCTTACAAATTGTAATACGATTCACTGTATGATATCTGCATCCCCCACAATTTCCCTTTTCATTTTTTTTGTTCAATCGAGTTTGAGGCAAAAAATGGTCACTCTTTTAGTTGAAAAAGGCGACAGGAATGTTCTTGTTGGAGAGTGAGAAACAACACTACAACAGCCTTTCAGTACAGATCTGCCTGTTTGGTTAAGGGTGGAAGTGAGGAAGTGAGGAATTGAGGAAGTAGTAATAATTCCCTTTAGAACTTGAGAATTGGTTAGTAAGTTTTCCGGTGTTTGGATGTTGTTGGGAAGTGTGGTTTGAAAAATATTTTGTCTTTTTCAGTGTTTGGATGGTAATGTTTGTGTAAAAGAGAAAAGATAAAAGGAAAAGAGGTATTCTTATTTTCCTTTTTCGGTGTTTGGATAGATAGGGAAGTGAGCAATTATACTTCCCTGTTTTCTTATTTCCACCCACTTCCTTGCAACCAAACAGTATATCATTTCCCCCCTCCTTTTGGGTAGTCACTGTCTTTTAGATTTACATGGTCCGAACATTGGATGGTTATATTAATTTTTAGACATATTTGTTGACTTATATTAATTTTTAGTATTACTTCACTAATTAATATTAATTTTTTTACAGAGGTTGTTGCTACTTAATCAAGTGGAACAAGTAAGTTTGAAGTTGAGAAAAAGAAGCTTAATATTAGGCTAATTGTTCCTTATTCATTATTTTTTTAGCTAAATTCTTAAAGTTCAATATTATTACATGTTTGATTATTGATTGTATTGCTATGGATTCTAGCCTTATGTGTTAGATTGTTAATAATTTTGATGTTATTGTTTGTACTATAAAAGTTAAATAATGTCTATGAGACAACCCTCCAGATATCAAAAAAAATTACAAAAGGGGTTTAACGGGGCCCCAAAAAGTTCTCCTTTATCTTTTGTAAATTCTTATCATTTTAATAAAAATAATTATTTGATGAAAAAAAATTTGTTTTTACATAATTGTGATTAGCGTGTTTAGGGGCACACTTTAGAATTTTGTTCAGGGCATTGGATTTCTCAGGACCGGCCTTGCGTGTGATGCACATACAAAACTGTGCCCTAGCTAGTACTTTATCTTTCTAACTTGAGGTGAAAATGTAAAGAAGAAATAAAAATTTTAAAATTAAAATAAACTTCTTGTATCTTGGTGCTTTATACTAAAAAAACAAACAAACCAAGAGTTATAGTTTTTCAACTACTTTCACATTTATACATGTGAAGGCAAAGAAAGACCAATAAATTTAAACCATCCATGTGTAGAAAGACAAAAGGAGCAAAAAGAGTTGCCCATGCATTTAGAAAATGAATAAGATTAAGCAAGTGCAGGCTTGAAGCTAGCTAAATCTTTTTTTGGAATACTAATGGGAGAAGGCCCTCCACATTCATGCATGGTTTGTTCCTAGAATCTCGGAAGTCGAAGAAAGTAAAGTGATCACAGCATTAAATTCGTCTCTCCTCGGAGATATCAAGCAGTTAGCAATGGCGTACCTCGGCCTCTCCCATCCATCCAACAACGTTGGATCTCTCTTTCTTGTCTGTCTTATATACATACATGCATGTGTATCTGTGTGGCCCAGTGGCAAGTCATTGGGTTCACTCTCCGAGTGACTTGAGTCCAAGGTCTTTGGTAGACATATTTCGCCCCCTGGCTCAGGCTCGCATACCCTGGTCTATGGTGTGAAACTCTTAGGGCGGGAGGCCATGAGACTTTTAGAATTAGTCAAGAGTCACACTCGTTGTCCACATTGTGAGCCCCGGATAACCCAACAGATTAAAAAATAAAAAAATAAAAAAATCTGTGTCGACTGCCTTAACAACATGCATGGCCTACTGCACTCGTGTGCGCATACATCAGATTTTTCATCATTTTAATTTCATTTTTGTATTATTGGTTTTTGCTGTTTTAAAGCAAAGGCTTTAAGGGGGCCTTCTGATATAATCAAAATATACCTCACTGATTCAAAACCTTCTTTGTTGACTATTAAACAAGTACAACGAATAGTTAGAATGTTCACAAAGCTATGGTAGTACTCTACACGCGCTAACTTAGTATGAGAGGCCCTATGGTTTTAGAGTTTGGTCGACTTCAGATCATGTGGGGAGAGAGAGGGTAAAACTCATGTTGAAAGAGTTTTTTTAAACTCTATTGAAGGTTAGCCAAGTATCGATGCAATCAATGGTATCGAATACGAGAGTGTATTGGTCATATCGAAGTTGGATTGCACAGGGGGAATCAAGGCTAGTCGACGAGGGCATGGCCTATTCGACTAATGTTTGGATATAGAGAGTTGGCAAATCTGTTTTAATACAGACTAGTCGACTAATACATGTATTAATCAACTAATAGAAGCTATTAGTCGACTTATAGTCGACTAATACTGCTGCACGGTCTGTTTCTAAATCTGATTTTGAATTCGTTTTTGATCCGAAGAGTTTTTGGTTTCCTTTTCTTCGTGGTTTCTTTGGCTATATATAAAGAGGGGTAGTATCCCCAATATTTGTATCCCAAAAATCTCGAAATTCCCGTAACCTATAATTGATTGATTCAATAAGAACTCTCACCCCTTGCCCCGAGGACAAGCAAATTATCGAACCTCGTTAAATATTGTGTTCTCTCTTTCTTTTTTGTGTTTAATAATTCATGTGGTTGAGCGACTGTTCTCCGGCGGCCGTCTTCTCTGTCGCGTGGATCCCCAACAAATGGTATCAGAGCAACCCAGGTTTGATGTGGGATCGTATGTCGATTCCAAGAGGATTGGTAGCTGTTCGGTGGAGATCGTGTGTCGATCTCGTAGCGGCGTTGGGACTGTTAGTGGGATCGTGTGTCGATCTCAAAACAGCGTTTGGATTGCTCGAGGAATCAGATTTGGTGGAGTAGATCACTTCAGAAACTCTCCTAGGATTTCATTTTAAGATAAAGATTCTATTTTTATCTAGTTTTTTGATCTATTTCAATTTGGATCTTCGTATTGCTTTGAGGAATCTATTGAGAAGATGGCTGAAGATAGTACATTTACGGTGAAATCCATGAACCCACATCCGATGAATATCGATGTGGTAAAGTTTGATGACACGAACAATTTTGGGATGTGGTGGTGTGAGGTGATGATGCATTGACTACATCAAGTCTTGAAGACACTTTTCGATTGAAAGAAAAGCCGAAGGAGACTTCTGAAAAGAATTGGGACAAGATGAATAGGACGGCGTGTGGTCTTATAAGGTCTTGTTTGACACAAGACGTCAAGAATCATGTGCTATATGAGACATCTGCAATGAAGATGTGGGAGATTCTCGAGAAGAAATATCTGACGAAGAGTATTGAGTCTTGACTACTTCTAAAGAGTAGGCTTTATCGCTTTCAATTGAAGAAGAGGCTCTCTATTACTAAACACATGAACGACTACACAAACCTTCTTACAGATTTGCTTAATATGGATGTAGATATTGAAGAAGAGAATAAGGGTAATTCTTTTGAATTATCTTCCTGATGAAGAGTATGAGACCTTTGTCTTCACCTTGATTAATGGGAGACAATCACTTAATTATAATGATGTGTCGACTGCTCTTGTAAATCATGAAGTGAGAAGGAAGAACAAGCTGTCTTCTACCAATGGTACATCAGCAGAGGCGTTGATGGTAAGAAGCAGAGGTTTCAATCGGAAGAGCAAAGGCGAGCATGAGAGATCTAAATCCAGACCAGGTTTTAGAGATCTGAAGAAGAACCAGTGTGCCTTCCGTAAAGAGATAGGGCTCTGGATGGTTGATTGTCAAAGGATCAAAGATAAGAAGAAGGAGTCAAAGGCCGAGGCAAATCTCGCACAGGTGATCAGTACACAAGCTAGTACTTTACAGGCAGGTGGATCGGACTCAGACTCATCGGTATTCTCGTTCTCCGTTATTAATCCTACTATTGGTTACTCAGGTGATTCTCAGTGGGTATTAGATACAAGAGCTACCTATCATGTGTACCCGAACAGGGATTGATTTTCTAGCTTTGAGAAGTTAGATGGATGTTTCGTTGTCATGGGTGATGATCATCAGTGTAAAGTGGAAGGGATAGGTACAGTTCGTATCAAGATGTTTGATGAGATGATACGAGAACTGAAGGAAGTGAGGTATGTACCTCAATTAAAAAGAAATCTTATCTCAGTTGGTGCCTTGGAAGCATTGGGTAATGAAATATCTGTTAGAGATGGTGTTCTCAAGATAACTAGAGGCTCGATGGTGGTGTTAAAGGGCATCCGACGCAATAACCTATACTACTTGATTGGTAGTACGGTTACAGGGCGTGTGACGACTTCTATTTCTTCAGGTGATATTTATACACAAGTTTGGCATATGAGGCTCGGACATACAGGAGAAAAGTCTTTGCAACTTATGCAAAAAGGGGATCATTGGAAATTGCATCTACCTGCAATATGAAATTGGGTGGATACAGCATTCTGGACAAAATGATGAAGGTGAATTCGACACCTCTACTCACTGCTCAGAAGGTCTTCTTGATTGTGCTCATGGAAGTATTTGAGAACCTGCCAAAACTGGATCACTTCAAGATCATCAGTATTTTGTCTCTTTTATTGATAATTTATCTAGGCATTATTGGATATATCCCATTAGACGAAGATTTGAAGCCCTAGGTATGCTGGAGAAGTGGAAGGATATGATGGAGAAACAGACTGGTAGGAAGATTAAGGAGCTCCAAATTGGTAATATTAAAAAAATACAAGAATAAATTCCTACAATTTGGCCAGAACACTAGTATTGGTACTCACTTCATGATCGTACATATATTTTGTATTCTTTTCATTACACTCCGACATTTATTGTGTAATAAATCTGCTAATTTTCTTGTCTTAAATATCTATTTTGCATAAGATAATAATGAAGAGAAAGAGGATTAAACCAAATAAATACCAGTTAAAATCGAATTTAACTGGATCTATTTGGTTAGCTGAGGATGATCCCAGATCTAGTTAGAACAAATCAAGGATTGGGGCAAATATTCAGCTGAAGATCAGAGCAAATCAGAAAGATAACACTAAATAGAAACCGGTAAAATTCAGATTTCTATAAATCCATTTTGGTTAGTTAAAAAATCAACCGAGGATAATATCAAATACAGAGAGATAAATGGATAGAGAGAAGATCAACGGATGAGATGAAGCAAGTTTGACTCAGATTCTGACTGGATATATTTTAGTATTTAAATCATAACTTTCGCTACCGAATCTCAAATCTGATAATTCAAGATGATCCAGAAAAAAGACTTACAGGTCTACAACTCTTATGTTGATTACTATTTCTAATTCTGTCATTTGATAAGTGATATTCGGCAATCAATACGCTAATAAACTGCAGATCAGAACTGAATATTCACATCAAATCAAGTTTGGAGATAGGGAGAGGATTCAAATTCAGAAATAGCCAGCTTTTCCTATGTTCATACTCCTCTAACCTCTGCATTTCTTCTATAAATACCTGCAATCTCAAAGGCAAAACGGAACGACCAAGCAGAGAGTAGAACTTAGGCTAATTTGTAGTTTGTAACTTAGGCTTTTATTTTCTTTCATGTAATTTTCATTTTTTTTATGTAACTGAGAGGAGATGATATTTTCATGGAGAAATGAGAGCAAGCTTGTACTGCAGGTGACACCGGTGTAAGTGATCTCTTCTTTCATTGTTATTTGAATTGAATTAAAGTTACTTTTTCTTCTTTACTCTTATTTTCGTTTACTCTCCTCTAATGTGTTGCAATCCAAGTGAATCTGTTAGCCTCGAAACTGCTTCGCCATTGCAAGTGCCCTTGATGGCCTATGGTGATGAACAACCATTCTCTTACTAGTATAGTATGCCCTTTTATTCTTAGTGTAGATCGGGAATGGGGAAGATCCTACACGCCATGCTTGATCGCCTTCAAAGACAAGGTAAGTCTAACTACGAATCCAAGGTATATGAGCACAAAAAGGGTAAGTAACTTTTAGTTTCTTTCTTTTCTTTTAATTCTTTAGTTTAGAACACCACAATCTACCACTTCTTTTATCATTCTTTTTCCATTTCTTTGTACATATCATTTCTTGTTTTTCCATCTTCTTAATTTACCATCTTCTTCCTAACTCACTTTAACCTAATTTTTCTCTTTTTCTTTATAAGAACTAAAAGAAGAATTTTAACCATCCTTTGTATCTTAAAAGAAAACTTACTAAAATAGCTTCCATCGCTAGTCCCTCCTTGTGGATCACGACCCGCATAACCACTTGCTATTGCGGTAGAATTGAGAAACTTGCACTCTTTAATCTTAAAATCTGAAATACTGTATTTTGTGTGCAGGTTCTAACTCAATCAAAAATTTTGGCGCTGTTGTCGGGGAGGGACGGTAAGTAATTCTCATTAAAGTTTACATTTTTGGTTAACCTTCTTCTTGGTTTTTGGTGTACAGATTTAACAATAAGGAACTTTTGCTGCAATGGACATATAAGTGGTCTTGGACTCTTCTTAAGAAAGCAGAGCGAAGAAGCCCTCAGATTTGCTACATTCCTGTGGCAATTTGAGTGAACTACTAACCTGTATTTTCTGCAGGTTATCTGAATAGCAAAGTTTAATATCTGTAGTTATTAATTTTCTTGTTTGTCTCACTGTACTTCCTTTCTAACCTCAACAGTAAAATGATATTTGTTAAATGCTAAAAATGGTTTAGACTTTGCATTTAGGCACGTATCTAATTCGTTTACATTTTACATTACTGTTGAAGAGTGATGGAGTAAAAGGTACGTTTGCATGACATATAGTTTAGGAAACATTCTTGAGTGATTATTTGCTTGTTGAATGTTACTTTTCCTTATCCTGCACACTTTGCACAATCAATCTTAAGGGATTGTCCTATAAACAAGATAAGGTGGGGAAGTCATTATCCTCCCTTAGCCCACAAACAATCTCCTCACTCACTAACCCAAGCCTAACTAAAAATGAGTAGACATTGGCCCTAGGGACATCTCGGACTCAATTAGGAGATTATCCTACGGGGGAATGTGTTAGAATTTGACTCCTGCCAAATCAGTGTCTAAGGAAAGGGATTGAGGGGCGAAACCCTGAAGGCTGGTGGTTTGGCTTAATTAGGCCCGGCGCTTTTGCGCGGATACCTCCCACCAATCTTGCCATAACCTGGCTGATTAGCTTGTGTCAAAGTCTGTATTATACATCCCGTGGGCAGTCTAACCAGTTAGGAGTCGTCTAGGTCAAAGGTCTACCCTAACTTAGTTTAGAATTTTTTTCTTTGTTTGCTTATTTGTTTGTGTTTTATTGTGTGATATGGCTTATAACAATAATTTTTCTAATTTTAATGGTAATCCATATTACACCTCTTTTTCAGATATTATCAACCCGGCATATCATAACTTTAACCAACATAGTGTTTCGGATTGGTCTTATCTGAATCAATATAACCCATGCCCCCAATCTTATAACCATAATTTCTAGAATAATTTCAACTCTTCACAGAGTCAATGGAGATTCACCTCCCCTGAGTCCAATTTTCAACTAACTTGTCCTCCTTATCCACCTTGTCCACAATATTTTCAAGATTCATACTCAGTTCCACCAGTCCAAAATAGAAAACCATCAATTTTGAAAATGAGTATGCGTGAGTCCAAATAAATATTACAAAATCTGATGGACTCATAATTTCACCATCACTTCCAAAACAACACTTCATCTTTTCAACAAAACGATGAACCAATCAACTATGAAAAGATGCTTGAAGCCATGACTCAAGCTCAAAACGCTCGTAATCATGACATAGATATGATGGTCCAAACTTTATGTTCTCACCGTTTGGCCAGTTCTGATGTCGCTAACCATTTTGTTAGAGCCGAAGAGTCATATTATTTTGAAAAACAAGGTTCCATTTCAGCACAATCATTTGAACTTGCCCAAACTCCAAATTTTGAAAATGACATTGACAGTTTGGCAAGTTATCCCTTTCTTGAAATTGAACTTGAGAATGAATATGATCATGAACCTCAACTTAGTGATTCAATTCTACTTGCTGATTCAATAATGACTCCGGTGTCTTCACCTGCTTTCAATCTTTTTCCCGAGTCAACATTGGATCCTGTGCTAATTCATCATGAAATTGAATTACCCATCTTTAATGATCATCATATTGAACTTAACCAATTTCATACTTTTGAAAGTCCCATTGACAAATTGGCAAGTTCTCATTTTTATGAAATTGAATTCAATGAGAAATGTGACCTAGATTTTCAAATTTATGATCCAGTTCAAATTCTCGAATCAACATTGACTCCTGTTTTGTTACCCGACTTGAGTAATATTTTAGAGTCACCACACCTGTCATTCTTGAACTTGAATCACCAATATTAGGTCACATTCCATTGTGGGAAAATGAATGTGGACTTGAGTTTCAACTTCTTAATTTGGACCCACTTCTTGAACCAATCTCGACTCCTAAACCTTTACTTGAGTTAAGTCACTTTCCGTAGTCGGTATTAGTTCTTGTACTTCCTAAGTCCAAGTCAATCATTCTACCTTTTCATACTCCATTTTGGGACAAGCCGGTTGACAAAATTGACTCCGAAATTAATTATGGAATTTGGAAATTATATGGGGTTAAATTTTTAATAAAAATTCTTCGTGTATACATCATTTTAGTGGGTTATATTAGAGAGATTTCTGGTAGGTTCCTCCGAACTCCATGAAAAGTCGATTGGGCCACATTTCGTGGACCAATCAGACCACCACCGGAACCACCACCTTAAGGTAGTATTTTCCTCCCCTTTCTTCTTTTTCATGCATCCATGCATTAATTCATACATTGAGGACAATGCATGAGATAGGTGTAGGGGAGGGTTCTAACATAACTTAGGTTTTTCTTTTATAAATTTTTTTTTTAACATTTTCTTTACTTTTAAAAACTTTTTGAAAATAGAAACAATATTTTGACATATTTTTTTGTAAGAAATTAAGTTAATTTTAAGGAATAGGAAAATCAAAATTAGGATTTCTTAAACTTGGTCAAAATAAGATTATTTATTTGATTTTTAGGGTTAGGAAGATAAGTTGTTAAAGTAATTTAGTCTTGATCTTTACCTTAATGAAATATGCACACTTCATACACTCACACACTTAGGGTTCAAAAACAAAGATTCTTATGCCTTATAAAAAAAAGAAAAAAGAAAAAAGAAAAAAATATATCTATGAAAGATGAACAAATCTAATTATTGATTAGCTAGGTGCTTTGGCCTATGTAAGCCTTGATATTTATGCGAAAGATGATTAGATAAGTTTGAGAAAAATATATATATAAAAAAATCCTCTGACTAAGCTGGGTATTTGTGCCTAATAAAGCATAAGTATTCACGCCTAAAAGTGGTTCATATAATAAAATCCTTAGTTTTGTGGCCTTGTTTGCTCGAGTCCTTAAGTCCTTGGGGTGTTTTCTCACCCGGTGCCTTAAGACCGTTTGGTTTAGGAGTCATCGATTAAAGGCTCGTTACATGGGCAGATTAGAAAGCCTTATAGAACTAAGAAATAATACCACAAAAAATATATATATATATATAAATAAATAAGGCATAAGAGTTAAAATTAAAGAACCCTTAGTCAAAATTTTCACGGTCACAAGGTGCATATGACTTAGGGTAAAGTAATAGACTAGATGAGAAGTACAATTTGACTCCTTACTTTAATTGATAATAAATTTTTGAATAGAGACTAAGTTTAGAAATGAAAAATTCGGTTTTCCTATAACTTATAGATTACAATCTTACAATAATATTTCAAATAATTTTCTCTTTCAAAATGCTTTTCGAAAATACTAATTTTTTATTACTCTTTCTTTATGAATTTTATGGGTGCAATCCACTGAAAACCCTCATGAGACAAAACTCGTCCTCTAGGAGAAACCTAGAGGCTTAACGGCTTGTTGCACATGCTCAGTGCAATCGCGTAACCTGCAAAAGTGGTCTAATAATCTTTAATTTAGTTTTGTTGATTTGCTCGAGGACGAGCAAAAGATAGGTGTTGGGGTGTGATCGTACATATATTTTGTATTCTTTTCATTACACTCCTACATTTATCGTATAATAAATCTGCTAATTTTTTTGTCTTAAATATCTATTTTGCAGAAGATAATAATGAAGAGAAAGAGGATTAAACCAAATAAGTAAGAGTTAAAATTGGATTTAACTGGATCTATTTGGTTAGCTGAGGATGATCCAAGATCTAATTAGAACAAATCAAGGATTGGGGCAAATGTTCAGCTGAAGATCAGACCAAATCAGAAAGATAACACCAAATGGAAACCGATAAAATTCAAATTTCTATAAATTCATTTTGGTTAGTTAAAGATCAACTGAGGATAATATCAAATACAGAGAGATAAATGGATAGAGCGAAGATCAACGGATGAGATGAAGCAAGTTTGACTCAGATTCTGACTGAATACATTTTAGTATTTGAATCATAACTTTCGCTACCGAATCTCAAATCTGATGATTCAAGATGATCCAGAAAGAAGCCTTACAGGGCTACAATGCTTATGTTGATCACTATTTCTAATTCGGTTATTTGATAAGTGATTTCAGCAATCAACACGCCAACAAACTGCAGATCAGAACTGAATTTTAACATCAAATCAAGTTTGGAGATAAGGGGAGGATTCAAATTCAGAAATAGCTAGCTTTTCCTATCTTCATACTCCTCTAACCTCTGCATTTCTTCTATAAATACCTGCAATCTCAAAGGCAAAAAGGAACGACCAAGCAGAGAGTAGAACTTAGGCTAATTTGTAGTTTGTAACTTAGGTTTTTATTTTCTTTCATGTAATTTTCATTTTCTTTATGTAACTGAGAGGAGATGATATTTTCATGGAGGAATGAGAGCAAGCTTGTACTGCAGGTGACACCGGTGTAAGTGATCTCTTCTTCCATTATTAAAGTTACTTTTTCTTCTTTACTCTTTCGTTTACTCTCCTCTAATGTGTTACAATCCAAGTGAATCTATTAGCCTTGAAACTGCTTTTGCAAGTGTCCTTGATGGCCTATGGTGATGAACAATCATTCTCTTGCTAGTATAGCCTGCCCTTTTATTCTTAGTGTAGATCGGGAATGGGGAAGATCCAACACGCCATGCTTGATCGCCTTCAAAGACAAGGTAAGTCGTAGCTACGAATCCAAGGTATATGAGCACAAAAGGGTAAGTAACTTTTAGTTCTTTCTTTTCTTTTAATTCTTTAGTTTAGAACACGACAATCTACCACTTCTTTTTTCATTTCTTTTCCATTTCTTTGTACATATCATTTCTAGTTTTTCCATCTTCTTAATCTATCATCTTCTTCCTAACAGTTTAACCTAATTTTTCTCTTTTTCTTTACAAGAACTAAAAGAAGAATTTTAACCATCTTTTGTATCTTAAAATAAAACTTACTAAAAAAGCTTCCATCGCTAGTCTCTCCTTTGTGGATCACGACCCTCATAGCCATTTGCTATTGCGGTAGAATTGAGAAACTTGCACTCTTTAATCTTAAAATCTGAAATACTGTATTTTGTGTGCAGGTTCTAACTCAATCACTTCACAAATAGAATACATAGGTTGGCTGAGAAAATCAACTGCTCCTTGCTGGAGAAGGTTCAGTGTTTGTTGTCTAATGCACGATTAGACAAATCATTTTGAACTGAGGCGATTGTATATGCTAGTCATCTCATAAATGGGCTGTCATTGACTGCGATAAGAGAAAAAACTCCCTTGAATATTTGATCAGGTGGAGCTGCTCAAGATAATGATTTACTGCGGGTATTTAAAAGTCTGGCCTACTTTAGTGCCAAAGATGGAAAGGTAAATCCGCGAGTAAAAAAGTTTGTGTTTTTGGGTGTCAAAAGAAATATGAAAGGCTATAAGTTATGGGATCCCAAAAGTAAGAAGATTGTGTTGGGTAACTATGTCACATTTGATGAAACTTCATTAAAGTCTACCATCTCTCAGCAGGTGGAGAGATTGAAGACTAAGGAAGTATCGCAGCGGGTGGAGGTTGATGCTACTCCACCACCTCCAGTTGGTTCGGTATCAGTAAGGACTTCATCGGATGTGACACCAGGTGCAAATAATATAATCAGTTTTGATACTAAACAGGTTGAAAACATTAATAAGAATATCAAAGTATTTGCAGCTATTGGAACTAAATAAATCTATGAAAGTGGGTGAAGAAGCATGAATCTCAAGTTGGTGAGCGTGGCAAGCTCAAATTGAAGGCCGTTGTTCTCTATGACGAAATTGGTAAGGAGGTTCATATGACTCAGCCAGTTCGGTTCGTTGCTGAAAATTTAGTCACAGTTGCTTGAGCTTGATGAAACTTATTTGGATGAACTGCGTGTGGCTCGATCCATTGGGCACGAATACGTAGGCAACCACAATGGTCCAACTAATTGGAGTCGACATGGTGTTATGTTGTGTTCGGCTCAAATTTGAAAAATCTTCACTAGGTGGAGAATTATGAGGAGAGAGAGTAAAAATCATGTTGAAAGAGTTTTTAAACTCTGTTGAAGGCTAGCCAAAAATCGCTACAATCAATGGTATCGAATACGAGAGCATGTCAGTCGTATCGAAGTTGAATTGCACGAGAAATCAAGACTGGTCGACTAGGGCATGACTTAATCGACTAATGATTAGATACAGAGAGTTGGCAAATCTGTTTCACCACAGATTAGTCGACTAATACATGTATTAGTCGACTAATTGTGACACCCCGATCCGGCGAGTACGGAGAAGTCACTGTGACGTATATACGCAGGTCAGAAATACCCTCACGTATATACGCTAAGTTTCAGTACAGGCAAGAATCAGAGGCGGAAGCACAGTGGTAATATACATTCCAATAGAATAGTATAAGTACATGGTTATCACAGAAAGTGATATAATATTATAGGAATATTACATCACTCGAAAATATAAGAGTACAATACATGAAGGGATATACATAATAAAAGCTGAGAGATGCTCACGATACAACAAGAGGGACCTTGAGAGCCAAATAGGAGAAAATCTGGGAGGAAGAACTACGGCGATGTCCAGATCCTGGAGTTTGGACCATGGTGATCTTGCTGTAGCTGATTAGAGTGCGCAGCGGATCCTCCCGTGGTGATCGGAGTGCAGCAGAAGCTCGGACATCACCATAGTACATGTTACTAATTCGCATTGATATTAGAAACAAATCATGAGTTTAGAATTTGTACTGCAATCAAAGTCGCAGTCATGACCTGGGGAGTTGCATTGTTTGCTTATATTGCTTTTTCTACCATAAGAAATTAAAATAATAATAATCTTGACGTGTTCAAAGTACAAAGTAACTTCATGTAAAAATATATTAACTTTTTAACTGTTTTCGAAAACTGAATAGTCACCTGGAAAGTATACACTTTTTGAAAAAAGGCAGATAATAAATTTGTGACATGTTCACGTCGTTTGAGAGCATAAACCTTTTGGAATTCCTAAGAATATATAAAGGGTCATCATTAGAGGATAACAAACAGAGTAAATTGGTTTTGCTGAAATTCGTCTCTTTCAATATTCGAAAACATATTCAAAAATGTCTTCTCCACCATCTTCACCAGAAAGAAACCAATCATCTAATGATGATTGGATGTATAGTTCCGAATCGTTCCCTCGATACGGGTCAGAGGATGAGTTTGATACAGACGACCCGTTCTGAGAGTTCATTGATGAACCGAAATACTACTATGAAGAGGAAGAAAGCGAAGAGGAGATTGGCCGTAAAGAGGAGAAAAGCGATACGGAAGACGAACACAGTCATAATATAGAGGACGAATCTGATTATGATGGTGATGACGAGGACGAGTAAATTAGTACTTTTAAATTTGTATTTTGATTTTTATAAATAGTTAAACCTGTTTTGTAATGTTAATTGTGTTAATTATAATTTTTTTTACTTAATTTTAGTTTAACTGGTATACCTTTTTTCACTAATTTTATTCTTGTGGTAGACGCAACATGTAACTACGAAAAATGTTAAAATTTAATAATATGGAAGTCAATCACTCATTGAATGCTGAACCTCCCCTTAAGAAACTGGCTACAGGGTTTGGTTCTTTTCTAGCAAAATAATCTGCAGACTGCGAACGAGAAAATAGTCTGTAGATCCCTTGCAGCATTGCTTCTCCTCATGCAATGTATAGTGAAGATTTTGGGCTTTATTTCATAAAAATATCATGAAATTTTTTTTTTCTCTAGTTCAGAAAATTAACTATCATAAAGCTTGAAGATTACAATAATCTACCATGAACTATGCCTTTTCATTACAGTTTTTATTCATGAAAGTTTTTGGTAGTGTTTGAATGAAAGTTAATGGTCATTTTCTGAATTAAGTCAAAGATTTTGATAAGGTCCAAAATTTTTAGTGCCTTCAGTTTTGTTCAGCTCTTGGCCAGGGATTTAGAAATACCAAACCTCAGTCCTTGTGGGATTCAGACAAAGCCCTCAGGGGCTTTTATACCATCACATTATTTGTTTAGATGAGCATCTTAAATGATATTTGGCCAAAGATTTCAACATCACATTTCACAATATTAAAATTTCAAGTCACCTTACCTTTCTTTATCAAAAAGAAAATACATGGTAATAGATTAAGCTACGTTTGGGTATTTTAACAAACAAAATCAGATTTTTAGTGCTTTATTGATTTAAAAGTTACAGAATCAGGATTTCAAAAAAAAATTTAAATATTCATTGTTTAGTTGAAAAGTTATCAAGTCAAAATAGAAATACGACAATGTATGAATCTAGAAAAGACAATCACGAAATTTGAAATTTCTATCCAGAATAAAAACTTCTAAAACATTTTAAGATATTTCGTACTTTCTTATCCATCTAAACACTCATCTAAAAACTATCATGAATTATTCTTTTCAAAATTTACACAAAAATTTGTGATTTTGCTAGTCATCCAAATGAGCCCAAATGTTCAAATATTAGTGTAGCAATAATGTAAAAGGTTCAAATGCTAGTGCTTTTAGGCATTAGCATTAGCAGTAAATAAAGCCAAAAAAATAAGGTAAAAGGTTAAAATGCTTTCTTATGCACTAGGTGCAATGTTCATATTTGTTTTTGTGACACGAATATGAATACGGATCCGGATCTTTAACATTCATGAAATTATTATCATATTTGACAAAAATGATAACGTATGTGATACAGATATTCAAAAAAATGGATACAACAGATACAAATATGAATTTCAAAATGATAATTCTAAACATAGAGTGATTTAAGAGAAGGGATCATACGAAAATGTGGTATTGATAATATTTGGAGATAAATATAGCTACGAAGGTTTCATCGATTAATCTTATAAAAATATTATAGATAAGCACCTCATTAAGTAATTGAAAGATTATATTCTTACATTAATTATCTGTGAAGTGTGTACAACTCGTTATACTAGTATTTTGTGAATTAAGACTTAAGAGACATCAAAACTCTTTATATATGTTATTAATATAAGTAACTTACTTCATATTCGGATCTCATTTGAATCCTATTCGGATATGGATTCGAATCTGGAAAAAATTTACGAGTGGCAACCATATTCATACTCAAATTAAACTCGATGAGAAAATGCTTTGCAAGTCATAAAACTTACTAAATGAAAAATATGTAACTATGAGTTTTAGAATTGGGACTAAAACAAGCCTCAAAAGAATGAAGTTATGACTGAGGTTAAATTACATAAAACTATCATGAACTTTCTGTCATTTTAGAAAAAACTATCACGAATTTTAAGAAATCTAATATACTATCACAAACTATCCCGACAATTTTCTAGAAACTATTATCCCTAAGGCAAATATTAAGAAACGATAATACGAACATGATGTGATATTTCACAGCTTATGTGTGTTTTAATCATAAAAATGTCACCTGATATTCACGTAACCGTTTTCTTAATATTTCATTGATGAATGATAGTTTTCTAAAATTATTGAGAAACTTCATGATAGTTTATTACAATTTTAAAACTTCATGGTACTTTACTGAAAACGAGTGAAAATTTATGATAGTTTTGTATAATTTAGCTTTTGATATTCAAGGTAGTGAAGGACCTAAGTTAGAGCCCCACTCAGCCCAGCCTGATCCTAGCCCGAAAATTATAGGATCTAAACTTTAGATTCCACCTCTGCCTAAATTGGGTTTAATTCTAAAAAACTACCATAAATATTTTCTCGATTTCAAAAAACTACCATAAACTTTGAAAATTATTATAAACTATCGTGAACGTACCTTTTCATGATAGTTTTGTAAAGAGAAAAAATCAGAGTGTCTTATGAAAGCTCATGATGATTTCTTTTATTTTGGAAAGTTTTTAGTAGCTTTTTGAAGTCGAATGAAAGTTCACGTAATAGTTTCTGATTAAGCTCCCTAAATTGGAAGAGGGTTAGCGGTGGGCCGGTCCTTTTCTGGGCTGGGCCTGCATGCCGTTCAGGCCAGCCCACGCATTATTATAATCACTATAAAGCAATCACTCATGAAGCAATCACCTGCATCACCTAAGTGAGCTCAAGAGTATATAATTTGGGGAACCTTTGAAAGGTGAGCATGTTGGGTATTACTCTTAAAAAGTAGAGGTATGCTAGGTATTACTTCCATAAATTATCACATTATAGCTTGCAAGTAGTTATTTCACTTTCAATAAGACAAGCCATCAACCCAACACCCTCCTCTTACTTTGCACTCCATCTTCATCATGTGCAGCTTCCTTTTCTTCATTTCATGTAGATTATCTCAACTGTTCACAAATGGCATTTTGGTCAGGCCTTGAATTTATAAGAGCTCTGCTCACCCACAGGTCGCGGGTTCGAGCCCTTGCACGCACGTGATGTTTGCGCCCCTTGACTATCAAAATAAAAAATAAGAAAACTCTTGCTCATCTCATGATCATGTGACACCCATTTTCTTTACCTCCTCATCCAAAAAAAATAAAAAAAATCTTGCTCATCTCATCTTCATGAGACACCCATTTTCTTTACCTCCTACAGCCCTAAAAAATGGAAGACTAAAAATCACAGAAGCCATCATCATCTCATCTTCTTTGCAAGTAGTTATTTCAGTTTTCCATCTTCACTGTACATCAAACTGATCTTACTTTCTCTTCTTCAGCTACCTTAATAAAATCCCAAAATCAAAAGATAAAAGCTAAAAGTCTTACAGATATCTGAAGAATCAAATATAGGATGATGCAATATGATACCAATTGGAGGGGGGTAATATTGCAAACATAATACAGTGGTGAAAACAGGCAAGCATAAAAACAGGAGGTACAAGACCCCATAGAGATTATAGTTCAACTTCTACACCATCCAAAAAAAGGTATTAGATGGAAAACTGACAAGCCAAACTGATATAGGAGAAGAAGGAGAGACCATTGCCTCATCAGGGCAATATACAATGATACAGATTGTTGTGATACAAACTACAAGGAGATAAATAGAGGTTTCTGTATTTCATCACAGCCATGACAAATGGCTATAGCCACAATCCATTTCCTATTAACATCTGGTCGACTGCCCAAGTAAGATACCCTTAATTAATTGCCAATGAAATTACCCATGGAATTTCAACTTTGCTACAGAATATAGTGTTTCTAACGCTGATATCAAGCGGTAGATAATGAGATCAAACGAAGATCAACAATGACTTCCCCGTACACTGCATCAGTAATTCTATCTTTGCAAACAAATGGAGGCCATCATGAACATTCCTGGGACCAAAACAGAAGTTCCTCAGTGAGCAAAGCTTATGTGAATCTAATTAATAAGCGATTAGCTAAGGATTATAATGGAGCATACAATATGCCAGTTTATGATCTAGAGACAAAGTAATAAATTTGCAACGAGAAGTAATACTAAATCAGATTATGCCAGAAATTACTTGAAACAGCGCCATGTCAACTTCAGGTAGAAACATCTGCACATCTTTCTCTCTACTGTGATCTGGCTAACTATAAAGCATGTTGGCATCAAATAGAAGGATGTGAAACTACAAAATGCTACATGAAGGATCCTGACAGCTTAATGGTGCACAAAACAAAGCCATTGAAGGGAACATGAAGAACAACAATTAGACAATCAATGCTTGACCGAACATGAAGGGAACTGATCATAAACTATTCAATAGTCATACATCGCAGTATATAAAGCTTTGTACCGAGAATCCAAAGTTCTTGGTGAGCAAGCAAATTCAGCAATACACATCCAGACCTCTTGGAGCACTCACAGCAAAACCGAGCAATTATCAGGACATGTCACACCCCACTCTACCGCAAACTGCTCAGTTATCACAAAAGGATTCCCCTATAATTCTCAGCGCAGATGGTAGAAGGTCAAACTTATATACATATTACCTAAAAATGTCTTGACCATTTCACCTAGTCTTCCCACCTTGTGTCGGTTTTATTGCTAGTTACTCGAATAAGTAGTTCTTAAAGAAGTAATACACAATGGGTGGACCCCCATACTTTGCATGGGGTGTATCAACAAAAACCCACACAAGAAAGAAATTTCCCTTGATACATGATCATCTTTTAATAAGCTAGCGTACGATACAGTTACCATTCAACATCACTGTGGCCTGTAGGAAAAGGTATGTGATACATGTTGATGGCCTCTGCTGCAGACTGTCTTACTATGTGGTTCAGAAGAGCAGAATGTGATGATATTTTTGGCTTTCAGTGAGAAGACGAAGTCAATGTCTGCAGGAAAAATATCATTTGAGTCTTGTGCATTGACTGTAGCCGTTGAAGATGGGGTGTCCCCATAGTTTTTTTTTTTCTTTTTCCTTTTTTTGAACCTTATTCATGGCATTCGTGAAAAATGAACACCCGAAAGATAACAAAGCACACAAACAATAGCATAAACACACCCCACGTTTGATCACAAACACTTCATAGCCGGCCCTTAACAATTGCAGCCCAACAAGCAGTCCACGAAAAGCCCACAAACTACAACCGCCTCAGGACAGCAGTACTGACAACTCAACAGTTAAACACGCAGTAGAGTATGTGGAGGAAAGGCGAAACTCGAAATCCACCGCCTTCCTTCTTTGCAACACGTGGCAACATCGCATGCTACGTGGCCATGTTGCCTGCGAGCATCCATCACAAAAGAGCCTCATTCGTAGTTTTGCTCATAAGAAAGATATTAGTGTTTCTGCTTCAAGATTCTTCTAACATCCATCACTCATGGCTTCCTCTCCTATCTTCCGATATACAAGCTCTGTATTGCTTTTTGCTGTCTCTGCTGTGTCTGTAACCGACAATTTCATCTTCAACGGGTTCAGAGACAATGCTAATCTGATCCTGCATGGTGCTGCCCAGATCATGTCAAACAGCCTCCTGCAGCACTGCAAAAATAATTGGCCATGCCTTCTTTCCCTCCCCTTCCATATGCTTATCAATCACTCTGCAACTCCAACCGCACCGTCTTTTAGCACGACTTTTGTGTTCGACATCATCACAGTCGGATTACGTGGAGGACACGACTTCCCTTTTGCAGTGGCACCATCGAAAGAACTCCCTGAAGCTGGATGCTGCCAGTACCCGGGCCTCTTGGGTACGAAAAATAATGGAAATTTCTCCAATCAGGTTTTCGCAGTTGAGTTTGACACAGCTCGGGCTCTTCAACGAGTTGGATTACAATCACATTGGCATCGACATAAACAACATCATTTCAAATGTCTCCAAACTGCTTCCTATTATGCAAACAATTCCATGAAAGCAGAACCATTGAACTTACGTAGTGGATCACCAATTCAGGCCTGGATAGATTATATGATGGAGTTGGTAAAATCGTGAATGTAACCATCTCTCCTTCCTCTGTAGCCAGGCCACTCCGTCCTCTCATTTTGCAAGCAATCGATCTATCCCCGATTTCCAAGGAATCCATGTATGTAGGCTTCACTTCTTCGACGGGAAACTTGCGAGCTACCACTACATCTTCGGTTGGAGCTTCAAGATCAATGGAGCAGCGCATGAGCTCGACCTCTCCCAGCTACCACGGCCTCCACAAGCAGAAGAAAATTAGGAGAACATGAAAGCCTTCGGAATTAAGATTGGAGTAGCATCTTCAGTTGGAACACTTCTTTTTGTACTGTTGGCGCTCATGGTTTACACGTACCTGCATCAGAGGTCTAAAATGGCTGAAAATCTGGAAGACTGGGAGCTAGATTACCCACACAGATTTCCATACAAGGACCTCCACAAGGCAACCAAAGACTTCAAAGAGACTGAGCTCCTCAGCACTGGCGGCTTCCGTCAAGTGTACAGGAGAGTGCTACTGGGAGCGGAGAAGTAGTAGCCATAAAGAGAATCTCGAACAATTCAAGACAAGGAGTTAAAGAATTTGCAGCAGAGGTAGCAAGCTTGGGAAGGCTCAGACACAGGAACCTAGTGCAGGTTCAAGGATGGTGCACGCATAATCAAGATCTCATCATAATATGTCAGTTCATGCTCAATGGCAGTCTCGGACACTTTCCTCTTTGACTACAGAAAGAGCAGGCTTTTGAGTTGGGAGCAGCGCTTCAAGATCATCAAAGACATTGCCTAGGGACTTCTTTGCTTGCATGAAGCAATGTCTTATTAGACTGGGCAATGAACGAGAAGTTGGGTGATTTCGGACTCGCCAGGCTCGATGAGCATGGATCAAATCCTCACACAACACATGTAGTGGGAACCGTCAGATACATTGCACCAGAACTGTTACGAACAGGCAAAGCCACCACCTGATGTGTTTGCACATGGAACATTGCTCCTGGAAGTAGTTTGTGGCAGGAGGGCCGATCGAGACGACTGCCGGTCTAGGGGAGTTGCTTCTGTTGGATTGCGTGAGCCGTGAGGCAATGCTGGATGAAGGGCAAGCTATTGGAGGCCTTGGATCCGAGGCTGGGGGAATCATACGTAAGAGAGAAGGTGGATCTCGTACTGAAACTGGGACTTCTTTGCTCGCAGTCCGTTCCTGAAGCTATGCCGACAATGAGATAGGTGACTCAGTACCTCAATGGACACGATAATCTCACAGATGACTTTAAGCTTGTTTTCTCATAAGCTGATACATGAGATCTGACATCCCGTTCAGATCCATCTTCTTGTGATATGATCAATGTTTTAAATCTCGGCCAATACATCAGTATCTCGGCCGAAATACCGGTATTTTATCACAAACAATACTATGAGTGCAAAATTTTATCGAATATCATTTTGAACCGACATGAGCTGATATATCGCCACGTGGCCGATATATAGACCAATATCCGAGATGAAAATATTGCCCGTTAAATTGGCTATTGTTTTACAATTTGGGTCGGGTCACAACCCACTAAATTGGCTAAGAAAGTGATAAAACCCGACCCGCTTCATTATATAAAACCACTTTAAAGTAAAAGTTGAAAAAAAAAAATCAAAACTCCTCCCCTTTCTGCGCTCTGAAAAAGTAGGGCATCACCACCTCATTGTCGACCATCTCGGTTGTTTATCTCTTGACGCATTTGAGCTTCTACAAAAGATAAATATCTCCTATGAGTTTATAACCATGAACTTACTTTAAGTAGTTTCATATGATTTATGTCGGCAATCACATGTATATTCTTCATCCAGTATAACGTCCGATATTTAGTATCATATCGTAATATATCACCCGGTATCCGGTACATAATTTTGTTGACCGATATATCACCGATATCTGATTTTTAAATTATTGGGTATGATCTCTACAGGCTCCATTAAGGGAGGGAGGCAAGTAGAATTCCCTATCATTGATAGCTAATAGTTCACAGCTTTATGAATTTCTTGTAATAAAATGTCATGATTTTAGGTATGTTTTGTTGTTAGCTTCTATGAGATGTATATAAATTATGTTATGCTCTTCTTCCACGGGTCAGTCTTCTATTTCTATAGAAATCGTTTAGGAAAATTACGTATAATCCCAATTTTCATGTAGATAGTTGCGTCTCTAAAGAATTTATTCAGATAACACTCTTAGGCCTTGTTTGCCACCAAGAGTTAGCTCAAGAGTTAGGCTAATTCTTGCTAGCTCTCGACAAAAGGCTTATGATTGGTAAGAGCTAGAAAGTAATCATGACTTGCTAACTACCTTAAAATTCCAACTTACCGCTTCTTAAATCCACCAAAAAGTTACTAGTCCATCAAAATCTTGAAATTAGCATCTTCTTTCTCTCTATTTCAAGTCCTAACACTATTGCTAATTCTATCTCTATCCAAATGAGCAGTCAAAACCTAATTCACAACTCCTGCTATGTATTTAATTATCCCAAAAACTTATAACTCTTAACTCCCTATCTCTTCATAAGGTCATAACGTTAGCATGGATGTCTTAAACAAGTCACATACTAAGTTCATGACCCAGTTTTATAAATATATGTTAATGTCATGCCCCCTGTATTAGTCCCACGTGATATGTGGGGAAAATGTTTTCAGGGTATCAAGTGCAAGAACCCTACAATGTGCAACTCATTATCTCTTCCCTTTACTTGGAGGACAACAAAAGGCCAAGTCCACCACGCGACTTGAAGGACAAAAGAAGACCAACACGCCACATGCACTTGAGTGAATGCAAATGCTTAAAGATCATTTCAATTGACTAAATCATTATGTTCAAATATCATAGTAACAATAAAGTATCACCTGCTCCATAAGCACGGTGACCTGTTGCTCAGAGATAAATATTAATAGGGAGCCCTTTGGCCTCCTATTAAACTCTGTCGATTTGCATATGCATGAAACAGGTGGAAGAAAGACACCACCCCCGATGACGGCTCGGTCCAGCCGAAGTGCTTGAAACGGCCAACCGTGATTGACACAGACCCTCCTGTATCCGGTCCAATATAGAGGTTTACTCCTCTACCTACTTCTTAAGTTTAACTTAACCCTTGAAAATTTTCTTCATGCTCTTCCAAATGGTAGACATGAAAGCGTGATCTGTGGGTGGCGGTTGACGCCAAAACTAGGTTCATCCTCCACCATCTGTTCCTCCGAAGAGGATTCCACAGGAACATCTTCGGGGAGAACTGTGGGTTCCACACCGAATGGAGACAGCTATTGTAAGTGCCTAAAATGCGCTCTGGTGCTAAATACACCTTGTCATACTGTGAAAACTCCTCCTCTGACAAGAAAATCCTGCACAGGCGAGTGACCAGGATCGACAATGAATACTTAGACCCTCGTGTACGTTGTGAGTTTGCAACGATCTGCTGGAGCAGAATCGTACTCAAGCAGATGTTGTTCTGCCAAGTCATATGGCTGTGAATTATGTGCAGGACCGGTCTATTGAAAGTGGTTTATAGTCTAACCCTAGGATGTTGTATTGGATTCAGCATCCAACGTCGTGAACATTCCTAAAGGTTGTGCTGGCACGCAGGCCCTGATCCACCTCAGTGCACCTTATACCCTTCAGGGGCATTGTAACTCTCAGTTCCAGTCACCAGTATTTTTCACTGGTGGTCGATATGGTATAAATACCAGTTCTAGTAGCCTAACCTGAATCTACTTTAACTCTAATAATATTTTTTAATATTTCAGATTTTTCTAAATTTTTTCAAAAATTTTTAAATTAATTGAAGATTCTCGAAATTCAAAATTTGTGACCCATCTGTGTTGCTATACGACTTCTAGATTTTTAATTTGCAATCGGGGATGAATTTCATGAAACTGATTTCTCAGTAATGTTTAAAATAATATTTGCTAAAATTTTAGGGATTTTTTTCAAATAAATAGGAATTTGATTGAGTTAAGAAAAGGCAAAAATAAAAAAATAATAAAATAAAAATAAAATCTGAAAATTATTTGCAGCCACTAGGTTTTGAACCTTGGTGGGCTAGGAAAGAATGTAATGAGTAAACCATGATGCCACATTGGCATGTGGTCTAGAGGTCCAAATCTATTTATTTAAATCTCTCTTTAACTCCCTTCATTCTCTCCAACTTTTCTTACTCTCCCTAACTCCTCCCACACTTTCTCCCCCTCATTTCTACTCACGCTAACTGAACCCACAACTCCCTCCACGAAGCCTAACTCTCAGGGGTGACTTAGGGGTATGTGTGGTGCCTATATAAGGAACAATTCACCATCTCTAGCAAACTTGCAACACAAGCTTCTCTTTTTTTCACTACACTCTCTCTCCCCCGAATCTTTGAAGTGCTGGTCGAGGAGAAGAAAAGTCATATTGAAGGAAAGCGTTTCAGGTCGTGAATTTTACCCAAAACCAGTTGCAGTTACGGAAAATCAGATTCCAACGACATCAAGCAAGTGCACATACTCTCTCCCCTTTGTGATCTTTTGTTCATTTATAAATTCCTTTGAAAATCTCAAAATCCATATCTTTTCCTGATCATGTGTATCTAAGACATGCATACATAGGATGTTTGTTACATAAGTGACCATTCAAGTAAGCTAGTAAATACTAAAAATTAAGTTGATATCACCCTATCTCATGATTATAGTTTTATGATTATGTCTACATCCTAATACACTGGCATCACTTATACTATTATGCATTTGTCACTCGATGTTGTCATTGTTTTTCATTTTTCTGAAATTTTGATATATATTATAATCACTATTTGACATTGATACTCTTGATACTGATCTCTAATCCTGTCACGCTATCTTACACTTACATTAATTAATAAAATTAACCAAGTCGGGATTACTGGGGGAGACTTTAGCAAGGAAAATTCAGGGAGGTGTGCTTGAAAGGGTTACCCTTGTGGTTTGGATGCCACACGTGATCTTATTATTTATGAACGCTCTTGTTATTACATGTTACATGATACCTGAGTACAGTGAATTGTTTCTCCATACTATCAGGATCTACTAACGTATCACTTGTTTGATATGCAGTTGTCCTGTGGGTTGGGACACAGGATGGTTGCATTAGTTAGGATAATAAAACATGCTAGACTTAAAATTATCATTTGTGACATGAATAATCTTGACTACATGACGTTCCTGGACTTGCCATGTAATTCTTAACTTATGATCTAGTGTTCTTGTGATCTGATGATTATGATATATGTCATTACTCGTCCAGGGTGCTTCATGCTCATTATATACATGTCATAGTATACGATCATGACCTTATTTCACATGATCTAGCGTTTTGTTACTCTCGCTGGTATCTTACCTGTCAGTTTATATTACCATCAGATTTATTATTCATTCATTACAGTGCTCTACTTATATTACCCCCTTTACTTTCACATTTTCATATTATTGTTTCCTCTTCTCGTGTGTACGCTTACCGGTCCGTTTCTGACGGATCTTGATTTTTCAGCATCAGAGCTTGAGGAGATTGACGAGCTACATTTCGAATGAACCCAGTAAGACTACCAGACGTGAGTCTGAAGTTTCTTATCTTATGTATATTAGCATTTTGTCTTGTTATGATATCCCGATGCCAAAATTGTATCTTCTTTTATTTCTGCTTTATTATGTTTTCAATCTTGTATCCAGACAAAGACTATTATAAATGTATGTCTTTTATATGAAAATAAAACTTCGAGTTGTCTTTTGTATATGTGTGCAAGAATTTAGCTCTATTACTACAGTATATGGTATTCACAGAAGAGATTTTCCTCTTCGTGAGTATTTGCTGGCCATCGTCACGTACTCGTACTCCGTATTTTGGGAAGCGGGGCGTGAGAGGCATGTAATCAATCAATGCTAGAGGTGCAACATGTTGTGGGGTACCGATAATTGGGTGACTTCATGAATGAGATCTACAGAAACGATCAAGTCACCGCTAACAAAATGCACTACGGATTGGTTTTGGTCCATACTGATGGTAGATAGATCTTTATTAACATAAAAATCTTAACCAAGTAGGGGCAATAGAACACATCTACATTAAAGTTATCGTAAACCAACCCGCATAATCCCCGTTCTAGAATCCTATCCACAAACGTGTACCCATACCCATTGTTATCATTTAGGATCCTAGAAAAATCTTTTTTTTGAAAATATTGAAAGAGTCATGCAAATCTAATGTTGAAGATTAACAATGGTTAAAGGGAAAAAAGAAGCAAACCTCTCCCGAAAACCATGGAGGGAAAGATCCAAAAAGACTGCCTCATAGTCCAGAGACGATTCTGAGATGATCTGGGAGAGAAGCAGCTAGATCAGGTGGAGACGTATCTACAATAGCAGAAGGCAGACCAGATCCTTCAGAAGGCAGACCAGATCCTTCAGGATTGACACGTTTGTGAGACTACGGCGGCGGATCCGCAGCAATTCTGGCGCGACAGGGTTAGGGGAAAATGGGTCTCGGGCGTCGCTTGTTCTCTCTCTAGATCTAGGGTTTTGTTTTTTATTTCGGGTTGGAAGAAGAGAAGAGGGGGTTTTGTATAGGAGGGGGTTTGGATATTTACAATTAAACCTAAGTTTCCTAAAATTTCCTCAACAACAGACATTTTACAAAAAATCTCTTTATTTGTCTAGTATTTACATATTTTTATTTTTATTTTTATTTTTATTTTTATTTATTTTTTTATTTTTTTTATTCATTCAGGATAAGCCAGGTAGGGAAAATGTGCCTTTGACTCATCTATCTGTACAAGTTCCAAATGATGACGATTTTGACGAGGCAAACTCTCTTGGACGTTGTAATCATGAATGAATATCCCACAAAACACTCATCTTTTAGATCAGTTGATTTTTCAAGCATTTGGTCCAAAAAGGGCAGAGGGAACTGGTCCTTACATGTGGCGAAATCTGATTTGTGATGATCCATGCAAACTTGAACCATAGTGGAGATTTGTGTTTGGACTAGTTCATCCATCATAACCAAACCAGACTTTCTTGGAAACGTATTGACTGGGTTCTTCCTTAGGTTATCAGATATGGGATAAATTATCCCATGATCTAATAGCTTTAGGATTCCGAAATGGACAGCTTTTTGCATGATGGGGTCCAGAGTACAGACTACGTATTCGGTTTTGCCTTGGTGTTGACTTTTTTCTTAACTGAATGTGATGCCTAACGATGAATGGACTCAAACTTTTAGCAGTTGGTCAGACCGCTAGTCTTCCTCTAATTCCTAAGAAGGTTTTGATTTTTCGAAAGTCGGGACAATATGGTGCTTGGAAGAATCTAATTTCCGCCTAAACGAGCATACTTGAGATGACCGCACAAAACCTTCTGTTTAGTGGAAGATTGAATTCTTGGTTTCTGATTTGCGTTTGAACTTTTCCGATTCACTTTCACACTCTGATTCAAGCTCAAAATGCTCACTGGTTGAATCTTCAATTAGGTTTACCTCAAATTTTTGATCATTGTTTCTGGCTATTTTTCTAAATTGAAGATATTTACTTCTTTAGTCATATCTCCAAAAATTAACCTCGTGGACCCATTCCTACAATTATTGATGACATTGGCTATGGCAAAGAAAGGGCATCAAAGAATTACTGGAGTTTGTCTGGGATTTGATACAAGTTGGTTTTCTAGAACAATTAAATCGAATGTATATATGAAATCCACAACCTGTATAAGAACATCAGTAATTTTTCTTTGAGAATCTTGACTGAATGATCAGCTAGCTGGATTGTGACTTGGGTCGGGCTCAGCTCACCCAACCTAAGTTGTTGATATACTGAATATGGGAGCAGGTTGATGCTGGCTCCCAAATCTAGAAGTGCCCTATTGATATGTCTATCCTATCGTGCAGGCAATGATAGGACAACCTGAGTCCTTATATTTGACAAGAATTTGGCCAGACATGAATTCACTAATGTTTGTGGTGAGAAAGACCTATTTAGGCACATTGGTTTTTCTCTTCTGGTGCATGTCTTTGAGAAACTTTGCATGTGAAGGGACTTGTTGGATGACATCAAGAGACATTGATTTTTACTTATTTGAAAAGTTCAAGTGTTTTTTGCATTTGTGCCATGGTCAGGTTGTTCCTAAGCCTATTTGGATAGGGAGCTTGAGGCTTGTGCTTTTGTTTAGCTAATTTATTTTGTTCTGATTCATCTTGAGTCAAGGACTTGGAGTTTAAGAAAGTTGAAGCTTGACTTGGTGAGAATTAAGCTTGAATGGGTTCAAGGAACATTGGAACTTGATTATCGACATGTTTCCCTGAACGGAGAGTGTGAATGGCATTGCATTGATCTATCTATGATTTTTGGGCCACATGGACTTGGTTCTTGGGATTGGGCAAAGTTCCCTTTGGTCTTTCATTAAGCGTATTTGTCAATTATCCCACCTAAACTTCTATCCTAGTGATTGCTTGAATGGGCATGTTCAGCGTTTGTCATGTGGCTTGCATGAATGAAGTTTGGGCCTTAATCATAGTTTCCATATTCCTTTCTAAATCGGTTAGTCTTTTGTCTATTTGAGGATTTTAGAAGGAATGGTGTGGACGTTGATTCTGAAAACTCGATTGAGACGAAAACTGTGGTGGAAAGTTCGGCTTTTGATGTTCATGATTATTTTGATTCCAAGAGAAATTTGGATAATTTTTTCATCTCGGATTGTACGTTTGTGAGAATGGATTGTTCTCGGGCCTTGAAAAAGAAGCATTCATCTGCTCAGACACAATTGTTAGGCTAAAAAGACCGGACACTCTTTAAAGATATGGCTTGGGTTAAGTACACCTAGAGGGGGTGAATAGATGTAGTACTAATCTAAGACAAATGATACGAAATTTAAAAACTAATTGCTAACACACAACGTGTAACCAAGAGTGAGTCTGAATTCCTAGAGAATAGCTCTGAAACTACTCCTCGAGATTCCTCTAAAGTAAGAGTTGAGGTGCTTCAGTAGCTTTCTTGGTTGAACGCAAGTATGGGCACACAAACAATATCATACATGTATATGATATGTGCAATAAAAGCAATGCAAGATATAAAGAGATGAGAGTTGAGAGAAAAGATCCAAACGCAAACAAGAGGATATGTTCCAAGACTCGAGCCACTGCAATACGTCCCCACCTTCACACAGAAGAATTCAACTATCCACTATAGTATCTTCCACACAGGAACCTCCACTGAGGAATTACAACTTACAACCTTGGAGTACACAACTCTAACTCTCACACCTCTACACAAGAGGGAGCACAAAGCAAAGAAAGAAAAGTTACAACCTTAATGATCAAATGATCACAAACAATTCTTGGTGAGCTCAAAGGATCACAAATAATTTTTCTCACAAAAAACAAAGATCCTAAAGATTGATTTAGAATTGGATAGCTCAAGTATGTGAGAATCAAAGTATTTGGAAAAGAATCAACAAAGAAAACTCTTGGAAAAAATTCTTGATAGATATGAAATTGAAGAACAAAACTAAAATCCTCAAATATTGTTTTTCTTTGATTCTCTAAAAACTTTGAAAGCAAATAAAGATAGAGATTTTTGGCACAAAACTCTTTTAAAACTTGCTGAAAATACTAGAGAAGATGAGAAATTTTACTCTTGAAAATTTTGTTAAAAACAGTCCCCAAGTCCCTATTTATAGGGCCTAGAAAAATATAGTCGTTGGGGTAAAAAACTGCCCAGAATGGGCTGTCAGTCGACCGCCCGGACAACCAGCCAACAGTCAAAAAAAATGACTGTTTGAGCCTGTCGGTCGACTATCCGGTCGACCGTCCCAAAGACAAAACAACCTATCATTGGTCGACCGCTCGATCGACCGAGCCAAACAGAGACTAAGTCTCTTACAGTCATCGATCGTGCGATCGACCGGCCAGATAGGCTAGGTCATGTGCACATCTTGTGCACATCGATCGACCATCCGGTCGACCGAACCACTGAATCGGTCGACCGCCAGGCAACCATTATAGGTTAGAAAATCTTGGCTTTTAAATACCCTATAAAATCCCATAAAACTTCATAAATTCCACAAAAATAAGTTCATATATATATTTGAAGTACAAATATGTGTGATCAAAATCCAACACATATTACAAACAATTTGAATCATTTTTTAGGCTTAGAAATTTAGGCTTTAAAAAGAACTGTATTTTTCAAAAACCAAACTTTTAAATGAAAAACCGATTTTTTTCAAAACTTGTTCAAATACAAAAACAAGATATTACAACACATTTGAAAGCATGATGTGCATGGATAGAATCCAATACATATGGTAAATAATATATCTATGTTTTTGATATTAAATCCAAACTAAGTTGTGATAAAAACAAAAATTAAACACATAAACTAGATACATCAAAATAAGTTTTTAGACAATATGAAACAATAATGTATATGGATGAAATTCGATATACACATAAACCATGTAAACTACTTTTGATGAGATCTATTCATGAAAATGAAAGATATATTCTTGAAACTCAAAAACAGTTAAACCGAAAATAAAACTTTTGAACTTGTATGTGTATACTGCATATCAAAACTAAACTATTCTTACACAAGATCTAAACAAAACTAAACAAATTTAGATACAAGTCTTCTTGTAGATCTTCATCTCCAAGATGACTCTATCCAAACACGATCCATGAGCTTAACTCCATCTTGAGTACTAGATGCGATCTTAACATGCGAGCTCTCGAATCAACACGTGTTAGCTTCCAAACTTGACTTTGAATCCTTTGTTGAAACTAAACACCTACTAAGATCTTGATCAATAACTGAAACTATATAAACACAAGATTATTAGTAACATAACTTCATAAGTTATTCATCATCAAAACTAAAGTGAAGGGCCTTTGGGCTAACATTGGGGCTTGACAGTATGTACACCCTGGATTTGTTACTTGAGTCGAGCTGATTTGGTTCACAGAGGTTGTCTTTTTTCAGAGCTTCTAGTCTTCTCATTGGGCCGACAATTTTAGCTTCGACGGCAATGGATGACTCTATTGAATGGAAACCACCTTTAGAAGAGATGGGGTTTGAGTTCCTAGGTTTCTCCGGAGCGGACTCCCATTGGATGGCCTTTTCAGCTAGATCCTCGAATAATTCCCACCCTTGGTTTTCATCTTTTTGCAGAAACCGCCTTGGCACATGGTTTCTAGAAGTGTTTTTATTTGGTAGTCTAAACCGTCCTAGAGAATCTGACACTGACGTCACTTCTCTATTCCGTGATGGGGACACTAAGCTAGAAGATCCTTAAAACGTTCAAAGTTCTCCTGAAGGGTTCATTAGAGTCTTGCCAAAATTGTGTTGTGTTCTTCCTAATGAGTGCGTTCTTGTGGATTGAGTAGAATTTTTTCAAGAACACCTTTATGAAATCATCCCAAGAAGTGATTGAATCTACTGCCAAACTATACCGTCATTTCTTAGCTAAGTTCTTTAGAGAGAAGGAAATGAATCGTAGTCTAACGGCATCGTCTCCTAGCTGGGGTATTGCATCATTAGACAGACCTCTTCAAATTTCCTTATAAAGAAATATGCATCTTCGAACTCTAAGTCATGGAATCTAGGAATAGTGTTGCAAAGTTGTTGCCATTGGCTTTGAGGAGTCGAATGCATGATGGTAGAGAAGTTCTGATCGGGTAGAACTTACTTGAAGAGAGGCTGGTTGGGCTATGATAGGAATTTGTTCAGATAGTGAAGTTGTATTGTGCAAGGTGTTCCTGACTAACCTCAATGTGGTTAGGTCTCTTGACCACACTTGCATGCAAAGATCCTAACAAACTACAAACAAATTTACAATCAACAAACAAAAAGCAAGATAAAAATCAATCAAGCCCTAACTAAGGTAATTCTTGAACCTAGACGACTCAACTGGCCGACTGTCGAGGAGAGGGCTCTTATGCACTGCTTTCTAGAGCAAAGGCACACGGCAGCTATGTATGTTTTGCAGCTAAAAACTTCTTAAAACATGTTTCTGCACAGCTAAAAACTTCTCCCCCGGCAACGCGCCAAAAATTTGTTCGGTCATTACCGAGCACACCAAATGTATTAAAACATTTTGAAAACAGAATCGGGATGTGTGGTGACTGGTCCTCAATGTATCGTGTAGCTCTAGGGCTAACGTTGTCCACGGGGAGGAATGCGATAGAAGCTTTTCAGTAATTTCAGAAAACAAGTTCTTTTTCTCCGTTTCAAAAACAAATCAAAACAAGAAAATGAAAAGAAGAGAGTCAGGTTGTGTGCTTTGGGAAAGAAAACAATAAAGGAAAATGATGAAAACTTGCATGATGAAAAACGAGAACTTGGCCAGTGGGTAAGCCCAGTCCATGTGGTACCTAAAAAGTCTGGTTTTTACTGTGGTAGAAAACAAGAAAAACGAACTAGTTCAAACTGACTCCCGACAAAGGTTCGAGTTTGTATAGACGATAGCAAACTAAATGTTGCCACATGTAAGGACCACTTTTCTCTTTCATTCATTGACCAGATGCTTGAACGATTAGCAGGCTACGAGTATTATTGATTCTTGGATGGGTACTAAGGAAACAATTAGATTCTTATAGCTCCAGAAAATCAAGAAAAAAATACATTTACTTGTTCATTTGGAAACTTTGCATATCGAAGGATGCCTTCCGGGTTATGCAAGGATGTCTTTCGGGTTATGCAATGCCCCTAGAACGTTCCAACATTGCATGATGAGTCTATTCTGACATGGTAAATGTTTCCTGGAAATCTTCATGGGTGATTTCTCGATCTATGAAGATTCATTTGACCAGTGTCTTCACTACCTCGAACTAGTTTTTCAACGCTATGCTGAAAAGAATTTGACACTTAACTAGGAGAAGTGTCACTTCATGGTCAAAAATGAAATTATTTTGGGGCATGAAATTTCTAATAAAGGAATCGAAGTGGACAAAGCAAAGGTAGAAGTGATAGCCAAACTCCCAAAACTGAAATGTATGAAGGATATATCCGATCATTTCTAGGACATGCGGGATTTTATCGTAGGTTCATTAAGAACTTTAACAAGATTACTAGACCTTTAACCAACATATTAGCTAAGAACATGTCCTTTGACTTTAACGATGGATGTCTGATGGCTTGGGAGAAGCTAAAAAGGAACTTATCTAGGCACCAATCATCTCTGCACTAGATTGGTCCAAACCTTTTGAAATCATGTGCGACGCTTCGGATTTTGCTATCGGCTTTGTCTTAGGACAATATATCAACAATAAGCAACACGTGATCTGTTACTCAAATAGGACACTCAATGATGCGCAAATGAACTATACCACAACTGAGAAGGAATTCTTGATTTTGGTATTTGCCTTAGAAAAATTCTGTCCATACCTACTTGGGTCAAATAATTGTTTTCACTGATCATTCTGCACTCCGATACTTAATGCTCAAGAAGAATGCTAAAGCCCGACTCATTCGTTACATCCTTCTTCTACATGAATTTGATCTCGAGATTCGAGACAAAAAGAGTGTAATAAATGTTATCGCTCATCATCTCTCGAGAATTCCCAATGCACCTTCTTATGAATTGCTCATAAATGACAACTTTCCCGAAGAACTCTTAACTACTTTCGAGGAACCCTGGTTTGCTCACATCGTTAATTATTTAGCCACGAGCGAAACACCTTCTGATTGGACCAAACAGGATGTTTATCGTTTTTATCTCAGGTCCAGTATTTCTTTTGGGCGGAACCATACATTTTCGAGTATTGTTCCGACCAAATCATTAGAAGGTGTATCCCTGAGGAAGAAGTCAAGAGTGTTCTCTCGTTTTGTCATGAGCTTGCATGTGGTGGACATTTTAGTCCCCGAAAAACTGCTGAAAAGGTGTTACAGAGTGGGCTCTATTGGCCAACTCTGTTCAAAGACATCTTTGAATTCTGCAAGACATGCCCTAAATGTCAGATGATAGGATGGATCTCAAAATAGAACATGACGCCCTTGAACCCAATTTTAAAAGTTTAAGTTTTTTGACCTCTGGGGCATTGGACTTCTTGGGTCCTTTCTCGAGTTCATTCCAAAACATGTACATCTTGGTTGCGTTGGACTACGTATCCAAATAGGTCAAAGCCATACCATGCAAAACGAATAACAGCAAGGTTGTTGTCAAATTCTTAAAGAGTATATTTCTCGCCTCGAAACCCCACGTGCACTAATTAGTGATAATGGCGCACATTTCTGCAATTGATCTTTTGAAGCTCTCATGTGGAAATATGCCATTACTCACAAATTGTCCACCCTTTATCATCCTCAAACCAGTGGTTTCGAGGTCACAAATCGTCAAATCAAGCTGATCTTGGAGAAAACCGTGAGTCAAAACTGAAAGGATTGATCCATCGAACTGGTTGATGCCTAATGGGCTTATAGGATCGCCTTCAAAAATCCTATGTATGTCTTATTATCGGTTAGTTTTTGATAAGGCTTGCCACTTACCTATTTAAATAGAATACCGAGCCCCATGGGCCATTAAGCAGTTAAACTTCGATTTAGACAAGGCCATAGATCTACAAAAATTACAAATTTCTAAACTTGAGGAGATTAGAAATAAAGCCTATGAAAATGCTAAGATAACTAAAAGTAGGGTTAAGATCTTTCATGATTTCATTCTGAGAAAACTTTTGCCCCGGGACAAAAAGTTCTTCTCTACAATTTTAGGCTTCATCTCTTCCTGGGAAAGTTGAAATCCAGATAGACAGGACCATTCACGATCAAATCTGTGTTTCACATGGAGCGGTGAAAATTTGCAACCCAAATACATAAGTAATTTTAAAGTTAATGGCCAATGCTTCAAACCGTTTTTGGAATCGAAACCTGGAAGAGAGATTGTGATGGCATCTTATCGGTGACATTATTAGAATCTCCGTCGGGGTGATGTTTTTCTTTCCACCTGTTTCATGCATGTGCATTTCATTCATACATTGGGGACAATGCATGAGATAAGTGTGAGGGGGGTTATACACTAGCTTAGATTTGTTTTAGATTCCATTTATTTTTCAGATTTCTTTTGTTTTATTTTTAGAAACTTTCTTATGATTTATATTAGGATCTTTTCTCTTCTTTTTTTAAAAAACATAAACTTTTTGGAGTTAAAAATAAGTTTTATCTTTTTTTTGAAAATAAGATGATCATAGGAATTAGGGGAGTCATAATTAGGATTTCTTATAGCTTGTAAAAGTAAAGGGATTTTGTTTGATTTTTAGGGTTTTAGGAGAAAAGTTGGAAAACAATTTAGTCTTGATTTTTGCCTTGGTAAATATGCATTATTACACACACACTTGAGATTTTAAACAAAAACTAGCAGTGCCATAAAAGTATATATATCCACTGATTACGCCGGATGATTGTGCCTCGTGAAGCATAATCATTCACGCCCAAAAGTGGATAACCAAAAAAATAGAAAAACCTTAGTTTTGAGGCCTTATTTTCTCGAGTCTTTAAGCCCGAGGGGTGCTTTCTCATCTGGTGCCCTAAGATCGGATGGTTTGAAAGCCACCGGCTAAAGACTCGCAATATAGGTAAATTAGAAACCTAATAAAACTAAGGCATAACTTGAACATAAATAAATGGTAATAGAGTTGGAGCTGAAAAATCTCTAGGAAAAATTCAGTATTACACTAATACATATGACCTAAGGCAAAATAAAAGACTAACTTAGAAGTACAGTTTTCTCTTTTACCTTAAATAATGACACATTCTTGCATGGAGATTAGGTTTAAGAATGAACAATTTGGTGAACATATAAATCAGTGATCACTTAGATTTTTTGCAAAAATCCTTCAAAAATTCTTTTCTCCTTCAAAATGAGTTTTCAAAAATACTAAAATTTTGTTTTCTTTTTTTTTGAATTTTGTGAGAGTAATTCGTTGAAAAACCTCAGGAGACTATAACCCTTCCTCTAGTGATTACCTAGAGATTTAAAAACTTACTACATATGCTCAGTGCAGTCGCGTGACCTGCGAAAGTGGTCTAATAATTTCTTAGTCTTAGTTTTAGATTTTGCTCGAGGACGAGCAAAAAATAGTTATTGGATATGATCAAACATCGATTATGCATATTTTATACTACATTTCAGTGTTCTAAAAAAAGGTTTAAGCGGCCGATTAATCGTCCGCTTAAATGTTTTCAGCCTGAAACCGAGCAGAACTTGAAGAAAGCGGTCTGATTACTTGGCCAGGCGATTAATTCGCTTAAGCGATGATTAAGCGTATAATCGGTGATTAATTAGCATCCGTTTAAATGTTATTCAATCGTTTTCTAGATGGATTCGAATATTGACCCATTAAGCTAACTGAACTCAATCTCGATCCCATAATTGAGGATATAAATTGTCGCGTGTTGGAGAATTAGGACTCACGAGTCCTAAATTTATCCGCATCTTCGATCCTCCTGTGGCGACGACGAAGCTCCTGAATCTCACGAAGAAACTCTCGATGCTCATAACGACGAGATGATGAAACTCCCGAAGTCTTGATTTTATCTGAAGCTCCTGAAGCTCACGGCGGCGACGATCCTCCTGGGGAATTAGAGCTCCGAAGCTCGATGACGAAGAAGTTCACAAAGCGCTGATCCTCCTGTGGCGAGCTCCCCTTTCGACGACGACCTCCCCTTGCAGTTGACCCTCCCACTGTGACCCCCTCTTTGTCGACAAAGACTTCCCCCTGTGATTAGCTCTCTGGTCAGCAGCAAAGCGTCGACGGTGACCTCCTCATGCGTCGACGGCGACCTCCCCTTGGTCAGCTCTCTCTCCTCCCTCACGTGCATGTATTTTGCCCAGGTTCTTACCAATGGTTTTTGTTTCTTTTAATAGGTTGATGAGTGTCTCAACGGTGAGAAGGATAGAGTTGCACATTACTTGCAGTTGTATCTAACAGTGAACCAAAGTTGTTGGAAGCATATTTTTTTTGAAAGAAATACATATATTTGTTCATTTAAAAAGCATTTTTAACTATAGTTGTTGGAGGTGGAGGTACATTGATGTACTTTGAACTGATTGTCATTATTACTTTTAAATGCTTCTTGGTACTAGCAATTTAATTTTTCAAGTTATATTTAATATATCTTTTATGCTTTTTTGGAGTTTATAGAACTCATATTTTCATGTTTTAAGTATTATAATATTATTATATATTATAATAATAATAAAACATGTAACCCGTTTAAATCATCGTTTAAACCGTTTAAGCATTATGCGCTCCCGGACCGCCTGAGTACTGAAACCGCTTTTTAAAACATTGCTACATTTTCCTGCCTATTTCATAATAAAACTCTGCTATAAACTCGATTTTTGTTCATGTGTGCAAGTTATACTAGAGGAAGGGCAAAACGGAGAAAGTGGCTGAATTTGGCTATTTTAGGGATATTTTCGAATGTTTCTTGAAGCCCAAGTCATTCTAGAACACCCAAAAATAGATACCCAATTGAAGCCCAATTTGAAGCACAGTCTACAAGAAATTCAAGGATAAATATAAAGAAATAAAAGCATCTAAAAGCTTCTTTCAGCTGAAAGAAGCAACAGCCAAAGATTCAGAGCCTAGGACTCTGATCTCGCCACACAAATGTGGCAAAAGCCGCAGATGAGCGGCAATATCAGCCCTGATGACTCCGATCTTCGATGAGTGGCCTCATATCTTGGGGAGCGAGCCAAGGATGCCTACAAATAGACCCCCAGAGGCCTAAAGAGAGGAGACTAGAGGCTAGGGCTAGGTTCTTCTTGTTAATTCATTTCTATTGTATTTTCTTTCTCTTATTCTTGCAATTAGATCCAGAAAGAAAGAGAGAGTCTGTGATTCTGTAATTAATAGTGACAATCAAGGAGGATTTCACATTTGCTCATCTATTTCACTTTATTACTTTTAATTCTTGCATGCTTTCTAATTGTAAATTTACTTTCTTCTTGCTTTGTGTTTTCTTTTCTACTAGGTCTAACTAACTCTTGCTTTCATGACTAACTAATCTGGTGTGAAATCAGATGCGGTGATGTCAGAAATCAGTGATGAATTTAACTTATGATGTTTCACTACAAGTTACGATCTTCGGTAGGAATAAATTTAAAACTAATATATGGCAAGATGGGTTTTGACACAAGTTGATACTCTAATGTAGATAATTCCAGTCGTCACTAACTCCACGCAATACTTATTAATAAGGAATAATCCAATTCACAATATCGAAATAGTATAGCACAAGGATAGAAGAATCACACACTCTAACTGATACTTGTGGATAAAGAATTCATAATAATATACTAGAGATAAAATATGCTGTGTAATCAACAATAAACTGATATACGTGAAAATAGAAGTTACCTGTCGAGAAGCCATATTCTCGGTTTTCGTTGTTATAGTTGTTGTCGATCTTGTGATTGAACTTAACATTGTTAAACTGAAATCCTTGTTGTTTGTAGGTTGACTGGATTGCTGAACAACTTCCGATTGATTGGAGTTGCCTAGCACAAGAGGAACTGGGCATGAATTAAATCAACAAGGCACTTGATGGCAGCAGGCTGGGCTAGACTGACACTTCATTTGCTGGTGTAGATGTTGGTTGTTGATAAGGTTGATTAACGTCAAGGACAGCGGAGGGCGAGGGCTGTTCACGCAAGGGGGAATGGGGAGCAGGTGGTGGCCTTGAAGGCCCTGTGCTTGCTCACACAAGAGGGGGGAAATTGGGAAAATAGTAGGGGTCATGGGGCGGCGGTGAAGTGTTTGGGATGTTGTTGTTTACAGAGAAGGGGATTTGGATTTGGTCATGATTTAAATTCTGCAAATGGTGATTGGGGGTAAGAGATGGCAACAATTTGTGAGTGGGGTTGGGAGATGGCTTCAGAGACTTTTGTTGGAGGATGATGCTCACGCAAGGAGATGGATGGTGGAATCTTGAAGGCATGTGCTTGCGGTGGAGAAAAGTTGCAGCTTGCTGGTGGGTGATGGTGCATGCAATGGGAGGGGTTGTGGATTTGTTTGGAGTTTTGGATCTTGTTTTGTAATGGGTTTAAATTTGCAGCTAATGGGGACTTTGTGGATAGGATATAAAACTTGTAATTGGATGAGATTTTGAACAAGGGGATAAGGGATAAAGAGGATAGAGTTTCACATTCTTCCTATTTGAAAGGAGTTTCACACTCTGATTTCAGGATTAAATTCAAATTGAAAAGTATACAATAATTTGTATTTATCAAGAGTACATTATTTATTTATTTTAAGCAAATTCAATTAAATAGAATTACAATAACTGAAGTTTTTCACAACCAATTATATTAAAACACTGAACAAATAAACAAAAGTAAATAATACTAAAAAGAGAGAAGTACAGACTCTAGCTGAAAACATAAACCATGTTTACATCCAAACAGATGCAGCTCGACACCTCTTGCGCTGATACACGTGATCGTATTTTCTCTTCGGGCGCGCCGATGCCATGTCCTCATCATTCTCCTAGGTGAGAGAAAACTTGACTATGTCGAGTCAGGTATAGAGGAACTCTCATAGTACTCCAACAGATCTAAATTAATCTGCTGCAATTCACTGCGATCCAGCCACGTGTCCTCAGCAGTTGACTTCCCTTTCCAGCGTACCAAATACCGTCGAGTTCCACCATCTCTCATGAAGATAATTTCACCATCTAGGATTTTATCAATATTCTATGTTGTGCTAGGACTGATATCTAGAAGTTGGAGAAGTGGGGTCTCTCAGAAAATAGCTCAGGGATAGGCTCATCAACCAATGGGTTACTGAGGTTAAAATTTGGATCATTTTATTCTACTAGATCCTCAATATTGAAAGTACAATTAATTTCAAAATCTTCAGGAAGATCAATAATATAAGCATTGTCGTTTAATTTCGTTAAGATTTTTAATGGTTCAGCACTACGAGCATGTAAATTTTTAACAGTCCCCGAAGGAAACCGGTCCGGACGAATCCGGACCATCACAAGGTCGCCAATATCAAAAGTTTTAATTTTGTTCTTAACATCAGCTCGTAACTTGTAGTCAAAGTTGTTTTATTTAATTTTATCACTGATGATTTTGCGCAACTCATGTATATGCATGGCAAAAGAAGATGCAGACTCAGAGACTCTATGATGGTCAACTATGGGAATGAGATCAATGGGTTGCCTAGGCCTACAGCCATATACTATTTCATGCGGACTTACCTATTGTCTTATTAACTGATGAATTATATGCAAACTCGGCAATAGACAACTTTAGATCCCAACTTTCAATATGTTCACCAACGAGGGTATGCAGTAGATTTTCTAGACTTCTATTCACAACCTTAGTTTTAGCCGTCAGTCGGAGGGTGAAAAGTAGTGGAGAACTTCAATTTCGTACCTGACATGTGCCAAAGGGTCTTCCAGAAATAACTAGTGAACTTAACATTCCTGTCGGACACAATGATCTTAGGTTGACCGTGCAGTTTAACGACGCCATTGAAAAAAATTTTGGCCACTCTAGAGACGTCAGAAGTACAGAAGTAAGGCAGGAAGTGGGCCATTTTAGAAAAGCGATCCACGACAACTAGGACTAAATCATATTTCTAAGGGTTTTCAGGAGTCCTAGCACAAGTCTATACTAACATCCTGTCATGGGCAATTTGGGACCGGTAATGGAGTATACAAATAGGTGTTCTATTTTTATTACTTTGTGAGTTGGCAGGTGTGACACCTTCTAACATGTTTGGCAACGTCGCGTTTCAATCATGGCCAATAGAACTGATACTCAACAGCTTCTATAGTCTTCTCATTTCTGAAATGCCCTGCTAGACTACCAGCATGCAATTCCCACATAAAAGATTCTCTAAGGGAGGTTCTTGGATGCATAACTTTCGACCTAGAAAGAAATACCCGTCATGCAGGGTATAACTATCTACTTCTTAAGTCGATCCTCTATCAATATGGTATATACATCACAAAAGTTGGTACACCACTCGTATTCAGCTTTTATCTTCTCAAAACCATTTATCACCGTGAACATCTTGGTCAAGATAAAAATACGACAGCTGAGGACATCAGAGGCTTTCTTTTCTACTCCTGCCTTGTGGCGTAAAGTAAACGTGTAGTCTTGAAGGAACTGAATCCATCACCCATGTCGCGCGTTTAGGTTCTTTTGAGAGTAGATGTACTTTAGGACTTCATGATCAGAGAAGAGAATAAACTCATGTGGGAAAAGGTAATATCGCCAATAGCGAAGTGCCTGAATCACCGTATAAAATTTATTATCATATGTGGAGTATCGTTGTCGGACATCATTCCGTTTCTCACTAAAGTAAGCAACTGGATGATCTCCTTGAGCGAGGACTCTGTCTATTCCATTCCTGATGCATCATATGCCACTTCAAAGACTTTAGAAAAATCAGGGAGACGCATAACATGAGCGTTGTCCATTCTCTTCTTGATCTCAATAAATGCTTTCGTGACAACATGAGACCAGTTGAATCTCTCTTCTTCAGACAGTCAGTGATTGGACCCATGACAGTGCTAAATCCTTTGGTGAACCGACGATAGAAGGTAGCGAGCCTGTGAAAATTTCTTACATCACGAATCGTCTTAGGCTCTAGCCCTCAATGGCTCTGATCTTCTTAAGGTCCGCAAAAACTCCATCAGCAGAGATTACAAATCCGAGAAATTGAACTTGTGTAGAGAGAAAGGTGCACTTCTTAGGATTTGCGTAAAACTCTTCTTTCCTCAATAAGAACAAACTTGACGTAGATGGTCGAGGTGTTGCTCACGAGATTGGCTGTAGATGAAGATGTCATCAAAGTACACTACCAAAAATTTGCCCATAAAAGGTCGTAGTACTTGCGTCATTACTCTAATGAAAGTACACAGGGCATTGGTCAATCCAAAAGGCATGATCATCCACTCATATAACCCATCCTTCATTTTGAAGGCAGTCTTCTATTCATCTCCGGGACGGATGCGAATTTGGTGATAACCACTTTTGAGATTAATCTTGGAGAAATAGTGACACCAGACATCATATCCAACATGTCCAGTCTAGAAATAAGAAAACGGAACTTAACCGTTATCTTGTTGATAGCACGGTTATCCACGTACATACGCCAAGATCCATCTTTTTTGTGTTAGTAAGGCGGAAATCGCGCAAGGACTCATGCTCTCTTGGATGAAGCCTTTTCTCATCAATTCGTCAACTTGCCTCTTGAGTTCGACATGCTCGGTGGGGTTCATTCGATAGTAGGGCAAGTTGGGAAGACTAGCTCCTGGGAAGCGTGTTGGATGTCACGCATCGTTGGAAGCTTGTCCGGGAGGTCTTCAAGAAACACATCAGCGAACTCCGCAATCAATTGGGTGAATTCGGGAGGGATCACGATGTTGAATTCCTTAGTAATTTTCTTGGTTGCGAGGATCACGAAGGGAGCTTCTTTCTCTATATCTTGACTGAAAGTCTTTGCAGTAATCAAGATGATACTGTTAGTGTTCTTCACTTTAGTAGGCTTTGCTTCGATGGTTTAGCCTTAGGCTCACGAGGTAGTAACTAGATTTTCTTTCCTTCGTGTTCGAATTGACACATGTTCGACTAACCGTAGATGGTAACATCCTTGTCGTATAGTCATGGTCATCCAAGGATAACGTGATCAACATCCCTTTTGTCCTTATAGAGAACGAAGTCAATTGGGCAAGGCATCTATGCTTGACTTCCAGAGCTGAAGAGTTAATCTATGTTACTCTATAGGGATGAGGATGGGGTATGGCCTTCAGGCCAATTTTGGCAATTACTGTCGACGACCAGTGTTTTAAATGTCGGCCGACATTTCGTTTTCTAGCCTTCACCGCCACGACATCCCCACCCGCTTGTGAAATGACGTTTTAGAAAATGTCGGCCGATATTTCAGGAAAAATCGGATATGTCGGCCAACAAAAGTTAGAGCAATTGAGAAATTTTAAGAATGGATTAATGAATATATGCTAAATGTTTAAGTTTATTATACATATCCAAAACATATTTATATAGTTTTGCATAAGTTGTGTATGTATTATCTTGATAAAAAATTTTAAGTTACATTATTTAAGACATCTAGGATATATATTTGTTATCCGTCATGACGTCCGAAATTTACTAAATGGCTACGAAATATCTCCGAAATCTGAAACCCGACATCCGATTACGATATCCGACATTTCCCTTATATCTGACATTTAAAACACTGTCGACGACACAGCATTAATACAACTTTCACTGTCTACAATTATCTTGCAGCTCCTACTACCAATTTTCATAACAATGTGGAACATGGTAGTTCGTCTCCAGTTATCTTTCTCCTTGGGTTGAGATAAAGCACAACTGACGACGGATAAATGAATTGACGTCATTGGTTGAATACAGTTAAGACCAATGCTATCACCTGTGGTATCATCGTCCATATCAGACTCTTCTTCTTCTCCCCGAAAAATAAATTCTTGTGAGTCTGATTCTGATACTACTTCAAGTTCCCTGTTGATTAAGGCAATTTTGAGTGGAGTTGGGCAATTGGCAGCTACATATCCATATCCTTGGCACTTGTAACATTTGATTGTAGGAGTCAGTTTGGAGAACTCCTTATCAACCCCCTTGCCTTTGTTCTCAACACTCTTGCCTTCAGTATCCGCTCTGTAGGTAGAAGTCTAGCTTTGAAAACGGTTAGGGTACTGACTCGAAGGAGGTTTGGTTGTTTGTGTGTGACCCTTAGAGATTAGACTTGGCTATATCTAAATCTTGAACCAACGCGTAGGCCTTCTCAAGCTCGGTGACTTCACGCGCCAAAAGTTCGGTTCGCAAGTCGTCCCTTAGTCCAGCTCTAAAACTAGACAGTATTTGAGCCTGCCTTCAGTGTTAATGACGTTGCATCTGATGAGGAACTCATCGAAATTTTTTACATATTCTTGTGCTGATTTACTATGTATCGATGCCATTCATCCATAAGACGGGCACTAAACAATGGTGACACATATTTTCCTTTAAGTTCATCTTTCATTTTTCGCCAAGTATCAAACGGTTCTTACTCACGAGTTGTTCGCATGTTTACTAAATTAGTCCAATATTGGCTAGCCTGACCGACCAATTTCATCGTGGCATACTTGACTTTCTGGGTTCAGTGAGATCATACCACATGAAATACTTGTTAAGTTGTTGAGTCCAATCAAGAAAAAATTATGGATCATAACGTCCATCGAATGTTGGGACATCGATCTTGATACTTTTTAAGAATTGACTATCAGGTTCTCGCTCATCGCGTCCTTGGTATGGTACTATCCAATTACGTTCTCTTTCATGTTTATTGCGATTCTCAAGACGAGTTTCAACTCTACCTAATCTATCTCTAGTCTGTGTTGCAGTTTGTCAGGTTGGCTAGTTGGGCTTGTTGGCAGCGATTGTGTCGGTGAGTTATTGGGGATCCATAGTTATACTACTTGACTCACTAGACTATCTTAACAAATATGAGTGTCCACTACGGTGGGCATGCAATAAAACAAGACCTAAATGAATGCAAACAAAATCTAGATGAAAAATATTTTTTTATATAATTAAATTTATGTCAACTAAATGAAAGTCCTAACTATATGTTGATGCAGTGTCCTACCTATACGGTGCTCTGATACCAAATGATGTGAAACTGGATGTGATGATGTCAGAAATCATTGATAAATTTAAACTTATGATATTTCATTACAAATTACGATCTTCGATAGGAAAAAATTTAAAACTAATATGCGACAAGATGGGTTTTGACAAAATTTGATACTCGCAATGTAGACAATCTAGTCATCACTAACCACACGCAATAATTACTTATAAGGAATAATCTAATTCAAATATCGAAACAGTATAACACAAGGACAGCAGAATCACACACGCTCACCGATACTTGTGGATAACAGAGAATTCATGATAATATACTAGATATAAAATAAGCAGTGTAATCAACAATAAACTGATATACGGGAAAATAGAAGTTATCTGCCGAGAAGCCACGTTCTCAGGTTTTTATGTTGTTGTAGTTGTTGTCGATCTTGTGATTGAACTTGAGTTTGTTAAACTAAAGTCCTTGTTGTTTGCAGGTTGACTGGATTGCTGAACAACTTCCGATTGACTGGGGTTGTCTTGCACAAGAGGAACTGGGCACGAATTAAATCAACAAGGCACTTGATGGCAGCAGGCTGGGCTGGACTGAAACTTCGTTTGCTAGTGTAGATGTCGGCTGTTGATAGGGTTATTAACGTCGAGGATGGCGGAGGGCGAGGGCTGTTCACGCAAGGGGGAATGGCAGCAGGTGGTGGCCTTGAAGGCCGTGTGCTTGCTCACACAAGAGGGGTAAAATGGGGAAAGAAAAGGGGTGAAGGGGCAGTGGTGAAGTGTTTGGGTTGTTGTTTACAGAGAAGGAGGTTTGGATTTAAATTCTGCAAATGGTGATTGGGGGTGAAAGATGGCAACAATTTGTGGGTGGGTTTGGGAGATGGCTTCAGAGACCTTTGTTAGAGGATGATGCTCACGCAAGGAGATGGTGTGGTGGAAGCTTGAAGGCATGTGCTTGCGGTGGAGAAGAGTTGCAGCTTGCTGGTGGATGATGGCGCATGCAATGGGAGGGGTTGTGGATTTGTTTGGAGCTTCGGATGTTTTGTAATGGTTTAAATTTGCAGCTAATGGGGACTTTGTGGATAGGATATAAAACTTGTAATTGGGTGAGATTTTAAATAAGGGGATAAGGGACAAAAAGGATAGAGTTTCACACTTTTCCTATTTGAAAGGGGGTTTCACACTCAGATTTCAGGATTAAATTTCAAAATGAAAAGTATCCAATAATTTGTTTTATCGAGAGTGCATTGTTTATTTATTTTTAGCAAGCCAATTAAATAAGCTTACAATAACTGGAGTTTTCTCACACAATCGATGTGGTACTAAAATACTGAACAAATAAACAAAAATAATAATACTGAAAAAAAGAGAAGTGCAGACTCCAGCTGAAAACATAACCCTGCCTAAATCTAAATAGATGAGCTCGATGTCTCCTGCGCTGATACATGTGATCATATCTCCTCTTATGACGTGTCGATGGCATGTCCTCATCATAATCACTAACCCATTAACATTTAACCTCTTGGATGATTGTAACTCATATGATTCTTGGATGCATCATTTGAGCCTTGTATTCTTGCAAGAGTTCTTGATTTCCCAATGAAAATGAGTGCTAACTACTAGTTGCTAATTTTGTGATTGATTAACCCAATTGACTCATGTATGCCTCATGTTTAGTGCCTTGCAATTTGCAAGAGCCTTGTTGGATCATGAAGATGGGTCCTAACTTTGGTGATTGGTAACAACATAGTGCTATAATTTCTTATCTCATGCTTAGTTAATGAATTTGCCTTCCTTGTTATGCATGAACCATTAAGAAATCACCACTCTTACATTCCAAGCTTGGGCATTAATCAAGAGCCTATGACCAACTTGAGATAATCATCATATACAAAGTTAGAAGCTCACTCCATCTCTTGAGTAATGCTTGATGTACTTGAAGACCCAAGGTGTACCTCTTGCAAGGATTCAATATGAGGCACAAAATCATTCCAAGGGTTAGTATGTTGATGTTTTGATGATTAGCAGCCATGATTTTCTTTACTTGAATTTTCAACTTGTTTTTACGCACTTCCGTTTTCAATCGATTCGACTCTCTTTTCTTCACCACGATTTCATCAAGCAAGTTTTCGCCATTTTCTTTATTATTTTCTTTCCCAAAACACAACCCAACTCTCTTCTTCTTTTTCATTTTCTTGTTTTGATTTTGTTTTTGAGTGGAGAAAAAGAACGTGTTTCTGAAATTACCGAAAAGATTCAATCGCATTGCCCCCATGGACCCGACCCATTAGCCCCAGAGCTACAAGTACATTGAGGACCAATCATCACACATCCCAATTCTGTTTTTCAAAACGTTTTAATACATTCGGTGTGCTAGATATCGACCTAGCAGCTTCGCAAATAAAGATTTAAAAAATTGAAGGTTGAATCTATTGCTATGGGTTTGAATCTAAGACAGGATGGATTGGTATTGTGGTATTTCGGATTCGCTTTGAGATAAGCATAGCGGGTCAAGTCATATATGGATGCTTGCGGGTCTAAGTGGGTCAAGTCAGGTTGTTGAGTCGTCTGAACCTGAATCTGATTATGGTAGGGGTGTACAGGGACAAATGTGAACCCGAATTTGAATGGGATCTAGAGAATCGCGGGATTCTTCTTCGACGAGATAGGAGTCTGCAGCGGTTATGGATGACACCGTCAGTGGAGAGTCGGAGATGGAATCTGCCGACGAGGTTGAGGTTGTGATGTTGCTGTCAGCGTAATCGTCGTCGACTCCGAAAATGAAATCGATGATGAGGGAGGCTCGCTGACAAGGTGGGGTTCAGGTGGCGGGTGACATCTGATAGGGTGCGATTGTTATCGGATCGACGAAGTCAAAAGAGATGAAGATGAGGGTAAGATGTCAGTGACATTGTAGTCATTGGCTGTAGTTGGTGGCGACAAAGTGGATGGGGTTGTTGTTGTCGACTAAAAGAAGAACTTGTGGCGCTTGGTCGTCGTCATGAGCCGAGGGTCGAGGCAGACAAGGATCTAATGTGAGATCTGAGCGACTTCGATAGGTTCGAGCAATGGTGGGGTCAAAGTCGATGTTAGATTTTGAAGCCTCATACAAGGTTGGAGGCAGATCGCGGCGAAGAACAGACCAGAGTCGGTGGTGTTGGTGAGTCAACAAATAGAGACAATGCGGGTGTGAAGGTAGAATTAGGATTTGTTTGGAGAATTTTAAGAAATTTCGGGGAAGATAAACAATGCTTTTTTTCTTTTTTAGAAAACTACAGGATGGATCTAGGGTTTTTTGGAATTTTGAGGAAGATATCAAGATTTTTTTTATCTCTGATACCAAAATTTGACAGAGAAAGGAAGGGAAAACTAAGGTTGCAGTAGGCTTAGGGAAGAACAAATCTAGAAGTTCGTGGAAATCCAAGGAAAAGATAAGAATGAGGCTTCACAGCTAGGTGAATCGTTCATCACTTTATACTACACACAAAGATTTCAAAGAAACACGATTAGGGTTCAATTCTCAATAACTCATTCATTTTTCTCAAAATAAATCGCTACAAGAGTATCTATATAAGACTTGACCCACGTGCACAACACGTGCCTTAATAAAAAAAATAAAAGACTTGATAAAAGACTACTCGTGCACCACATGTGCACACATTCACTAAGTAAAAGAAGTACAAATAAAATTAAATAAAAAAACTACTACACCTAATTAGATCCAACTCAGGCTTTCTATCTCCTTCGCGAATAGGTCTTCCAAGTCCTCCTGAATCGTCAATGTCCCCATCAGTTAGATTATGAAAATTAGAGAGTTAATGAGTCATCCCTATATATTCTTATTTATAGGTAAATACAATTACAACTCCTAATAGAATTAAGACTCCTAATAACATGTAGCAATATGACTTCTAATTACGTAATGACTCCTAATTACATAATAACTTGTAATTACACGGTAAAAGTTTAAATTACTAAGCTAGGACTCATTTCTATAATTTTTTTTACAGGTTTCTGAAACCCAAAGACACAGAATTCACAAAACATCTAAGGCTCCATCAGAAGAAGTTGCAATTTGCCTACATTCAGACAATTTTGTTTCAAGATCCATTTGATGAGAAATTACACAGTCCAACAAAAAAAAGCAGTAAACTTATCCAATCATATTTCAAGGGATTGGATATGAAATATAATGCTTTTACCCATCCAAATTATGCAAAGTGGTAATACTGAATTTCCTACAACTTGCACTAAAAACAAACATTGACCACTAAAGAAATGAAAGTAAATGGCGATAAAAATTCACAGCACTGAAATTTAATAAGGACAAACTTCAGATGGAAGCAGCTTATAATTTTGCAATAGCAAGGAATGAACTCAACGTGCTGATCACGTGCTCGTAGACTTTGATTCCATTCAGAAACACCGTATCATTCAAGAACTGCATCCGGAAAGCAATTAAATAGCAAGTCACACATAAGTTAACCAAAACAAGTAGATAAAAATCAAAACTAGCAAGATAGTGGTGATGATGACAGAAAAGGAAAGAGAGGAACTTGAAGAATGTTAGTAGAGCGCTTGTTGTGATGGGAGAGGTCATAAGCTGAAGGCAGGCCACTAACATGTTCAAAGGAATTGTCTCATAAAGAGAAGAGGTGAGAGTTTTCCACCTTATGGATTCCAACAAAAATGGACGTAGCAAAAGAAAATTTTAAACTTCATGGAACAGCACCTCATTATGATCGTGAAGTAATATGGGGTATTAGCCATTGGCGAAAACCCAAGAGTCGGGCCCCATCTGTCTCATGAACCTAGCATCTGTTGTCGAACTTAAGATCTCAGGCCTTTGAAGTTTTCCACCAGAAGATACGACAGCTTCTTTAAAAATAGACCACCATGGGTTAGAGTCATTTGTGGCAGTAACTAAAGGACGCCCTGCATTATCTCTTATGGGTCCTTTTTGTATCAACTGCAAAAAAGTTTCAAGAATAAGATGTGATTTAGCCAATATCCTGGTTTATCCACACTACTCTCTGAAGAGGTAGATGCAACATCCTGTTGATGATTCTCCAGCGCATGAAATATATGGTAAATGGAAACGTTACTTTGACATTATGTGGGCATGCATTTCTGCATAGAACAAAAGGAAAAACAAAGTGCCTGAACCATGGCGGCATGGGCAGGATTTATTTTCACTGAGGGCACATAGAGTAATATACAAATTTTCATTACATACGACATATTATAGAGATGTCAAAGTAAAGCTTTACAAGTTATATCAATAAGGTTCACATCATCATCATCTAATCCTTCTCCACCAAGATGAGGTCAGCTATGCAAAAATCCATGAAGGATTTGACATATGGTACAACTTTTCCTCCATCCGTCACCATTATCAATTTATCATCATCATTTTCTTCTTCTAAGCATTTATTTCACAGGAGGAGATGTATTATGTTTGACTCGTCTTTTAAACATGCTCGGAGTAAATGCACTTCCTTATAAAAAAAATTATCATCTTTTTCAGGACATTTTTCTAATCCCAGGGGAATCAAAAGACGCTGACTGGCCTTTTAGGTTATGGTAAGCCCGTCTCCTGTCCATAGTTTTCTTGGTGAGGAAGTTGGTACTAATTACAATCATGATAAAGTTGACATCACGTCGACAACAACTTATAAAATTTTCTAAATACTTATGAAGAGAAAAAAGAAAAATAATGTTGAAGTATAGTTATATTTAAAAACTTAGTTATTTATATACACATGGCGTCAAAAAAAATCTATACCATTGCATGCTCAATGTCATCTTGTGAGCGCACCTACAAAGGGATGGCTCATTGAAAAGTGGGACTAAGAAAAAGTATCAGTGAGGGATTTAATAAATGTTAAATACATGCCATCAGTTAAACTATAAGTTATTAAATAATAAATAAATGATGAATCTCAGTCTTTTTCAGTCTATCTTCCAAAAATCAAAGTTGTTGGGAGTGTACATTTTCATTTTAATTTCACGTTCATTTTTTAACGTACTCAAAAATCTAGTATATATAAATGATAATTAAAAATATGAAACCTGCTAGACTTTGAAAGAAAAAACTCTGAGCAATATTGAATTATTTGCATGATGAAATTAGTGATCCAACATTCTATGAACTAGCTGCTTCATAAATTATTCTCACACTGCTTCAAATTTTGCAGCTCACTAAAAATATAAAATTTGCAAGCTTCATGAATTCACACTCTTTCATAATATAAGAGTGAAATGTTTGCACTAATCAAATATATGTAATAAAACAAACTAAAACAGTAAAATTTTATTCAATATCAAAGACATGAGAATGCACGATTTGATTTAGATTTGTTAAAATTAATGAAAATGAAAAGAAGAACGCAAGTGAGAGAGAGAAAAGAAAGAAGGTAAATCAAAGCCCAAATCTGCCTCAGGTTCATTAGGTATTAAGAGTGGATTAGAGATGAATTATAAAACTAATTTACTGGAAACATTGATATTAATTTTTGAATTGTTTTAGAGATTGTAGTTGTTTTCATTATCATCTGCTGAAGCTCTTTATGTGAAGCAGATTTTAATACGACAAGCCTCCTCTACTATCTAATAAAAAAGGAAGCGCATCATTACAGCGGGGCCCAACACAATCCATGCTCAGAAACTAACATGCATCGTAACTGTTGAATAGAGTTGAGCCTGACCCCAGCAAGATACATGCTCAGCATCATTCTTTAGAAGAATGATTACAAGGCTGAATAGGTTCTCAGAGACCCCAGTTTGGGTAGCTTCCTACACTTCGCCTCACGTAGGCTGCAACTAGCCTGAGCTATTCCACAATAGGAACAAAAGAAAGAAAGAGCTGAAGTTATTAGCATAGAGATTTTCTTTTAGAAACAAAACTAGATCATAACTAAGTCAAACATAGAGATTATAATGTTTGCCATGAAATCGTTCAAGTAAGGTACACATCATGTTTCTTTCCTCTACAAGTAACATATGAATCACTAACTTTAAGAGAAGGCGTGAACATTCCGTAGATTTATAATACCACCATCATCAGTTAAGCATTTTCTTATAAAATAGGGTCAGTTAAGGAGCAACAGTAGTTTTACCTACACAGGATGCAGCATCAAGTTCCTTAAAGTGTCAGACACATGGTGTTTAAATGGTAGGGAAGAGGGCAAACACGCAACGCACTCACACACACACACACATCAGGATAGTATTGTTCTCTAGGAATAAACTTGAATTTTATGTCCCATCTACCAAACTATATGATAGACTGCTCAAATAGGTAATCCACACTTCTAAACTTGTTCAACCGGTCATGAAACACGTGGAAAAAATTTTATGCATTTTGAAAGTTGTCCGGCAGCGCAATTCAAATTTATCTACAAGGACACTATTTGTGCTTCTCTGTGTTCACATGCAAATGTGTAACTAAAGCAATGTATCGACTTTCAAAAGATCATAATTAGCTTGAAAGAAATTACATGTCTTTTGTTGATTGCCCGTATAGTAACATCAAGACTTCAAAAGGCAAAGATGTGTCATTTATAAGAAGACAAGTTCCATATATACTACCTTTAGTACAAAGAGTTAGAAGAGTAAAAATGTCACCCCTTTGTGTGATAGCTCACTTTGTATAACAGTCAGTAACTTTTACAAAAATGATCAAGGTAACAACTGACTGATAGCTTATATTTTTTAACTAGGAAATCTGCTTTGAAAAGTTTAACATAAAGTTATGGGACCTTTTTGTTTCATTCTTTCCACCTTCGTTTCTTTCTTTTCCTTTTCTCCTTTTCCTTCCCTTTTGTCTATTATTCTCCTGTGTTTTTTTTTTTTGTGTCATCCACTTTCCTCTCTCTCTTCAAAATTCACTATTTCACTTTTGTCAATTTGAAATCCTAAAAAGTAAGTATCAACATGTGGACACAAGTTTTCGCACGTGAGGCATGTGAACACGACTAGGGACACTAGTAAGGTGTGCCTCCTAGATTTTAGCATATCAACTCTGACATATAGTGAAACATTTCAAGAAGGAAAATAGTTACAATTTTAGCCCTACATCAAAGTACTTGTATTTTATGTTTGGAAATATTAAAAGAGACAACAAATCAGTAACAATTTGTACATTACACAAACTAGTTGAAATATGTGTGATGAAAGAAAAAAATAAAGCCAATAAAGGGAAGCATATGCCCTTTTTATCGTGGACATGTTCCTAATAATATATGCGTAAATTATCAGTATGCTTATCATCAAGTATAGATTGTCAAATTCAATGACTTCCTAATTTTGGACAAAAATATAAATTATTTCTTAAAAAGGTAGGATCTCCCCAAGTTACCTGGTATGTCATGTTCCTCATAGCTGGCGCCCTTCTTCATGGATTCTTTTTCTTAAAGTTCAGGATCTTCCATCGGAGGAAGGCGAACATCAAACCCCACCTCAGCTTCTGAAGGTTGCATGTTCATCACAAAACCCTTCAAGAAAAAGAAAAAGGCTTTAGTTGGCAAGACAAGCTTAGATGTAATACTATTTACACCTATGAATATGCAAATGAAGTTCCATAACTTATATAAAACACCATCATTTTTGAAAATGAAACTTTCAATCTATTATGTGGTTTCCACGCTCAAATAGGGCCAGAGCCTAGTGCCAACCCAAGATAAGCACTTGAATCAAAAATATGTATTACTTCTTACAAGTTTGACAGCAAAGCAAAAGCCTAGAACAAAAAATGCACGGAAAATTATTGTAACAAAAGTACAGATATAGTGCAGATTGCTAAACCATGCTCTAAATGAGTATATGCAGAAATAAGAGAATTTCTTGACAAGCTTTAATATCAACCCAGATAAGTTTATCACAGCATTTGGAATTCACATACTCATTCTTAAGACATAATCTTTCATAGCATTTAGATATAAAATCTTCATTCTTAGACATAATATCTGCTGAATTTGAATACAAAACCTTAAAGTAGTTTATAATATATGACCACCATAACTCTTATAGAACTCTAAGTCTAGCTTGCATAATCATATGGTAACAATTTTCATATGTGATTTTAACACGTTCAAAGGAAAAATACAAAAGTGTATGTGTGTCCAGAAGTGTCCTATAAAGGAACCTACAGAAGTTGACATAGGGAGATTATAGTTCATAGAAGTGTATGTATATGTTTGTTGTGGTCAAAAATCAACACAAGCAATGAGTGTTTGATTATATAAGGAGCAATGCTCAGAAGGAGAAGACATCGGCGAACAACTCTCTTCTCTTGTAATCTCGTGCTCATGTGTTGAGCCAACCTCAGTTATTGTATATAAGATTACTTACCACCTTTGTAAAATATCTTTATTAATAAAAGTGTGCTTTGTGCCTGCTTCTGACTGACTGCTCTTGCTTCCTCCCACCACACTCTGGTATCATACCCATTAATGAATAAAGGTACATTATTCTTTGTACTCTAGCATGGAAATATTACTTTGTTAACTTGTTTTTAGTTTAGATTATGATTAGATGCATGAGGTATTGTTAGATCTGGCTGTCATCTAGTGGAACGACATCTAAGTCGCGTAGGTATATGTAGCCGGGATGGCGTTGGAGTTTCCATAAATCGTTGACGGGTCGTGCTAGGATTTACAGACTAACATAGGTTAGGTAATCTAAACTAGTCTAAAAAAAAAAGTTAACTAAGCAAACT